>OY293826.1:68311143-68800985 GCA_958507055.1 Crioceris asparagi
AACCAAGACGGGATAAATAGAAAAAGTGATAGATTGTTTTAAAAACGTAGGAAGTTATGGATTATCCAGGAATCGAATAAAGCTCTCTTAGATCTTCCTGAAAATTTGAAATTGGTTTTCCTAGATAATAATAAATATAAAAAAAATGTACAGACTTTATTAGTTGGTGCACTGTGAAATATAAAATAATACTAATTCTATTGGTACTGGTAATTTTAAAGTTGTGCACTTGTACATAGATTGAAAACTTTTGGCACCAACTTCAAAAGGACCAAAAGCAATAGAATTAATATATTTTCTATTATTCAGAACACCAACCAATGAATGTAACATTAGTTATCAAAATCCTTCAAAGTTCACCAAAGATATGTTGCTTATACTTACTTATTCAGGGATTTCACATCACGGAAATACACATAGGCATTTCAGACTTTACCACTGCTGTAACTTTATAATGTCCATTGTAAGGTTTTGACGGATATGGTCTCTTCTTTAATTTTTTCGTCTCAAATTTTTGATTGTACAAAAAATATCCCCTCCATCCCATTTAGAAGAAGTTTTTGAAGGCAAGGACATGTTGAAAGACCAACTCTGAATAATCCTCTATCAAATGAAAAAAGAATCGAGTACCTTTACAATTTAAAAGGAGTGAACATCTATAAAAAAAACATGCAGCCGAATTGTGTACCTCCTCAGTTTGATTCGTCAGTCAAAAATACATCACTTTATTTTATTCTATTTATGTTCTCATTTGTTAATTCAAAATAACAGATTAGCATAGCAAATATTAGCATTTCTCAAACTAAAAAATAAGCTAGTGGAAAATACCCAACAAACATTCAGACAACGAAATGTAATACATTAAAAATGAAGGTAAATGAGCAACAAACAATTATACCAGAAAATCTCTTATAAAATATGTTGTGACTATTTTCTTGACGGCAAAGATTCAATCTATAGATAATGAGCTTATGATCAATATCTGGTTTTGGGTTTGTTCCGACTGACAAAATATTTAACTTGTCCTCACAGAAAAAGAACTCCATCGAAGTTTATATCTTAAGAACTTTAGGAAGATTATCCTAATTAGAAATTCATGAAAAAAGGAGGCTTTCAATTATTATCCCTCCCCAAAAATTAACCACTGATTCTGATAATCTACCAAAAACATCCAGTGGGGTTTCTCAGTTGTATACTTATTAGGTATAGTATTCTGCGAAAAATCATTAATCATATCATAATATTAGATAATTCTACTTTTTTTCGAAGTGATATGGGTGAAAACGATGCATCAGCAATATACGGTTTACACTTGACTAAGATAAATCCTCAAATCCTGAAGCTATTTCCCTGTCAGAGATTTCTTCAACTTTGAAAAAAATGTTCAATTACAAATTTTCGGAAAGCCGTCGCGTTAAGAAATGTTGGCACATCAGTTTCATTGCCAAAATTCGTTCTAAAATGTTTTTGTACCAGTTTCTAAGAAGAAACTTTCAAAGTAGCAGTTCAGTATAAAGTTTCAAACTTACTTAATTTACCTATGTATTTAAGATCAGTATATTTCCAGAAACATAAAAGAATACCTAAACCATTCAACAGGGTAAAACAGTCATGTAGTTGCCTGTTCAACCAGGCTCTGCTTAGCTAATCTCTTCGGTGATCGTACCCACAGATATGATAATTGGTCTGTTATTTTCACCTCCCCAAAAATTTGCAGGTCACGACTGTACTCACCTGGGGCATCAAAGTGGTCTTACACCTGCCACTAGAATATGACGTGCAAATAGAGACGACATATTATAGCTTCGATATTCAAGTTTTCAAGAATTTTTATTCCAATTCTAATCTAACCAGACAAATGTCTAGAAGTAATAACCATTGTACAATTTTGTTTCTAAACTGAGCACCTACATACTGAAAAGAAAGCGACAAAAAACTCCATTCTACTTCGAGAGGAATACCCTGTTGCCAGGATATTTTCTTGAATATAAAAATAAAATTTCGATTGTGTAAGTGCAGAAAGAGTAAAAAATAAATATTTCTAAGTCGGTTCACTTTCATTGTTTTTATATGAATATCTGTTTCTTTTTCGTTTCTTGTAGCTTAAGAAATTATGAAGATTATTAAACTTTAGCAGCTATAAGAAAGTGACAAAAGGTGATAAACTGATAAATCAGGCAAGAAGCCCTAGTGGTTGCTCAAATGTTTTCAAGAATGGCAGTAGTAGTTTGATGGGTTAACACATTTTGGTGTTCATGTGAATGCAACCTTAGATCAATGTACTTTTTAATAAATATATTTAACAAAAAATAATAAAGTTCGTCCACTTGATTAATTGGAGAACTGAAAAATTCTGAATAATGTTAATTGTAAAGTTGTGCAGTTCTAGGTAAATAGAAGACTTTTGGCACCAACTTCAAAAGTATCAATATTATTTTGAATTTTTCACAACTCTAACTAATAAAGTCGTTCCTATTTTTTCAGATCTCTAAACATAGCTGAAAACCCATATTTTAGTCTTTACTTTTGCTTTAACTCGATTTTTTTTAAATTTTGTAGTCTCAGATTTATAATTTTTGAGAAAAATTGCCCCCTTTCTGAGGGGAAATAAATTCTGGATTTGAATTTTTTAATATTAAACCATTTCTCAATACAACTCTTTTAAATTAAAAAAAAAATATTTTTTATAAAAAATTGGACCGACTTTATCAGTTGTTGCACTGAAAAATACAAAATAATATTAATTCTATAGGTGCTGGTTCTTTTGGAGTTGGTGCCTACAACAACAAACTACAACGGCACAACTTCAGAATTACCAGCACCAATAGA
This sequence comes from Crioceris asparagi, assembly GCA_958507055.1. Taxonomy (NCBI): domain Eukaryota; kingdom Metazoa; phylum Arthropoda; class Insecta; order Coleoptera; family Chrysomelidae; genus Crioceris; species Crioceris asparagi. Next base: position 68,313,973 of record OY293826.1, read on the forward strand.
ATTAATTTTATTAATATTATTTTGTATTTTTCAGTGCAACAACTGATAAAGTCGGTCCAATTTTTTGTAAAAAATATTTATTTCACATTTCGGAAACCGTAATTCTTTTGAAAAAATGTTCAATTTAAACGTTTCCGGATATGGTCCCCTTTCTAATTTTCAAATCTCAAATTTTCGATTTTCGGAAAAATTTGCCCCTTCCACATAACTGAAACACATATTTCAGACTGTAGCGCGGAAACGTATGATTATTTTTAATACTATCCAATTTAAACATTTCCGTATATGGAATTTTCATTAATTCTGTCGTCTCGGATTTTCAGTTTTCAAGAAAAATTGCCTTCTCCACCCTCTTTAGGGGCGGTTTTTGAAGGTAAAGATATATAGGATTCGATTTTTTTCAATATGGGACCATTTCTCAACTCTCATCTTTCAAGTGAAAAAAAAAATCGTCTAAATCGGAGTACGTTTACTATGCAAAACGCGTGAACAGTCATAAAAAAAGCAATCTTACAACCGAATTGTATACCTTCTCTTAGTGCAGTGAAAAATACAAAATAATATTAATTCCATTGGCACTGGTAATTTTGAAGTTGTGCACTTGTAGCTTGTAGTTAGTTGTTGTAAGCACTAACTCCAAAAGTACCAGCACCGATAGAATTAATTTTATTTTATATTTTTCAGTGCACTAACTAATAAAGTCGGTTCTATTTTTTAAAATTTATTTCACACTTTTGAATGTAACATTAGTTGTCAAAATCATTTAGCGTTCACCAAAGAAGAAAATAAGTTACCTACTTATACTTATTCAGATATTTCAAAACTGGGAAAATTTACATATTTTAGACTTTACCACTGTTCTAACTCGAAAACCGTAACTCTTTGGAAATTATTTTCGAATTTAACGTTTCCGGACATTGTCCTATCTTCAATTATATCGTCTCAGATTCTCGATTTTCTAGAAAAATTGCACCCTCCACTCCTTCGGGGGCGTTTTTTGGAGGGGAGGCGATTTGGGATTTGAGCTTTTACAAATATGGAACCATTTCTCAAGTCTACTCTTTCAAATGAATCAAAAATCATCAAAATTAGAAGTACATTCACTATATACCGCGCGCTCAAAAAGAAGCAAATAGTCGAATCGTTTACCTCCTCCGTTTGGGTTCGTCAGTCGAAAATCGTTGAACGTTCACTTATACCTTTACCCTTGTTTTTTGCTTGTACTTGTTATTATTCAGAATTCTAGAGACATCGTCGCGGAAATAAGCATATTTTATACTTTACCAACACCGTAACTCGGAAACAGTAACTCTATGGAAAAAATGTTAGATATAAATTATGCTACAAATAATGGTCTTTAATTTGTTTGCCACAAATTTTCAATTTTCGAAAGAAATTGCCCTCTCTACATAGCAAAATTACAAATATTTCAAATGTTCAATTTAAACGTTTCTGGATATTGGCCTTTATGAATATGGGACCATTTCTCAAGAATTGTCTTTCAAATGAATCAAAAATCAAATCAAATTCGGAGTACGTTTACTATATGTATACAGCTCGCACACAAACAAAAACAAACAAACCTTATTGTAGATATTTGTCACATTTTTTACCATCAAATTCTAGTTGACAAATGTTCATAGAACACAATCTCCGAAGCATAAAAGCTAAAACTTAGTTATTCTCGAGAATTTGAATAGAGCGCGGAGCTGTTAAAAAAGTTTTACATTAGCCTCTTTCAACATACTTAAACGACAAACGAACCAAACTCCACATCATTTTTGACCGACGAACCCCAAACGGAGGAGGTATACAATTCGACTGTGTGCTTTTTTTTTTTTGGTTTGTGCGCGCGTTTCGTATAGTAATCGTACTCCGATTTTGATGATTTTTAAATGATTTGAAAGAGGAGGCTTGAGAAATGGTCCCATATTCATAAAAACGGGAATCCCACATCTCGTTCCCTCCGAAAACCGCCCCCAAAGGGGGTGGAGGGGCGAATTTTCTCGAAAATTGAAAATCTGCGTTGGTATAATTAAAGATAGGACAATATCCGGAAACGTTTACATTGAACTTTTTTTTAAAAGAGTAACGGTCTTCCATATAGAGACATTTTAAATTGTCAAATATACCTATTTTCGCTATGTGGAGAGGGCGATTTCTGTCGAAAATTGAAAATCTGTTTGCAGTACATGAAAGACATAATTAATTATAGCAACATTTATAATGAACATTTTTCCCTTAGAGTTACGGTTTTCGAGTAAAATCGGTGTTAAAATGGTAATAACTAAAATATTCAAGCGTATTTCAGCAGCGATGTTCTGAGATCTCAATAATAACAACTACAAACTACAAGCAAGGAATATACGTGGGTAATAGAATAAGTACTATCTTGATTGGTATTAGTGAACGTTCAACGATTTTCGTGACTAATGTTACACTCAAAAGTGTGAAATAAATATTTTTTACAAAAAATTGGACCGACGTTATTAGTTGGTACACTGAAAAGTATAAAATAATATTAATTCTATTGGGGCTGGTACTTGTGAAGTTGGTGCCAAAAGTTATCAATCTACCTGCAACTGCACAACTTCAAAAGTAACAGCACCAATAGAATTAATATTATTTTATACTTTTCAGTGCACCAACTAATAACGTCGGTCCAATTTTTTGTAAAAAATATTTATGTTGGTTACTAAATGGATTCTGTCGCTCCAGCTCGGCGTTGAAGCTAATATATAACAGATGGCGTCATTCTAAATTAAAAGTCGCAGGGGGCCTATTTACCTGCGGATGCCACATTACCACCTTCTCCTCTACTTATTCAGATATTTCAAAACATGGCGAAAATACACATATTTTAGATTTTAACACTACTGCTTTATCAAATCAAATAAAAAAGAATCATGAGAATCGGAGCAGGTTTTCTATTTAAAAGGCGCTAACATCCATAAAAAAGACAAGGCTGTCATTACAAAAAAAATCTGGTCGCAAATGTATTGGGAGCAAAAGAAGATGTATGTGAATGGTTAAGTTAAGTTGAATGATGTTTAAAGAGACGAGGGACGAAAGAAAAATCGCAAAGGAACTATTCAATTAGGTACATATGCTGTTAAAAACGGTATTCAGCAAGCAAGAGTGCAATAAATTTTCTTTAGGTAGGTCCTTTAGACCTTAAATAGCGTGTTATGGTCAACGGATATTTCATAATTTCTCCGTTAATGAAGGATGTACAGGTCAAAAAAAGAAAGAGCGTTTTATCTAATGTACTTTTTCATTTTGCTTCAGTGAATAATGTAACGATAATTCCAAAATATCTTACGAAAGATCACACTCAGATGAAAGTCGACACCACATACATTCATCTTTTGAACGGGTTTCAAAAAGACTAAAAATATAGTTACCCGCAGACTACATAGAAGTTTGCAGGATTGCTAGACAGAATCCATTTCCATATGGGGTTCAAAATTTTTCAATAATTTTTCTACGTTAAACTTGGTACTTTAATTCTATCCGTCGTGGAAGATTGGTCAGCGATCCAACAGTTTTGGACATCAAGGCAATGAAATATGAGAATAGCTCTTAAGTCATAAACTCCGTCTATTTTCGAAACGTGGAATAAGTTAGGTAGGTAGGTATCAGGAAGAATAAAAATGGAAACCATTTTCGACATAAAATTCTTATAGAAATCTACCGCCACTCTGCAATAGTAGAAGAACACTTAAAGACTTACTACAAGGACTGAATGAAGAGTGCCATGATTTTTGTATAAAACTTACCTCATGTGTGAGAAGTTTGAATTTCATATGATTGGTATTTAATGAATCTTTGATCTCGTAATATCTAAGCTATTTATTTCATGTTTTGAAACATTGCTTCTGTGCAACTTTAAGATACTTCTGAAATGAAAAGTGCCCAACTCCAATAATTCAATTGACAATTTGAGAATCATAATTAATCATTATAGGCAATTTTAAATGCTAGTCTATAACTTAACCATATTTTGAAGAATTTCATGCAAAAAATTATATTTGGACGAGAAAAAATTGTTTTTAATGTCTCCTTTATAATTTTCTTAAATGGATTTAGGCACTTTTCGTATGAAGGCGACGATTTGATAGAATTTTCATTTATATATTTAATACACAGTTGAAATTTTGAGTTCTCAGTGAGTAGGGTGAATGCGCTAGTAAGCCGGTCCCATCTAGTGGTCGGTCACATACCCCTTTAATTATAGATATTTTGAATCGCAAGCGTTTTCCAAGTTCCTTATGTGTGTATTCAAAATCTCCAGTTTATGAACTGTAAGGATACCAACTTCGCTTTAGGTCAGATCTAACGGAATTCCGGAAAAAACCGTTCAAAAAGTTGTTGTTCGTCAAGCAGTGCCGAATATCTTGGGCAGAATTTTGCTAATGGATGTTTAGTCAAATAACCTTAACCTTAACAGTAGTCGGTCACAAGATTTTTGAGGCTATTTTAAGCAAGTTTTGCACGGAAAAGTTGATTTTAACAATCCTTAGGTCATGTCAGGCCGTGGGAAAACAAAGATTCATCAACACAACGATGAAAACTTAGCAAACGCTCTTGAAGCTGTGAGAAATCGTGCATTGATAAGGGAAATATGCTGAAACTATGGAATACACAGGTCAACCCTACAGGACCGTACAATTACAATTTTCGCACTGGCAATTTTTTTACCGCAAAAATAGTAGGTATTCCACTTTTTCAAGTTACATAAACGAAAGTCGAAAAGTATTTTGCAGCTACATATATAATATATATGGCCATGTGATTTGTCAGTTAAAGTGGGATTACTTCAAAAAAGGCCGACTACTAGCACATTCACCCTACTGAACCCATCTTCAAGATTTATGTGTCAAATTAAAGGGGATAATGCGTAAAAGTTTGTCGAATTTCCTCAGAATTTACATTTTTCCTAAGAGCTACGCCTTACAGCCCTTTAAATGTTGAGTAACTACAATTCTTACGGAAGAATAAAATTCAGTTATAATAAATATTAAATATAAACTAGTCACCTATTATAGTGTTGCCAAGTTAATATTAGTTGTGTCATCTATCGGCCTATCAGTCATTCAGAATCTCCTAGAAACAGGATTCTATGTATTAATTTCGAAGTCCTGTGTTTGCGGTATTTATTCTATGTTCTATGATGATTTAATCAAACTAAAGGCTCTCTAATCAAAGATATATTAACATTACCATTGAATTTTGTCGATTAATAGAATGACACAGTCCCGCTTCTGATGCGTATGATGAAATATTTAAATGGTAAATGTGTAGATGAAATTCCAAAGGATTTTTAGCAATTTCTTTGTTTAGTTATGTAGGTCCATGATACTATATTTGTGATAGTATCATGATGTAGTCCTGCACTGTAAAAATTTATTCCTATGAAAATTTGAAGGTGTCAACCCCCAACAAGTGTTTAATGATATACTTTTAGTACTAATTTGGCTAATATAATACTAAATTAAGCTGATATATAAAAAAGTGCAGGAATTAGGAAAATAAATATTAGGGGAAGGAAAAATAGGTCTGCCGCTTTTTATGCTTGTTATATTGTCCGATGTTGCCACAATGACACGTTTATACGAACATCCGATACATGAAGTCGAATTTGTAAGAATAAAGTAATAATTAAATAAATAACCAAAATGAATGAAATAATGATAATACGCCATTATAGTGAACAGTGCAGCAGCTTAATGGCGCACATACCAGTCATATGACATTATGATAAATTGAGGTAAAAATAGTAAACTTTAGAATTTTTTCCTCGCCAAAATGTAGTGGCCGACTAATAATTTGAACCTGACCTACACATTCACCATTTAAAGTAATATATGCTGTTTTTATAAACATTCTAAATTATTTCCTTATTGTGAGAATTTCCCATACATCTTGATATCCTGTCCAACTACATGCAACTTACAATGGATAAATTATGTAGTGTTAGTTGCCTAAGCTTCTGCTACCATAGACGGCTCCTGTAATGTGTCATGTCATTTTTGTGTCTGTGTCATAGTGTCATTTCAGTTTCAGTTCCAGTCTAAACAATCGTCGTAAAATGTCAGTTCGCAAATTGTATTTCGAGTAGGACTAACATATATTTTTTCGCGATGGAAGGGTCCCTGAGCAAATGGACCAACGTTATGAAAGGGTGGCAGTACAGGTGGTTTGTGTTGGATGAAAATTCTGGCTTACTTTCTTACTACACGGTGAGTACACTTCGGCGTTCTGTTTAAACTTGAAGCTAGCCTAAATTTACTAGTCATTGGTTTTAAGCCACCAAATTCAAGTAAATATAATCTGGTACATTTACGGAATTATAAATTGTCCGAATGCATATATCCTGGGAGGTTTTCCCATCCATGACTTCATTGATCACTTGAGGTTAAGATTATGTTTATGTACTATGTACACGAATAATAAATACAATTTCAACTAATCTACCAGTCAGTCATAGCACCACTGTGTTGCTAGAGTTGAGTAAAAGTTAGTTGAAATGATAACTAAACGATTAAGTAGCTGTACTCGAGTGAACCTAATTAAAATTTTGGTTAAACTCCATATAACCTCTCTTACCCATCAGGTCATTGACTAAATAATGTCATTTGAATACAATAGGTACGCTTCTCATCTCAGAATTTTCATTCCTAAATTTCTGGAAATAATTATTACTGATCTCAACTTGTTACTGATACCAACCAGTATTTAATCGTTGATTGATACCTTGCAACTTGCATAATATTATCTTGATGAGTGTGTTGATATGTTGTCATTTTGTAATAGACAAAATAAATGACTTGGAAGGATTTTTATATAAAACTGAATATCATTAAATATTATTTATGGGAATGATTTACTGGTTCTGATTACTAAATGGGGATATAACGCCATTTATCTAAAATTGAAGTCTGTTTCAACAATATACCTAATTCAAAAGATATCAATTTACAATAAATATGAATTCAAATCTGCAATAAAATCGTTAAAATTTCAATTCTGTACGTGAAGTATATTTTATCCAAGGCATTTAAGAAAAGACACCGAAGAAATTTCGGGAAGAATTTTTACTTTCCTTTACGGCTATAATTACACCGTGTGAAAACCATTGAAAACATTTCAACTTTTTAATTAAGTTTTTAATTAACTTCCGTATTTCCGTATCAGAAATACTTTCATCTTGATATCTTACCTAGTTCCTTAAAGTATCACATCACAGATGACACCACTTGGCTTCTCATACGCGTTTTTTCAATCATAAAATTTCAATATATGTACGTAGGTTTAGTTATTAATAATATGTAAAAAAGCGCCAAATGTGGAATACCATTTTTATTTAATCGATAAAGTAATTCAAAAAACGTCGTTATCAACCTTCAGCTTTTGCAGGAAGAATGTGTAGTACTGGCTTAAGTGGCTTATTGTCTTATCTAGTTTTATTGCACACCTTTTTACTTTCCTACGCTACTATAGTAGCTTTACTAGGAAAGTATTGTAATCGTGTGAAATTTTCGGTATCGAGATTTTTACAAATGTTTACGTTTCGGACTTTTCTAGTCTAATAAACATATTTTCAGCCAATGGTCTGTCTGTCTGTCTCTGACAGCATTATCTCGGGAACGGATCGGTGTATTTTGTTGCTTTCTTTTTTATTTTGTTTGGTACCAATATCAATCTCCAGTGGCACTGAATGAAAATCTTGTATACCTACACTGGGTGTTGAGCTATAGCCAAAAAACGTGATTTGCTCAAGATTATAGCGCGAGAACGGCTCTAAGGATTTTGACTAAACTTGCCTAAAGTATTCTTCTGAGAGCCCATTACCACCCACCTATAGCGCCATCTCTGGGAAAAAGCAAAAGTTATGCTTGAATGAAATTCCGTATTTTCACATATTTCTTCAGATTCTGGCTAAACGTTTCATCTTGCGAAAAAATGTTACATGACCATTGTTGTTTGTCTTGACCTGCTGAAAAAAATGAGTGGTAGCACGATTTGACCAGAGAATTTTTACTTTACTACCGCTATTATCATCGCTATATAAGGAGAGTATTGTAATAGTGTAAAATTTTTCATTCACTGGAATTTGCCTGGGAGCGGTAGGAAAGTCGTGTGTGTGGACACACCAGATTTTTGTTTTATATTTTTTTTTTGCAAAAAGAGAAATCGTGTCCTAATATAGAATAGAAGCATATTATGGAATAGTGTACTGCGCTATGCGCTATGTGGAATATATTCCACTTTAGAAAATTTCAGGCAAAGAACCCCAAATACACTGAAATAGAGGTATATTCTATTACACTGAAAATAAAATGACAATAGGTACATAAAATCACATAAAGAAGGAAAATTCCGAGTAAGGTTAGAACAAAAATATAATACTCTTAAAATAAACTGAACATTAAACTTAATAGAACCTAAAAAATACTCAGAGATAAACGGGATTGTATTCTGTTGGTCTCGTCTGTCCCACAAAATGATGAAACCAATCCGCGAACAAGTCTGTCTGGATCCATCTTGATGGATGATAGCTAAATAGAATCCCCGTTGGTGGGAAAGATGATCATAGGTGGAATGAAGATGTCACTAGCGCTCATGCATGGCACCACCGTTACTAGAAAACCTCTTTCTGCAGACCTTATGCTGCCTACTTGGCGCTTTCCTTTCAGCGCTAGCACTTCAGGACACCTGGACTGTACAATGCAAAGCCTTGTCTCATCAACATTGAAGATTCTCTCAAGGGAAAACTGTTTTTCTTCCATCATGTTTTCTAATAAATTAAAGAACTCATCAACATTCTCCTTATGAGAGCCCATGGCTGTTGTTACAGAGGTTCCCGTCAGCCTGCGAAGGCATATTCGATCACTGTGCCTTTTCCGAAAAAGTCGTAGCCACTTATGTACCTGATCAGATGATTTTTATATTTGTTTGAAAGTCGTGTGAGTAAACGCACTAGATTTTTTATTTTGTAATTCTTTTACCCATTACTTTCTCTTAGACTTAGAGCTGCCAAAAGAATAACGTGCTCATTAAGTTACGACCTATCTTCTGAGAATCTGTTGAAGCAGAGTGCCCTTATAGTATGGATTTTTCTCAGTAGCACACTTATGGGCGGCCGGATATCGAATATAAAAATTGTCTGATCAGGTCGTACGGCAATACTTGCCAGTGTCTCGAGACAAACAAACATATCATATTCAATATTGATGTAGGAGGAACCGTTTAGCCAGGATATGGAGAAACAGTAAACAAAAAATTACAGTTCATTTAAGCAAAATATAATTTTTGTCCTGATTTTTTTCAGTGATACGTAGGTGATACGGGGCGCAGTAGAATGTTTTACACAATTTTATCAATATCGTTAGAGCCGTCTCTGTGTCACATACCTGAACGAAACACGTTTTCAGCTTTTGTTTAGAAACCAGTGCGAGCAGGATGCCCATTCAGTGAGCCTCATATATACCCAACAAAACAAAAAAGAAAGCAACAAAATTATATTAACGAAATTTTACACCACTACAAAATGTATTTTCCCTACCAGACTACATAGAGTAGTGGTAGGATAGTAGAAAATGGTGTCACCAACTTCGACTTACTTGAGGCTAAAAGCTCATCTTGATACTGAGTGGTGGTCTATAAAAACTACATACTATGCAAAGTTCATTTTAATATGTCATCAAGATAGTAATTCAAAGCTCAAATTTAAATTGTTAGTTTTAAACCACTGACGGAACGGCTTGAATATTTCTGGAGCACCTCTCATTCGTAAATGACAAAACATCTTGTAATAATATTTATTTGCGGATTGTGAAGTGGTCAATAAAACGTTGGTGAGACGAAATGTTTATTTATATCACTTCAACTGTATCTGCTTATGGGTATCAAAATGAGTGAGAGCCGTCAGTGTAGCCCAGCCAGCCAGTCAGGCTTAAGCCAAACATTTATTAGCAGAAAGGTCCGACGGATTAGTTTGTCCTGACTTGTACGCCAACCAGTCCGTCAGAGAATGGATGATAAACCTGTCGAGGATGGGTCAGGGCTGGGTTCAGGGTTAGGTTGTATCACGTCTGTAAAAGCCATGCATCCACTATTCGGCCTCTGACCTGGCATCCAATCCAGACTCGCACGTTTATTTTGTAAAATTTATCTATCCAGTTACTATCGAATTGTGGTCTCGTTACAGTTTTAAACTGATTGCTAGTTGCAAGAAAAATTGTAGTAGGCCAAGCGGCTAATATGATGAATTCAATATAATCACAGCTCAGTGGTTGTTCGGTAGAGACATAATTGTTTTTAGTTGCTATTTCTTCGCAGTCGCAGTTACGGGATACCAAAATTGGCCTCTGACAAAACAATAAATATTCCAAATAGATTTTTCATTAGCCATGAAAAATATTTTAAAACCTAGTAGATCAACAAATTGATTGTTATTGCCCGAATTTAACTCAATTCAGGATAATATTGTTTTTAGGAAAATCATTTTTTATAGAATAAACTCTATCAAAAATAATTTTGTTAGGAACACATTGGTTGTCTACCCAGGATCAAAATATGAACCTATCAAAAATGATGTGTACATTAATTAAATTGACTATTTTTTGTTAGAACATGTAACAATATTGTTCTTAAAACTATCCTACGTAGTAGCTCCTATTCCACTAATAATTGTGACACTCCAAATACTGACCACCAGGAACACAATGTAATATCCTCAAAAAAATCTATAATCAGTTTAAATTTTCCAATATTATTGAAAATTATTTTTTAAACGATTCACATCACAAAAAATAACACATATAATATTAGTTATGAGGATATATTATATCCAAGCCGTTCGAAATAAGCTAGATGATTTGTATATACCTACTGCTTAAAAGGCAAAACCTCACATTATTTTAATTACTGAACATTGGTTAAATAAATATTTTCTACAAAAATTGGACTGACTTGATTAGTTGTGGCACTGAAAAATACAAAATAATATTAATACTATTGGTGCTGGTTCTTTTGGAGTTGGTGCCTACAACAACAAACTACAACGGCACAACTTCAAGATTACGAGCACCAATAGAACTAATATTATTTTATATTTCCTGTGCAACAACTAATAAAGTCGGTCCAATTTTTTGTAGAAATATTTATTTCACATTTTTGAGTGTAACATTCATCATGAAAATTCCCTAATACCAAAAAAGAGATAGGCTTAGCTTGTGCTTATTATTATTTATCTCAAAAAATCGCGGCGCAAATATACATATTTCAGACTTTACTGCTGTAACTCGAAGACCGTAACTCAATTTAAATGTTGCTACATATAATGTTTTCTTTAATTTGGCCGTCTTGTATTCTCAATTTTCGAAAAAAAAAAATTGCTCTTCCACATATCGGAAATACAAATATCACATATTTCAGACTTTTTTAAAAAATGTTCAATTTATACGTTTGCGGATATGGTCCCTTTTCTAATTTTCAAATCTCGAATTTTTGATTTTCGGAAAAATTTGCCCCTTCCACATAGGTGAAACACATATTTCAGACTGTAGCGCGGGAACGTATGATTATTTTTAAAAATGTCCAATTTAAACATTTCCGGATATGTAATTTTCATTAACTCTACTACTACTATTACTACTACTATTATATTCAAAAATATAATAGTATCATTGACGAAAAGCAATTTGAATTTTCCCCGGTATAGGTTAGTGAAGCTAATCTCTTTGTCATATGTATTTACAGACCTCCTAGCACAAATGGTTTTATAGGTATTTAAAAAGAAGCTGAAAGCACATCTTTTAAAAGTACCGCTTAAGGCAATTGTTGTATTGGTTGGTGACTTTAACATTAATTTTGATGATACTAATTCACTCTTGACCCTACAACTTCAAAATTTACTCAGAACATTTAATTTATCCTTGTATACAAATGGTCCAACCCAAATTTCACAGTTTTCCGAAAGCAAAATCTATATGCACCAATTTGAGTGAAGAGAATGTAACTTGCTCGGTTATCTCAGCAAACATGTCCTGTCATGAAGCAGTCTACTGCAATGTTAGGATATTCTGCGAAAATTTCGAATATAAATTTAACTTTGGAAGATTATTTAGCAAAAACAATTATGATAAATTTTACACAAAATGTTTGAAATACGATTGGAATATGGTTTGGTTCTCTAAGGATCCATTTCTCTGTTTCTATACCATACTCTCTGACAGTTTCGAATCCTTCTTTCCTATTCAAAAAATTAGAATCAAAAAGAAAAACAAGTCTGGTTAACTATGGGCATCTGAACAAGTAATCTGAGAAGCCTTCATTATATCAGAAAGTATACTAATAATACCAAGAATAATACTAACTCCCATAACCACTTCACCAATTATAGAAGAATTTATAGAGGTGTTGTTAAGGCTACAAAAAAGATTTATTTCCATAACAGAATATCTAATAGTAATAATAAGATCAAAGAAACCTAGCGGGTAGTGAATGAATTTTGGAGTACATAAAACATCAAATCAAATAAAACACCGGATTCAAATACACTCAATGATTCAATGATTACTGTTGTTCCATATCCGAGAGACCCTGAAAATCTCGAAGCTGCTGCAGATCCACTGATTCATCTGAATGAAACATATATTCCAGACACATTTGTTTTACAAGAAGGAAATTTCCCAGACTCCCTTAAAACCAGTAAAAGTGATTCCTCTCTACAAGGGTGGAGATCCTTCTGATCGCGCCAGTTTTCGACCAACTTCTTTAATTCCATCCTTGGGAAAAATAATTGAAAAATTGGTAAAAAATAAGATTGATGGACTTCTTGGCTTACCATAATATCATTCATCTCCAGCAATTTGGTTTTCAACTTAAAAAAGTACAGGAGATGCTATTTTTAATTTTCTGAAGAATCTATGTAAAAAACTGAATTTAAAACAAACAAGTGCCGCAGTATTTTGTGATCTGTCAAAAGCATTCGACTGTATTAATCACCAAATACTAGGTACTGCGTAAGCTCCATCTTTACGGGTTCAGGGACCAAAGTCATAATTGGTTCGAGTCTTGAGTCAACGAACACAAATTGTTAAAACTAATTGCTTTTCAAATATTGGTTTTATAAAACATGGTATACCTCAAGGCTCCGTGCTTGGACCCATCCTATTTTTTACTTTATTTTAATGATCTTACAACTATTAAAACTGAGGACGTTTTCACTGTTTTTGTAGACGACACAACGATCCTGTGGTGTGATCAAAACTCTAATAAACTTTTTAGTAAAATGTCCCGGGATATTACCGCCGTGAGAGATTGGTGTAACTTGAATCTGCTTGCGTTCAATACTAACAAAACCAATCTTCATTTATTTCAATGCGATATACCAGACATTCCTATGGGCAATTATGTTATTTCATCAAGCGATAGTAACACTTTTCTAGGGATTCATCTCGGGATTCATATAGATAGTAAACTAACATTTGAAAATCATATAGGAGATTTGAGCAAAAAGCTGTCCTCAGGGTGCTATGCTGTATGTGTTGTTACAAACGAATTGGGTGCGACAAAAGCGAAATTAGTTTACGACGGCCTATTCGAGTCACATGTCAGGTATGGAATCCCCTTTTGGGGAGCGTACAACAAACAGCGCTTAAACATTTTCTTGATACTTCAGAAACTTGCGATTCTCTATAATTAAGGAGTTGGGCCACAAGTATCATGTAAAGAATTATTCACAAAACAGAAACTTATCACAATTCCGTCTCTTTTCATCCTTGAAACTGTATGTCTGGTACACAAAAACAAATATACATATGAGACCATCCTTGGAGCTACCCGTAAAAATAACAACCAGCTGAGCTATATGTATATAACAATCTTCCAACCAATGTAAAAATCATTGATTCCGTGCCCTTATTCAGGAAATTGGTGAAACATATTCTTATAGAAGAAATATTTTATGATGTTCAAGATTACCTCAATAAGAACATAAGTCATCCTTTTATTTGGATTTTTAATATGTCTGGAATATACAGGGTGTCCCACGAAGATTAAGACCCAGAACTCGAGAGTAGTGAAGAATTGTAATTTTGGGGTTGTGAATAAGCAATTGGTGCAGTTGGTTTTGATATTATTTTACCCATTGAGCTTTTTGTTGTCGGTCACGTGACTTGAGATTTAAAATTATTAATGGGACAACTTGTATATTTTGGTATTTCCATATTCCTTCCGAAAAAACGATTCCAACAAACTATCACACTTCTGGTCTAAAACGAATAATCTAAGAACTACAGGTACTTCATTCAGTATCCTTTGTCCCACGACAAAAGTGCTATGTAAAACACGGGGATTTATATGCTTCATATGAGTGTTATGTTTTGTATTTTAATACGGTACTAGCTGGTACCGAACTAAGATTGGGTTATGAATACGCCTGTTTTTAATATACCTTCGGTTGAGTGGATGAAGTGGTTCTGCAGCGATTTCTCAGGCCCCATACGGGCTAGATAAGACGACAAGAAGATATGACCACGGGTATCTCCAGTGACGTTAGTCCGTGGCAAAACCTCAGTGACAACCATAAAACGCATGTGTACATCTAGTGTTCTGTTTATAGACCATAAATATGGTGTACATAGTGTTGAATCTTTTATAGTGGTACGGGACCCTTCGTGTGGGAGTTCGACTCGCACTTTGCCGTATTTTTAGGGATGTTTTGTAGCAGGACAAGGCTCTCGTGTATTTGACCCACTTTACAGTATTTTCTTATTTATTTGTATCTAATGGTCTTCTGCATTCCTTCACGGCGCATCCGCAACAATTATTATTTATGATATGAGCATGTCGGTCAATGTGCTTATATCTATTATAGAAAAAATTGTCTACAATATGGCGTAAGAATAAACACATGTTCCATTGAAAAAAAATGGCTATTGCTGCCACTGACGGCAAAGACCAAAAAAAATAAAGATACAATAAGATCACCATCTTGTAGAGAATATCAAACCATTCGTTTTTTGATTTTTTAAAATCTTCCTATAAATAACGAAGTTATAGCTTGTGGCATTTTTTACGATACAGCCTGTATACCTACACACATAAATATGAATCAAATTACAACGCTTACAGGTATTAACCATAGTGCACGATGGGAACCTTGTACCTATTGGGACATACAAACACTATGCGTCTGCGATGTGCAGCTAAAACTGCACATCGCAGACGCATAGTGTGTTTAGAAGATACGGTGGTTTAAACATGTGATTTCTTAAAGCGCGAAAATAGATACCACGGTTTTGAACGATCAAGAATGTTTCAGAAATTTCTAGATTGATCTAGATTGTATGCCAATTTTCTGATCAATATAGACTGTTCTTGAAATTCCTTCAATGATCTAGAAAGCTCCAATATGTATCTCAACTTTTTGATCAAAATAAGCCAGCGAAGCGGGTATTCACAACTAGTTTAAAACATAAAATAAAATCTTCGGCCAAATAAAGATACCAAATCCACAGAAAAAAATAGTTACTTATTATTCCGAAAAAAAAAAAAAGAATTAGAACCTAAAATCTAATATTCTACCCGTGTATAATACACTATTTTTTTCTGTGACGGGAAAAATAATGAATTAATTATGAAAAACTATTACAATATATTAAAGTCAGAAAATTATCGAAGAGAAATCTTTAATTTAAAACTGGTAGGCAGTTGTACTTATACTGACAATTCCACCGGGGTTGCTAGTGATCAAATATGTATCAATTTAATTCTGTAATTTGATTCATATTTATGTGTATAGGTATACAGACTGTATCGTAAAAAATGCCACAAGCTATAACTTCGTTATTTATTGGCAGATTTTAAAAAATCAAAAAACGAATGGTTTGATATACTCTACAAGATGGTGATCTTATTTTATCTTTATTTTTTTTGGTCTTTGCCGTCAGTGGCAGCAATAGCCATTTTTTTAATGGAACATGTGTTTATTCTTACGCCATATTGTAGACAATTGTTTTCTGAATTCAATAGTATAAGATAACAAAATATTTATTTAACATTTGCATATGATTTAAGATAATTTTATAAATTGCTTTTTGTTAAGAATTCATTTCCGCACATGAAGACTTGCCTTTACAAAAATCTCAGATCGTGTCACTGAATTGTCAACATCATAATTTTTTGATTATTTTTAAAATACTGTGAAACGATCACTTTAATTTCTATAATAGATATAAGCACATTGACCGACATGCTTCAAGTGTACTTTGAATTTAATAAAAATAGTCTCTCCATCAATCGATATCCGAACAAAGAAATTCCAGATCGACAGGAATTCTTAAGACTTGAATACAATTTAAAGAAATTATGGTAGTTTCAAGAAGCCTAAAAGAAAGCATCGTCAATTTAATGAAGACGTGGAGTTGGGCGTTCTTCTCAGTGTTCAGGAAAAGGCGAGAGGAAGAGAGAAGGATAAAATAGACCTATGCCGCAATTTTCTGGGGTGTTCATCTAAGTTTAAATGGGACCTGGGAAGGTGGTCATTTTATATCATAAATAATAATTGTTGCGGATGCGCCGTGAAGGAATGCAGAAGACCATTGGATACAAATAAATAAGAAAATACTGTAAAGTGGGTCAAATACACGAGAGCCTTGTCCTGCTACAAAACATCCCTAAAAATACGGCAAAGTGCGAGTCGAACTCCCACACGAAGGGTTCCGTACCACTATAAAAGATTCAAGCATATAAATCCCCGTGTTTTACATAGCACTTTTGTCGTGGGACAAAGGATAATGAAGTACCTGTAGTTCTTAGATTATTGGTTTTAGACCAGAAGTGTAATAGTTTGTTGGAATAATTTTTTCGGAAGGAATATGGAAATACCAAAATATACAAGTTGCACTGCACTGCAACTGCACCAATTGCTTATTCACAACCCCAAAATTACAATTCTTCACTACTCTCGAGTTCTGTGTCTTAATCTTCGTGGGACACCCTGTATATTCCGGACATATTAAAAATTTAAATAAAAGGATGACTTATGTTCTTATTGAGGTAATCTTGAACATCATAAAATATTTCTTCTATAAGAATATGTTTCACCAATTTCCTGAATAAGGGCACGGAATCAATGATTTTTACAGTGGTTGGAAGATTGTTATATACATATAGCTCAGCAGGTTATTTTTACGGGTAGCTCCAAGGATGGTCTCATATGTATATTTGTTTTTGTGTACCAGACATACAGTTTCAAGGATGAAAAGAGACGGAATTGTGATAAGTTTCTGTTTTGTGAATAATTCTTTACATGATACTTGTGGCCCAACTCCTTAATTATAGAGAATCGCAAGTTTCTGAAGTTTCAAGAAAATGTTGAAGCGCTGTTTGTTGTACGCTCCCCAAAAGGGGATCCCATACCTGACATGTGACTCGAATAGGCCGTCGTAAACTAATTTCGCTTTTGTCGCACCCAATTCGTTTGTAACAACACATACAGCATAGCACCCTGAGGACAGCTTTTTGCTCAAATCTCCTATATGATTTTCAAATGTTAGTTTACTATCTATATGAATCCCGAGATGAATCCCTAGAAAAGTGTTACTATCGCTTGATGAAATAACATAATTGCCCATAGGAATGTCTGGTATATCGCATTGAAATAAATGAAGACTGGTTTTGTTAGTATTGAACGCAAGCAGATTCAAGTTACACCAATCTCTCACGGCGGTAATATCCCGGGACATTTTACTAAAAAGTTTATTAGAGTTTTGATCACACCACAGGATCGTTGTGTCTTCTACAAAAACAGTGAAAACGTCCTCAGTTTTAATAGTTGTAAGATCATTAAAATAAAGTAAAAAATAGGATGGGTCCAAGCACGGAGCCTTGAGGTATACCATGTTTTATAAAACCAATATTTGAAAAGCAATTAGTTTTAACAATTTGTGTTCGTTGACTCAAGACTCGAACCAATTATGACTTTGGGTCCCTGAACCCGTAAAGATAGAGCTTACGCAGTACCTAGTATTTGGTGATTAATACAGTCGAATGCTTTTGATAGATCACAAAATACTGCGGCACTTGTTTTAAATTCAGGTTTTTACATAGATTCTTCAGAAAATTAAAAATAGCATCTCCTGTACTTTTTTAAGTTGAAAACGAAATTGCTGGAGATGAATGATATTGTGGTAAGCCAAGAAGTCCATCAATCTTATTTTTTACCAATTTTTCAATTATTTTTCCCAAGGATGGAATTAAAGAAGTTGGTCGAAAACTGGTGCGATCAGAAGGATCTCCACCCTTGTAGAGAGGAATAACTTTTACTGGTTTTAAGGGAGTCTGGGAAATTTCCTTCTTGTAAAACAAATGTGTCTGGAATATATGTTTCATTCAGATGAATCAGTGGATCTGCAGCAGCTTCGAGATTTTCAGAGTCTCTCGGATATGGAACAACAGTAATCATTGCGAGAATCATTGAGTGTATTTGAATCCGGTGTTTTATTTGATTTGATGTTTTATGTACTCCAAAATTCATTCACTACCCGCTAGGTTTCTTTGATCTTATTATTACTATTAGATATTCTGTTATGGAAATAAATCTTTTTTGTAGCCATAACAACACCTCTATAAATTCTTCTATAATTGGTGAAGTGGTTATGGGAGTTAGTATTATTCTTGGTATTATTAGTATACTTTCTGATATAATGAAGGCTTCTCAGATTACTTGTTCGGATTCCCATAGTTAACCAGACTTGTTTTTCTTTTTGATTCTAAAAACAGAGAAATGGATCCTTAGAGAACCAAACCATATTCCAATCGTATTTCAAACATTTTGTGTAAAAAAATGTTTTTGCTAAATAATCGTCCAAATTTAAATTTATATTCGAAATTTTCGCAGAATATCCTAACATTGCAGTAGACAGCTTCATGATAGGACATGTTTGCTGAGATAACCGAGCAAGTTACATTCTCTTCACTCAAATTGGTGCATATAGATTTTGTTTTCGGAAAACTGTGAAATTTGGGTTGGACCATTTGTATACAAGGATAAATTAAATGTTCTGAGTAAATTTTGAAGTTGTAGGGTCAAGAGTGAATTAGTATCATCAAATTAATGTTAAAGTCACCAACCAATATAACAATTGCCTTAGGCGTTACTTTTAAAAGAAGTGCTTCCAGCTTCTTTTTAAATACCTATAAAACCATTTGTGCTAGGAGGTCTGTAAATACATATGACAAAGAGATTAGCTTCACTAACCTATACCGGGGAAAATTCAAATTGCTTTTCGTCAATGACACTATTATATTTTTGAATATAATAGTAGTAGTAGAGTTAATGAAAATTACATATCCGGAAATGTTTAAATTGGACATTTTTAAAAATAATCATACGTTCCCGCGCTAAAGTCTGAAATATGTGTTTCACCTATGTGGAAGGGGCAAATTTTTCCGAATATCAAAAATTCGAGATTTGAAAATTAGAAAGGGGACCATATCCGCAAACGTATAAATTGAACATTTTTTAAAAAAGTCTGAAATATGTGATATGTGTATTTCCGATATGTGGAAGAGCAATTTTTTTTTCGAAAATTGAGAATACAAGACGGCCAAATTAAAGAAAACATTATATGTAGCAACATTTAAATTGAGTTACGGTCTTCGAGTTACAGCAGTAAAGTCTGAAATATGTATATTTGCGCCGCGATGTTTTGAGATTAGAAATAATAAGTACAAGCTAAGCCTATCTCTTTTTTGGTATTAGTGAATTTTCATGACGAATGTTACACTCAAAAATGTGAAATAAATATTTCTACAAAAAATTGGACCGACTTTATTAGTTGTTGCACAGGAAATATAAAATAAGATTAGTTCTATTGGTGCTCGTAATCTTGAAGTTGTGCCGTTGTAGTTTGTTGTTGTAGGCACCAACTCCAAAAGAACCAGCACCAATAGTATTAATATTATTTTGTATTTTTCAGTGCCACAACTAATCAAGTCAGTCCAATTTTTGTAGAAAATATTTATTTAACCAATGTTCAGTAATTAAAATAATGTGAGGGAAGTTTGGCCTTTTAAGCAGTAGGTATATACAAATCATCTAGCTTATTTCGAACGGCTTGGATATAATATATCCTCATAACTAATATTATATGTGTTATTTTTTGTGATGTGAATCGTTTAAAAAATAATTTTCAATAATATTGGAAAATTTAAACTGATTATAGATTTTTTTGAGGATATTACATTGTGTTCCTGGTGGTCAGTATTTGGAGTGTCACAATTATTAGTGGAATAGGAGCTACTACGTAGGATAGTTTTAAGAACAATATTGTTACATGTTTTAACAAAAAATAGTTAATTTAATCAATGTACACATCATTTTTGATAGGTTCATATTTTGATCCTGGGTAGACAACCAATGTGTTCCTAACAATATTATTTTTGATAGAGTTTATTCTATAAAAAATGATTTTCCTAAGAACAATATTATCCTGAATTGAGTTAAATTCTGGCAATAACAATCAATTTGTTGATCTACTAGGTTTTAAAATATTTTTCATGGTTAATGAAAAATCTATTTGTAATATTTATTGTTTTGTCAGAGGCCAATTTTGGTATCACGTAACTGCGACTGCGAAGAAATAGCAACTAAAAACAATTCTGTCTCTACCGAACAACCACTGAGCTGTGATTATATTGAATTCATCATATATATAAAATGTTTCATTCTCATGTCGTGTTGTGAGAGAATATGATTTTATATATTATTTTGAATATTTATGAATATTTGAAAGAACATTAAAGAGTATTTTAGGATTTCAAAACATTTATTTCACCCAAAAATTTAGAGGTTGATTAGTGAGAGAAATCGGCCGTTTTGATGGCATAAGTATTAGTGCACTTTGAGAATAATCATGTTTATATGTTTCGTATTGTGAGAGAATATGATTACACTTATATAGAAATTTTACATAATATTATGTACCTTTTTCTTTTAACTGTCAGTTCAAGCCCAGAATAAAAGTAATTTAGTCTATGTATGGGTATATGTGTAAGTATTTATGCAATATTCTTAAATTACATTATTCATTATTATTTTTTTTAACTGAACCTGTATCTGCCTTAATAATAATTTTAATTTAATTGTGCTCTTTGTTCAAATAGCCACAAACATATAAAGATCATTCAGTAATATTCATTTTTATCAACAAAATCTAGATACTTTCTTACTTATTGTGTTACCATGACAAATATAAATAATGACATTTGTAATTGATGGCTATGAAATCTTTCCAGTTTTTGGCTAATTTATTCTAAATTCACGATTGTAAGTATTTTTACAATACTTTAAGTTGTTGTTGAAATACTTTTGTAACGATTTGTAGTTTGCCCTGAAGAAGAGAATAAACATTCTCGAAAGCTCGGCTTTAATCAAAGAATGTTATTGAATATATGACTGCATCCCCCGGAACATCTTTTTATTATATATATATATATATATATATATATATATATATATATATATATATATATATATATATATATATATATATATATAGATATAAGATACATAAATGCTGTTTCACTATGCCAATAAAAACAGTGGAAACCCTGTAATTTGGCCTTAAGTATGAGGCTGTATTGTCAGCGGTTAATTAGCGGCAAATTATGAGCCTAGATGCAATTAGCTGGGACGATCCTAACCGACTTCACGGTTTTTGCATGCCAACTTCACCTGAAGCTAGCATGCAAACCGATTTTCGGGTTTCTTAGCTTGCGGTTAATTTTTTGTTTACACGGTCAATTTGCGGCTAATTAACGGGTAATTATTCAATACTTTGTTAGTTTGCCTGCCAAATTTGCCATGCCAACTTCAAAGAGGTATATTAGGTTTTTACAGAGTGTAATATTATCGTCCCTGTTTTCACAAAGTGGCGTATTTCTATAACGCATTAGTCCAGTAGGTATATGTATATATATATATATATATATATATATATATATATATATATATATATATATATATATATATATATATATATATATATATATATATATATAGATATATATATATAAAATAAGTATATCTCATTAAACGGCAAA
Organism: Crioceris asparagi; assembly: GCA_958507055.1. NCBI lineage: Eukaryota > Metazoa > Arthropoda > Insecta > Coleoptera > Chrysomelidae > Crioceris > Crioceris asparagi. Next base: position 68,336,092 of record OY293826.1, read on the forward strand.
CAACAGTATGATATCCGCCAGTTTGTGGTAAGACAGTATTTGCTCTAACCTATAAAATTTACCGGCGTATAGTACAGAGTTTCCTTTGTGGTATAGATTACGTGCTTGAATTTTAGAATGTGTTATTCAAACAGTTGGCATTATGGAAAAATAGTTGACTTAGAAATATTTACAACATTCTGATTCCGATACTGTTATCTCAAATTCAACTAAGAATGTTTGTGAGAATATTCATTGTTTCTCGAAAATATTTAGTAGTTGCCATAAACGTGCTGCTCTTTTATGCTATGATCATTTTATCGATTTAGAGGACTGCATCACACAAAAACAAATAAGAGTTTTTTGAAACAAATAAATCAACAAAAAAACCTGAAGATTTCAAAATAGATGGACCAGAAAAGGAGCAAAAAAATCTAAAAATAAAAATAACACACACAAATCAGTAAAAGAGAAATGGTATTCAGGACTTGATTATATTGTACCTCAAACTACGAATCTAGTACCTCCAAAAGAAATAGGTGCAAAACGTAAAAGCAGATATTGTTTGCAACACAACAAAAAATGTTTTGCGTTTACTGAGGCCGATCGCAAGGAAATAATGGTGGATTTTTATAATTTGGGAAAATTGGAATTACAACGAGAGTTTATTTGCCGTCAAGTTACAATAATAGAACTCAAAGTAAAAAAAAGAATCTAGAAGACAACAAACTAATTGATACTTTTTAACCCTAAATGGTGAATGCACTCCGGTCTGTAAAACATTATTTGAAGTACTTTGGCAATTTCTGAAAAAAATGGTAAGAACTTCTTTGTTAAAGTTTTTACCAACCGGTAAGATCATGAAAAAAGAGGAGGAAGGCGAGAGGCTCTTAAAGTAAGGGATGCTCAAATCGAATCAGATATAAAAAATCACATTTTAAGATTACCAAAGGTTGTCGGCAGAAAACTTCAAGAGAGTACCTAAGTTCAGACCTTGATTTAGTTATAATGTATAACATAAACAAGATTTACTGGAACAAGGAAATGGAAAATTAGATATAGGCAGCCTGACTACTTATAGAAAAATATTTAATACCATGAATTTATCATTCCACCACCCGAAAAAAGATTTGTGCACGCTATATGCAAGGATTTATGAAACTGCGGAGGGTACATCGGATGAAAAATTAAAAAGTGAATATGAAACGCACATTGCAAATAAAATTAAAGTTCGTGAAATAAAACAAAAATCAAAAGAAATGGCTGCAGCGGATATGAAAAGATTATGTGCGGTTTTTGATTTGCAACAGGTCATACATCTGCCCATGACAAAAGAGAGTGCGTTATTCTATAAACTACGTCTAAGTGTTTATAATTTTACAATATAGCAACACGAGATTGCTATTGCTATACGTGGCACGAGGGTCAAAGCAGAAGGGGTTCGTCAGAAATTTGTACGTGTCTTTTTATATTTTTAAAGACATATGATGAGGCAGATGTCAAAACAGTCGACCTTTTCTCTGATGGGTGTTTTGGTCGGAACAAAAATTCTATTACACCCTCAATGCTTCTTTACTTCTTAAGCAAATGTCAAAGTATTAAAGTTATTCATCATTATTTTTTTGAAAAATGCTATGGACAAAGCGAAGGGGACTCGGCCCATAGTGTCATTTCCACTGCAGTATCGAGAGCAGGCGACATTTTCCTTCCCTGTCAATTAGCACCCATTTTTAGATTAGATAGAATAAGGCCTGCTTACATAGTTAAAGAAAAGGGGTATCAAGACTTTTGGGACTTAAAGAAACTATCTCAAGAACTCAGGGTTATCTCAGTTAGAAAGGATGACAATAGCAAAGATATTAAATGGACAGAAGTAACAGAAGTCAGAGTAGAAAAAGCGGAAATGGGAACCATTTTCTTTAAAACAAACCATCTTCAAAAAACATACAGAAAAATTGTTTCATCCGTTAAATGAAACTTGTCCGACAATTTCTCAGAAAAAATATGATTCTCTATTGTCACTTTGCATAGGTAAACAGCCAGTTATAAGGCAAGATGTTTACAACGATTTTTATGCCAAGCTTAAGGATTAGTTGAAATTGAAATAATAAACTGTATTTGTATAGAGAGAACCAAAAGAGATATCGAAAAAATTTAAAAACCACAAGATAGCCCCATCGATGGGACTAAACATAAAAAATCGTCGGCCGCGCGAATCCCATAGGAACCGCCACGTTCTGGATCATATGAGTGGGGGTACATTTTCGGGATGAAAAAGGTGCTTGATCTATAATTCTATCTCCTCTGAAACTGCTTGAAATATCTAAAATTCTTTAATATCCTCACAAAGCTGACAAAATTTCGCAGAGTAAGCACTTTTTGTTTTTCAAATATCCCTTTATTAAGGGCGCAAAGGGCGTTTAAATTTGGGGGATGGAATCGACGCATTTTATTAGAAGGTTTTATCAAGTAAAAAACGTCCAGAACTCACTTTTTATATCTCGACAATTTTTTGGACTTTTTCAAGAATATGCCTCGCTCATACTAGGGCTCTATCTCTAATATTTCGGGTAGCTCATCACTGGTCGAAAAAAAGCTTGCATTTTTCAAAATTTTCTATTTTTTTTTTTTCAATATCTTTAAAACGGAAAAAAAATAGAAAAAACGTTCTTGATCGCTTTATTTTCTTTAATAAGTGTGTAAAATTTCATCAAGTCATTCATAATTATCAAAGATATCACATAGTTGATTTAGATCCCAATATGTTAACGCCAATGAATTACTTTTGAATAATAGTGCAGATATCAATTGTAAAATATCAAATTTCAATTCGATGTCGATGACTACTATGAACGACATTATGAATATTTGGAATATCAAAGTATTTAGTTATTTGAATAATTTCAACAATCGAAAAGCTATACTTGAAATGCTGGACATACATGTTATTTAAATAAATATAGTTTAAAAAACTAGAAAAAACACGCTTTTAAAGAATTTTGAACTAAAAAGTTACAAACAAATATAGTTTTAAAAAACTAAAAAAACACGCTTTTAAAGAATATCGAACTAAAAAGTTGAAAATAAAATTGAAAATAAACTTAAAACAGTAGTTTATAAAAATATAGTTTAAAAAAACTAAAAAACACGCTTTTAATGAATATAGAACTAAAAAGTTGAAAATAATTTTGAAAATAAACTTAAAACAGTAGTTTATAAAAAATACTAGTGTAATTGAGGGAAAAGCGTGGGGCGCTCGATATACGAAAATTATGGCACTGTTTTGACATCTGCCTCATCATATGTCTTTAAAAATATAAAAAGACACGTACAAATTTCTGACAAACCCCTTCTGCTTTGACCCTCGTGCCATGTATAGCAATAGCAATCTCGTGTTGCTATATTGTAAAATTATAAACACTTAGACGTAGTTTATAGAATAACGCACTCTCTTTTGTCATGGGCAGATGTATGACCTGTTGCAAATCAAAAACCGCACATAATCTTTTCATATCCGCTGCAGCCATTTCTTTTGATTTTTGTTTTATTTCACGAACTTTAATTTTATTTGCAATGTGCGTTTCATATTCACTTTTTAATTTTTCATCCGATGTACCCTCCGCAGTTTCATAAATCCTTGCATATAGCGTGCACAATTTTTTTTCGGGTGGTGGAATGATAAATTCATGGTATTAAATATTTTTCTATAAGTAGTCAGGCTGCCTATATCTAATTTTTCATTTCCTTGTTCCAGTAAATCTTGTTTATGTTATACATTATAACTAAATCAAGGTCTGAACTTAGGTACTCTCTTGAAGTTTTCTGCCGACAACATTTGGTAATCTTAAAATCTGATTTTTTATATCTGATTCGATTTGAGCATCCCTTACTTTAAGAGCCTCTCGCCTTCCTCCTCTTTTTTCATGATCTTACCGGTTGGTAAAAACTTTAACAAAGAAGTTCTTACCATTTTATTTTCAACTTTTTATTTCGATATTCTTTAAAAGCGTGTTTTTTAAATATATTTTTATAAACTACTGTTTTAAGTTTATTTTCAAAATTATTTTCAACTTTTTAGTTCGATATTCTTTAAAAGCGTGTTTTTTTAGTTTTTTTAAACTATATATATATTTATTTTTATTGTCACTTTTATATAAAATCATCAAGGGCGTATTGTTTTGTAATACTCATTAAAAATCACAAAGTGGCGTATGTGTTTTTTTTGTACGTCACTCCCCACTAGATAATTTTTTCTTAAATACATTTACTCAAAACCCTTTTTTGGATCCTACTTTATAATGTCATCAAAACAAATTCTCAAGTTTATAAGTAAGCTTTATAATAAAGCTGAATTAATATTCGCACATTTTTCAAATCGCTCTCGTTAAAAAATATCAAATTTCATATAAGTCACTTTGTGAAAACAGGGACGATATATTTGACTTTTTCATAAATCCAGTCAAACCTGATTTCCGGTAGATAAGCTGAACTTGCCCGATTTGGTACTATTTTTTTGTGATACAGACCACACTGCTAACACTCTTCCAATGAGGGAATAAAGCTTAAAATTAATTATTATTCTTTGTTTTCTTCTTGTCGATGGACCTATCGTGTATCTGTCATTAAGCGTGTGCCCTAGATCCGACAAAGCAACGTCATCAATAGTTACAATTTCGAAATAAACCATTCTACTGGACAAGAACTTCTTGATGAAACGCAGGCTGATTTACCAGCACAATATTGGGTAGGTTCATGACATTTCTCTGTATGGATCCGTACAATGGATTGAATTTTGGAACTTTCTTAAACCCCCCATTGAAGTTCGACATGTTGGTGAAAGTAGTTGGAAGCTAACTCGGCCAAGTTCGTATGTAAATGGGAACCACAAACATGTTGGCGATTGGAATGCTCGGCTTGGTATGCTCGGCTTGGTGTCCGGTTTGCCAATAAATTCCAACGTAGTTCAAGCTTCAAATGGCGACTAGCAACAATTTTGATAATCAACAAATGATTTTCGTGGCTGAGGAAATTATGTTGGACAGATTGGTGGGTACGTGTGTGGATACCGTCGAGCATGCTCGTTCCTGGTTAGACTCGAATAAATTTCGAGACCAACATTATCGAGCGTCATTGAAGGGTTTTTATAAACAATCATGGTCACTAGCTTTTCAGTAAAGATCGTTTTTAATATATAACTTGGACTGTTTCGTTTTTTTCTTCTCTAGTATCCTACTTGATATGAGTTTATATCGGATACTTACGCAAATTCAAATTATTACTTTCTTATTAGCAAGGTAAGAATTGGGGATGTAACCCAAAAATACTGCGATGGATGTACGTCGTGAGTGTGAGACCAATAATAATGTATGGCAATAGTCTGGCATGCCAAGGAAAGGTTGGCCTGTGTTTGAATCACCGGAGCCATGAGAAAGTGTCCAATTAGGGCAATGGAGATCATCACAGATCTCACTCCTCCTTATCTTGTGATAAATAGACTAGCCCATGAGGCCATTCTAACACTAGTCAGGGAAGGTACCGGCAATTAGGAAATTAGGAATCGGAGAGCCTGGTCGTCTCTGACCAAATACATTCCATCAGCTAACCTTCCGAGTGACGAGATTATAATGAACATTAGCATCGAGAAAGCTTTTACTACGATGCAAAGTAGAAGAGAAGAGTGGGAAAGGGAGCCCACATTCCAAGCTCCCGAAAAGAATGCTATCAAATGATACACAAATGGTTCTTAAACCACTAAGGGGACTGGCCTTGGAGTATTCGGGCCTGGCACCAAATGATCACTAGCGTTAAGCCGCTGTCCAAGTATCTTTCAGACAGAAGTGCTTGCAATCCAATGATGTGTGGAAATAAACCTAAAAAGAAACTATCAGAAATGTGATATAGCTATACATTCTGATAGTCAGGCTGCTATTAGAGCAGTGAGCTCTCATATCATAGATTCTAGGATGGTATGGGAGTGCCGAAGAAAACTCAACGGAATAGGCAAGGAAAACAAGGTCTGTTTAGTCTGGATTCCTGGCCACCCGGGAATCAAAGTGAATGAAGCGGCCAACACACTTGCCAGAAAAGGAGTACGAACTCCTTTCATTGGCCCTTAACCTTTATGCGATACAGGTAAATGTACCAGCAAGAAAGAGTTTCAGGAGAATGCAAAAAACCGAAAGAGAAACACTGATGGAATCTCCCTGAATTGGATCATTCCAAAAACTTTTTGGAAGCTTCAATACAGCAACATCTAAGAATTTCTGGATCATAGCAAGAATATGCTACTTCTCTCTGGATTTCTTACTGGGCACTGTCGTCTTAGGAAGCACCTAACGAGAATGGGACCAGCATAGAACGACGAGTGCAGACTCTGTGGGGAGGAGGCGAGCTGTAGACTACGTAATAGCGAGAACAGCTCTGAGGGGGACACAATAGACCTCAAGGTCGCAGTGCTGTGAAAACCCCTTAAATCTACAATCTTATTAGCAAATAAATAACTGCTGTGCCATAAATAAAACGTATTTATTTTCTACAAACCAAACAATGGTGTCGATAGTAATAACTTAGGAATATTATACCGAAATATCGATGTAATTTATTTTGCAAAATAGAAACGGACTTCAAGAATTGATCGGCTGGCGGCTCTTTAACATATGGACAATTAAGTCTACCGGCCAATGAAGTGTTGTTGTTCTTAATGGTTTGAAATATAAATTAACGATATTGCATTGCTCGCTGCTACTGCTGCTGCTGAAGCATCTATTTGACCTTCTTTGTGTTTTTAGATTTCTGGGCTCCGATTTCCTGCTTGTCGTTTGTGTAGCTCTTGTTGTAGAAATCATAGAACATCTTGAAAATGACAATAACATTTGGTAGGTATATGAGTAGAAACTTTTTCGGAACTATGCAGGTGGGCTGTAAAGCTTGCAACGCGTGTAGTATGAGGAATGTGAACTGAATCTAAAAAAGAGATATTTTTATAAGGTATGTCAGCGGCTCGCAATGGATATAGAGATTTATATTCCTTTAATTTTATATTCTCGGCAGGTTTAATACTCAATGAAAGATATTATTCTTTTAGATGCAGTGAATTAATAAATATAATGGATTTCATAAAAATATCAATTTTGTATATTACTTAAGTAAAATAAATGACTGAATCTCTCAAAATAATCTCTTAGATTTTCGCTCTGATATTCTTTTTAAAATAAACTTCTACAATGCAAAAAACACTTTTTCACTTACCATCTGGAGCATTGTTAACTTTGGCTTCCAGGGTGCCAAAGTCTTCTGAAATTCCGGAAATGAAGAGAGGAAATAATACGTATACATTAGTACGTGAATGAAAGAGTTGACCATGATTGGTACTGAGGCCATTCCACCTTAAACAATGAGTGTGAAAAAAATACAATAGTGTCAGTTTTATCGACTTACCTCCAATGAACTTGCAGCCGATGTAGGTCAGCATAAAAGTCGACGCATGATGGTAAACATGAAGGCCTGTGACTTGATTAAACTTTTTTCTGAGAATGAAAAACACTGTTTCTATCAACTCGACCATTTTTAAGTAGTATAGCCAATAAAAGGAGCCAACCATTTGGAGAGCATTTGGGGTTTCGGAATAGTCTACCGGTTGGCAGCCAAGGCTGAGCTCCCCCTGGATCCAACCAGATGAAGCAACCTATAAATAAATTTTGTTTCTGGTTCAGATTTTTTGAGAGGTAGGTCAATCAATTTCACTTCCTTTGAATTTGATTGCCTGCTTTAAAAATAATGTTTTCATGTTTTTTTTCTAGATTTTATAGCAAAGAAATGATCTTTTATCGATAAATAAAATCTATATTATCATTTCAACCCTACTTTGCACAACTCTTTTGGTTCAGAATATAAATGAAGAATAGAAAATACATTGTTCAACTTATATTTAAAATGTTTGTTTTATAGATTCCCTAACAGAATTAACGCTTATTCTGTTCAGAAGCCCTTCTCGAGATTACGTAAATCTTTGTGCAGGCATCTATTAACTTTAGCCGGCTTAGGAATCTGGAATTAATCTTTTTTTTTTCATTTGTGACGTTATCACAGCGTGAACTTTGTTGATGCGAGATTATCATCCTATCACAATGCACAACAGAAAATCTTCGATTTAAAATTACATTAAATAAATATAAAATTAAAATTCGTGGCATTGATTCTAGTTTCTGGATTTTATGGAAATGAATGAAAATGTAAACTTTATGATTAAAATTTTATATCCAATACCAATACAAGTCTATACAATAATAAAATGAGTCTTACGCATCAACCAATAAATTGAAACACGTGAATGATGTTGTTTGTATCAAGATAAAATTCTATTGTCATTTTTATCTAGTCGCTTTAACTCATACAGGACCATTTTTTTAAATTTTTAACATAAATCATCAAAAACGGAATAGGTGTAAAATAGGACATGTATGTAGAATCAAATGTGGCTTTGATAATTATTCATATTACTTTAGTTGGCTACTATGGTGTATGTATATAGAATAGAAAAAATGCCATATTGCTTGACTCATTAATAAGTTGTCATTTTTTATAGTGATTCACCTTACTTCAAAAGTTATACTTGTTTAGCTGTCAATATATTTTATATTTTTAACTTCGATAAGTTGAGAAACATGGGAATATATTATGAAATTGTGAATAAGGAACATGAATAATATTGTTGTTGCTCATCTGCGTTCATTGAAACTTTATTTTATGAGCCGTGAAAAATTAACCCATGTACGAACAGGAATCGCATCCCATAGGAAACGTTTATATCAGGGTAGAACGGAATGAGCTATTTATTTGAATGAACCATTTAACAAACCTGAAAAAGACATTTTCATGTTTGAGTTTTACCTAACTTACAAATCTCGTTATTAAAAAATAATTTTATTAGTAAGGCTATCAGAATATGACACCCGGTATTTAACGTTGGATTTATAATCGAGAGGTTGTCTCGTAGTCGGAACGCTTATTTTTTTTCATATGATGACAAAAAATTATCTCTTATTTTAAAATTATCTAACATTAAATAATGTACATACTAAGTATATCATCGCGATGCAAGAAACAATCTGGAAAATGTTATAGTATCTAATGACGGTAGTTAGATTGTAAGGTTTCCTGTTCTTCATGAAGGCGGGCAAAACGACCAACACTGCCAATAGATAGATCCCCACTATAATGAATGTCGGAATTGGACTTCCCATCATTGCCCATTTTCCAACTCTTGGATCTGAAACATGAATATACATACCTATAAACATCAGAATAAGGTATCGAACTTTTAAACTAAATGATATAATCCTAAAATATTTTGCTGGTTCCTTATGGCCTTCTAAATTGTTAATTACTAGTCTAAATATTCTGGAAATACTCAGAATGAGATTGTCTGAGGCCCAATTATATTGTAGTCCGCAAAAAACACTCGAACAGTTGCTGTTGCGTCGAATGCCTCTACTTGATATGTTCCACAAGTGGTCAATGGGATCTAAATGTGGGATTGCACAGGTCATTGTGAAACCGTAATTCTCTTCTCGTCTTCTCGAAATGCGATCCTAACCGTACCTATGTTGTGGTGCAATAATTGAAATTAAACTTGAAACTTGATATTCAAAAGAGACCTCAGCAGTTTAAATAATAATGAGTTTCTAAGGGCCTTTGCTATAAGTGATAGAAACTTTTCACTTTTTTTTTTCATTTCTGAGAAGATCAATGACTTCAGTTGACTTCAGCCCGTTTTAATGATTTCCACCGCAACTTAATTTACATTCAAAAACCTTTATGTTAGTATGAATATGAAGCTATTTATGAAACTCCGATATCCTCGTACCTAATTTTCTGTAGGTATTAAGGATATGTTTAATTAAGATTTATAGATTGCCGAGTATGCAGAGATCAGTGAAAAAATGTTATATTGTAAAGGTTATTGTTTTTTGTGGTTTTTAAAATTTGTGTTAAGACGTTAATTGTCTAAGAATTTTCCAAGAAGAGAAAAGTCGACTTTTTCCAGTGGGTACATTTGAAAAATAATAGTAAATTTGTTATTGCTAAAATATCATAACTGTGAAGTAAATTACCACTTCTCAGTAAAATTTTATTTGAGTGGCAGAATCAGACTTGAATGAGGAAGCCCGTACGTGATATCATGAACCAACGTTTTAAGTATCATTAAACATGTATTATGAAATTATGTCAATATGAAATATCTCAGCTTGTAGATAATTACAATAGTATTTATATTTTTCTTGAATTATTCGTTACCGTTTCGTATCGCCAAATACAAATGAATGAAAATGAAAGTAATAGGTTTATATTGTGATTTAATTCACATATAAATCTATTTGATTTGAGTTTGCATGATTAATTCACCTTATTTTTTAAAATCTGATAAAATTGTTATAAATGTGAAAGTAAATCTGTCAGTTTGTCTGCCCGATACCTTTTCTGAACCGACGAAGTGATTTCAATAAAATATGGTAAGGAGAAGAGAGAACCTTGAGTGCAAAGGCGATAGCTAATTTTCTCATATTTGTGTGCAGGATGGTAATACTAGACTGTTTCAGAAATTGACATCATTTTCCAATATTTTATTTTTGCGAATAGATTGCACTTTGAATCGCTTGATTAAACATTCTGTATTGTGGCAGTAGCAGTATCAATAATATAATATGTGGTATTTAATTGCTTTTTTTCTGAGGTTATCGGTTAATGAAATATAACTGGTGGATTCTGTCAAGAAGTTATTGATATCTTGTAACACAAGTAGAACTCGCTGTACCTTGGAATAGTACTTATTTTTATATACCTAGTATCACTGAATTGTATTATTAATCTTGGGATTCTTTGAATGAGCCTACATCATTTGGTTAAAACTAATGTTAGTAATGTAAAGATTATAAACAAAATCAAAAATTAGCTTCTAAGATTGTAAGACTAGTACAATTAAGCTAGATCAATGGAGAGCTCTATTTAAACCGTCTTACATTTAGCTAACGAAAACATTGAGAAATTCAAATGAATTGATTATTATTATAAGTAAAAGATGAAACTTGATTTACATGTATAAAGATAATCTGATGAAATATGATGTTACTCGTACTTGGAAGAATATGAACCGTGTGCTTAAGAGTTTGATCAATCATCTGGAATATTCTTGTTATGAAACTCTGCCTATTTAGGTTCATCGTTAAATCTAAAATAGGGTTACAAAAAATGTGTGCGACATACCAGATCTTTCTTCCATGAATCGATGGTAGTATTCCATTATAAAGCCCATGGTCTCCGATAGAGCCCAAACTCAACACGTCGTCGACACTAATGGAAAGAAATCGTCATTGGCCGTTCAATAACAAATTTGAGCGATTGTGTGTAGGTACCTATACCCTGCCGATAAGGTAAACCGACTTATTGGTTAATTTGTCGTAGCGATAGAACACGGTTATATAGAAGGTGGGTAATTAAGCGTTATCTGCGAATTTTGTATTTATTCAACATTCAGACTAACCGAATTCACTTTTCCAACAAATTTAAAGGTGGAATCTTGATCACCATAATTGGTATTGTCTCAGTGACTGTGTTACTTTTATTCGGTCATTTTGCTCTTTGTTAATATTTCTTACTATATATACTTCTTCTCCAATATGCATATTCAAATTTCTTCATTCATCGCATTACTGTCACTTGTCAACATCATTTTTGAACATTTATTAACCGACTTCCAAAAGAAGAAGTTATAAAATATATACAGTGTGTCCATAAAGTAACGCATAAATTAATTTGTAGCTAAATAAATAATAATATTACAGATTCTCGAAACAGGATGATTGTTTATTTTAGTTTACTGTTTTTTCAAATTATCATCTTATATACAGGGTGAACCACCTTCGTGTGATGACATCATCACAATTTATTTCTAAATAGAACACCCCCTTTTTTCCAATTTCCGGATTTCCTTTGATGAGCTGATTTCAAGTTATTTACAAAATATTAAATAAAAGAATAAACGTAATAGTATATATATATATATATAGAAAGCTTTTAAACAGGTCATTTAGACCCCGAGCTTGGTTAGTTTGATCCACTGTTTTTTGTCCTTTGCTATCTCCTTCCAGTTTGTGATATTTCTCTCTCTAATATCCTCTCGTACTGCTTCCCGCCATCTTATTCTTGGTCTTCCCCTTCTTCTTCTCCCATCTATATGTTTCCACGCTATTTGTTTTACTGTACGATCCCCATTAATCTTTTCTAGATGTGCTTATCATTGCAATCTTCTTGTTTTAACTGTTTCTACTATATCCTGTTCTCCATATAACTCATAGACTTCCCTATTTGTTCTTCTTATGTACCCTTCCGCCGTCTTTTTACCACCAAAGATTCTTTGTAGTATTTTCCTTTCCCATCTCTGAATATTCTCTTTTAAATTTTTATTTAAAATCCAGGTTTCAGATCCATATAAAAGGGTTGGTCTTAGTATGGTTTTATAAAGTCTTATTTTCCCTGTTGTCGATATATGTTTTGATCGTAATAGGTGATTTATGGCTCCTGCACACCTTTCCTTTCCTTTAAAAACAAAATGATGATGACGGTATTTCACAAAGGTGGTCCTCCCTGTATATTGGATTATAATTATATTATATAAACAGTAAATTAAAATAAAAAATCGACCAGTTTCGGGAATTTCTAATAATATTGTTTATTTAGCTAATAATGAATTTATGCGTTACCTACTTATGTATAGGATATTACGAAATTTAAAAACACGATATTTAAGATAACAATTTTAAATATGCTACAAAATCTGTCGTTCAAATATCTCGGTCTAGTTCGTAAATGGGCATGATCTGACTAGTAGTATTTATAAATATTTTTCCAAAAAAATTGAACCGATGTTATTACTTGGTGTACTGAAAAATACAAAGTAATATAAATTCTATTGGTGCTGTTACTTTTGAAGTTGTGCATTTGCAGCTAGATTGATAACTTCAAAATTACCAGTGCCAATGGAATTAATATTATTTTGTATTTTTCAGTGCACCAACTAATAACGTCGGTCAAATTTTTTGTGAAAAATATCTATTTCATACTTTTGAGTGTAACATTAGTCACGAAAATTGTTGAACGTTCACTAATACCAATGAAATTATTTACTTATTTACTTATCCTATTGTCCAGGTATATTCTTTGCTTGTAGTTGTTATTATTAAGATCTCAAAACATCGCTGCGGAAATACGCATAAGTATTTTAGATGTTACCATTTCAACACTGCTGTAACTCGAAAACCCTAACTCTGAGGAAAAAATGTTCATTATCAATGTTGCTACAAGTAATTAGGTCTTTCATGTAGTACCCACAGATTTTTAATTATCGAAAGGAATCTCCCTTTCCACATAAGCAAAAATATACATGTTTGAGAATTTAATATGCCTCTAACTCGGAAACCGTAAGTCTTTTGAGAAAATTTTCAATTTAAACGTTTCCGGTCATTGTCCTATCTTTAATTACGTCAGGTTTTCGATTTTAGAGAAAATTTGCCCCCTCCACCCCTTCCTTCGTGGTCAGTTTTCTGAGGAATGGAGATATCAGATTTGCGTTTTTATGAATATGGGACCATTTCTCAAGTTTTCCCTTTCAAATGTAACAAAAGTCATCAAAATCAGAGTACGATTACTATATAATAGGTGCGAACGGAAAAAAAAATAAAACAGACAGTCGAATTGTATATCTCCTCCGTTCGGGGTTCGTCGGTCAAAAATAAGTTGGTACAATGAGAAATAAGAAATGATACTAATTGTATTGGTACTGGTTAATTTGGAAGTGGTGCAGTTAGAGCCTAGGTAGGAAGATTTTTGAAACCAGTTTCAAGGCTATTAATAAATATTTACAATGATTTACCATTTTTTCGAAGACTTCCCTCTGTCAACTATAGAAACCGTTGAACCTATAATACCGGGTCTAGTTTTTTGTATAAATTTATCTATTTTTTAAAAGTTAATTCATTTATACTTTGGTCTTTCAGTCTTGTATGTTCCGATTTTATATAGATAAGATACAGTCTGGCGAGATAAAAGAATCTGATTCCATTTGGATATAAAATATGTAAGCAGAATAATGTTATGAATTATTCCTCAGATAATTGGGAATTGAAATTAATACATGATATGTGAGTGTAAAATATAATTACAGTATATATACTTATAGGTACAGCTTTGTATTTAAACCGTGGTTTATTTTTTACAGAATCATGTACTTTAGAATTTCATACATGGCTCTATTAGAATTTGTGGTCCGAATCTTCCAAATAAACTTTCGATCAGTTGTGAATTTACATGTACGTTCAACCCATCAGATTACATCCAAGTGCCTTCACTAGACAACGATTAACAATACACAATATTTATAAAGGTATGAGAATGTCCTCGCATGTATTCCTCATTTGGTCGATTATTGGTAGCGAGGGCAATACCCTCAAAGAAAATAGATTTGTTTGATACCGTTTATTCATAGTGATCGACGATCTTGCTCACCCGCTCCGAGCTAAAGCGAGCCATCTACCGTCCAACATGTAGGATAACTGGATATGTTCGACCACTCACTCGCGCTCACCCCAATGAATCCGACTAGCTGTTCTTACCAGTTTTATAGAAAATTGAAGAGATTTTTGAAGTAGGATAGTAGGATAGAAGCTCATGTACAACAGTGGACCAGAAGCCGGATCTGACAGTTACCGATGACAGCCGCAATCAAGTACAAATTCTCAAAAACAAACATGTTTCCATTCATATATTTCTTTCCGAAAGCTTGAGAATGAATTCCATAATTTATTATGGTGTTTTTAGCTTCATTTGGAAAATCCGCCACGCCTGTGAGACCACAGGCTTTTAATTTCAAATTTCAAAATAAGGAACAAGAGCGACTGAAAGGGTCTACGAAAATTGAATGTTTCTCTGTACTCTGATCCACTAGATGGCTAGATTATAGAAATGTATGGAAAACTGAAAAAACTAATCAATCATTATCGTATAATGTGTAATTGCGGAATTTTCGGTTGTTGTGGAAGATAGAAGTATATCGTTTACACAATATCCTACTTTTTTATGAAACTGAAGTTGAAATTAATAAAACTGACCTCTCATGCTCAATTTTGGAGATACACAATATTTGGCGCTTCAACCCCCTAATGGGAGATTAGTTAGTTCTTCAATTTGATTAACTCATATCTTGTTGACGGAATAAAAATACTGCATTTTTCAATAACTTTTACTAAGTCAGTCACCTTATCTTTCGTTGTTTTAAAGTAACTTTAAATTATATGTCCAATCAAAAAATGTATAAAATTTGTAATCTAAGATTAAAATTAATAGGAGATTAAATTTGATTATAAAATCGGCCCATAGTTGGAGGGCTGTTAGTCCTATTCATTTGACATTTTTGGAAAATTGTTTTTTTTTTAGTTCTGCTACATAAATTATATTCCTCATTCTTTGAAGTCGGTCAAAAAATTGCAATCTATCCATCGTCGCTATTGTCCAAATATCAAGTCAGCTGTTTGTGTCTGAGCGTAAAGCCCAATCATTTTTTTCTGTCCTGTTTTTTTTTTTTGAAAAAGTATTTGCAATTATTTGAATAAATAGGATCCCAAGTTATTCTATTTTGTAACAAGAAGTGTGTTTCTCAACAAAACTCGTAATATTTTTTTCATTCTACCATGGTGTACCTATAATATTTCAAGGTAATAATTAGCTGCGGGTACGATGAAATTCTGACGTGCAGCTTTGCATCCGCATGTGTGTATATCTTTATTGATTTTCCGCGGCCATGAATCCAATTTTTCCAGGAAGGATTTTTTTCATAGTGCTACCGAAATTTTAATATAATATAATTTCACCTAATGATAACAGTGATTTGATTTTTTTTATATTTACAACAAAGCCTTCTATTGGCATGAGACTGTCAATTATCTGGCAAATTTAACAGAAAAATAAAAGGAATGGATATATGTAGATGAAGAAATAAGAAAATATGAGAGGGTGGTAATCATTGACCTATTACCACAGATAGATGGAATACTCCATTGATAAAATACGTTTTGTTTGGTTGACAACATGTTTTTATGCCAGGGGAGGTGAGCTGTGATGCCAGGGGAGGTGAGCTGTGGGAGCGGTCAGAAAGGGGGATACAACTGTTTACGCTAACCCCTCCTCCTTTTCCACTGATCTTCTTCGCGTAAGAAATATGACGCCAGTGGAGTCTCGTTCTTTTAGTTTTTATTTGTGGTTATTGATTATTTTAAATTTAATCAAATATTATTTACTATATTAAATTGAGATTTATACGTTGAAATAATTAATAGGTATGTATAATATATATTTTTTCAGGTCTAGGATTTAAGAACGCAAACAGTATGAAAATCGCTTCAGTTAAATAACAATAATTAAGTATCATTTTCTCTAATACGCCCTTGACTCACGTTATTTATATGTCAATAACTTTCTTTCAAAATTCAAAAATAACTAAATTTAAATTTGGATGGGGAGAAAATGTGGTTTCGCGATGGGAATTGGCCGAAGCAGGGATGCTGTCAACCCAATTTATTGTTTACAGTTCCGTCTATCGCTGTTTGTAGGTCTAGGACTTTGCTCAACAACAACTACTGCGTTAGCAAACATCCCTTACGTCATTGAATTACGTCAACAATTATTTCGGACAACAATATATATATATATATATATATATATATATATATATATATATATATATATATATATATTATTTATACATAGAATTTAGCTTTGTAGGGTTCGGTACATTATAAGATCACTCTTTCATAGTGTCTTTTCTCTTAATGTACCAAACGAAAAAAGTTTAAATATATATCTTTCAAGTGCATCGTGTGACATATCAAATAAAAGATATTCTTATTGTTATTTCGCCAAAACTACTGAGCTTTGATAAAAAGAAAACCTATGCGAAAATGGTACGTGCACATGATCAATTTTTTTTAAATTTGTTATAGGTATCTTCTGATATGACATTGAGAAGTTCATAGTAGAAGACTTGTGTCATACATGCATATGATTTTATATAGGTACCTATTATGTAGTTACAATTTTCTTTTCTGATAAAAATTATTATCATGACCGTTATTTTTTAATTGTGGAGAACTTACCTGCAGGCCCGAAGAGATTGTTGATATTAGAGATATTGGCACCTATGGTGGACGTCATCTTAACCGTACAATCTCTTATTTTTTTATCTCCAGATCGCCCACCGCCCCCAAACTGTGCCGATCACTGCTGCAAAACTGGAAGTGACCGTAGTAACGCTTTAGAACAAAACCCATACATCGGATTATTTACGAATATTTTTGTTGAGTGTCAGAGGGCAAGCGTTGTTTGTTAATGACATTCTAAACCGAAGGCTTCATAATTGCATGATTTAGCGGGTTTTTAGATTTTTAGCCAGCCTGTTTTCGGTTTCGCTTCTCATTGTTCCACCCGATAGTCCAAAACAACCTTGATCTTCGATCTAGTTTTTTGTTTCTGAAAATCTGACATAGTGCGATTGGCTGCTTATGTGATAGGTATTCGGGTCCCCACGTTATCATTCAGAGGTTAATACCTCTCTACTTCTCCCAAAATTCAAATAAAGAATAATACAATTGTTACATTGAAACAAGAAACCTTCTGACGCGTTTCATTCCTATTTTATTTTAAAATGGAAATTAAGTATCTAACTTACTGTATTACCATATTTAATTAGGAATCATGAAAATAAATTTCACATTTCGATACAGTCGGTTATGTAACAAGTTGCAATGATTCTCAAGTAATTCGATTAACTCGGTGAACTAATTAATACGTACGTGCACATGTTTAGATGCATGGAGAATATATATATATATATATATATATATATATATATATATATATATATATATATATATATATATATAATATATATAATAACTACTACATGGAATTGAATGCAGTTTTCCGGGCAAAAGTTAGTGATAAATAAGTTTAATATGATGACGGCACTACCACTGGATCGAAGTAAAAGTGTTGCTCAGGGTTAGTAGATAACCATGCGAGGGGTTTATCAGTATCATAAAAGGTGTCCCAGGATTCCATTATTACACCATGATTGTAACATAATTACAATGATTTAATTTAAATTTGCTTGAAAAAATATAATACTTGTCAAAATAGTCCTGTTTATTTTCATTTGAGGGTATGAAAATACTCATTTCTTGTGTCTTCTGTCCCATGATTAAACCAAGTGGTACACCCCTCGTAATCATGGGTATGGGTACGTAGACCTTCTCCCATCTTCATGGCCTGCGAATTGGTAAAGTTTCGGTTTCTGGCCCCACCCCTCATTTCTGAAAATAGCAAAGGGAGTATATATATATATAGAGGATTCGTGGCATCATCTTTATGATGCTTATTTTATGAACTTCTTCGTACCTTCAAGAAAGTGTATTAGCATCTTGTTCTTTTACCTAGCAGTGACTACAGAGCATAAAATATTTTTTTAAATTTTTGTTTCTAAAAGAGATCTAGATGTTATAGCGTCTGTTCTACTGTACCAGCGTATATCAAATTCCTAGTTAAATCTGAAATGCATTTTTAAAAGAGACCATCTATTTGTTGACGGCGAGAAACATATCCACTTCTTGAACAATATCAAAGTAGAAAAAAAACACAATTGAGAAACTCCTCCGTTTTTCAAAGTCGGTCAAATATTAAATGAATTCGCAATTAACTTTTAAATCTTCAAATTTTTACCCGCTACTAACGAAATTGAAAATATTAAAGTAGAATAAAATTAATCTAGTTTCTTCTTTAAAGAATGAATTGAAATAAGCATCTTGGCAAAATAAGTACTAATTTATAATCTTGTGGACCTCGAGGGACATACCCATTCGCGTTTTATTAGGAGATATACCTATAGGTATATGTAGATAAGTAATCTTAAAAAGCAAAACCTTATCTTAATATAAAATTTGATCCAATTCGTCGCTATTATTTAGATACATGGAACAGGCAAGAATTGCTCGTTTAAATTTATAAGATTATTTTTCTATGCATTAGATATATTTTTTTTTAAATTCTATTTATTTCACAATTTTGCTGGCAACAAAATCAATTTATTATTTCTTTAATAATTATATTTCCTACTGTAAGAAATATTTTCTAAGCAAAGTAATTTCGTTGAACAAAAAAAAAACAACCCAGGGCGGCACTCGAACCGTCAACCTTCTGCACCATACGTACGAACATTTCTATCAGATCACTCAGTTTTTACAGATGATACGAAGGCAGAGCTTCACTTTTAATTTTCAAATTTCTCCGAAACTGAAAAAGCACAAAATTTTTAATGGCAGCAAGAAATTAGCACATAATTATTATAGCAATTGAAATACGTATATCACAAGAAAACAACAGGTGTTCTGCTAGCTTACTGGTAAGGCAGCAGAGCAGTTTTTGTTTTCGAATTCCTCCGAAACTGGAAGAGCACAAAAATATTAATTGCAGCCAAAAATTAGCACACAAAAAGCACATAATTATTATGGTAATAAGAATTCGGATATCGCAAAAAATAACAGTTGCTCTGCTAGGTTACTGGTAAGCTAGCAGAGCACTTTTTGTTTTAAAATTCCTCCGAAAATTTTTGATTGCGGCAAGATATTAGCACATAAAAAGCACATAATTCTGGTACATATCAAATCCATTTTCGGTACTTTGCTTTACTAGGTTAGTAGAGGTGATTATTATATAAAACGCGCGGTCAAACAAAAAAACAAAGAAAAATAAAGCAGACAGTCGAATTATTGCGGTGATTCAAATAAACATCCACACAGAGAGCAGGACTTTCAAGAATCCTGGTAGTTTAACGTTTATTGTGCCATATGAAAGGACAGCTTCGTGGCCCTTCCATTCTATCAAGATAATCTCAATCGTGAGTTAGGTATTTTTCTAAGCCTTCTAGATAAGAAATATGATTTTTATGGTGAGCGCTATCGCATTATCTTGAGAAATTTTAAAGTGAACTATTTAAACAAATTTCCGCTGGCTGAATATAAACATCTTTTTTAGTCAACAAAGGTTGTTCTATGATCAGTGGATAGCCAACAATGGGCCACATCTTTGGCCATCTCAATCCCCCGACCTATCACTACTACATTTTTTTGTTTGGGGAGCAAGTCAAAAATAATAGTGTTTATAACACGTTTGTAACCACCGAAGTGGTGGAAACTTTGTTTGGCATTTAATTCCGGAATAACCAAAAGTACGACTAACATCAAAATATTTTAGACGTTTGTCCCCCAGGGACTTTAGTAAGTCACCAAATTTTCAGACTAATAAAAATAAAAATGTATTGCTTATATTACAATGTATTTACGTACATACAGGAAGATTGGTGTTCTTCACTATTAATATCATCTTGAACAATAATTTCATCAGTACTATCGTCAATTTCAACTGTGACAATATGTTTGTGGTAACTAAAATACGATACGTAAACGTCGGAAGATAGGCAGGTACATGATTTACGGATCGTGAAGTCACTACATCAATGGTTGTACTATATCTAGTAGTCCCCAGTGTTCTACTAGAAACAAAATCTCTGATTTCAAACAGTGTACAAAGTGCAGTCCTTTATTTTTATCGAAGTCAATATTGAAATCGATGCCAAATTCCTATCAGTGGATGTTCATGAAAAGGTTTTTCTTTTTCAACGGTTTTGGACCAAATTATTGTCAAAAATATATTTTTTTTTTCATCACTTAACTGGTTTCTTCTTTATTTTACAATATTTTATTCATTTATTCGTTTAATTTCAAAACTCCACAAATGATTATCTATATTTGTATAGGAGATCGAGTACTAATATTCCTTATACTTACTATACAGGGTGATTCCGTAGGAAACGGAAATATTTTAAGGATTCGACTAGGAAGTCAAAATAAGCAAAATGGGTTCATAAGTCCGATTTTTATTTTTTACAAACATACATTGATAAGTTTTAATGTAAGAACTAATAAAACAATATTACCAAACAAACAAAAAAACAACGAACAATTGCCATCGCTTCGCTATGCTACAACAATGACAAAATAAATACAATAAATCATTGTCAGTTAAGGAAGTTAATATTACATATTGATTACAAAATCACAATTTTATTATGGCTTTTGTTCTGTCAGATACCCTACTTATTGATATTTTTATTTTTCGTGGATATGGAGATAAAACAAGGACATATCAAGAAGTCTGCAACTTGTTTAATGATCGCTATTCTAAGAAACCTATTGTAAATTCCACCGAAAACAGAACTAGTCGACGTTGCCAGGAAACAGGGACCATAAAAAGTTTACCTAAAACCAGGCACCCAAAAACTGCTACAAGTGATGGAAACAAATTGAATATTTTATTGAAAATAGAGGAAAATCCGAACGCTAGTACAAAACCAGTTAGCTCTAAATGCCGATATCTGTCAAAAATATGTGCGGTCTAACTCAAAGGAATACAACTTGAAGCCGTACCAAATTCATAATACCTGCTCAAGAACTTTTAGAGTATGATCCTGAACTCCGCAATGAATTTGCCGAAATCGCCATGAAAATAATCAATCAAGATCTCTATTTTGCTCAAGAAATAGTATTCAGTGACAAAGTTATATTTTGCTTGAACGGCCAAGCTAGTAGGCACAATCGTGGAATTTGGTCTAGAGATAACCCCCATTGGATGGAAGAATGTCATACCCAATATCCTGAGAAGGTTAGGTAATGTTTGGGCAGGGATTTTTTCTTCATATAAGGTACTTTCAAAGGTCAAAAGTATTTGGAGCTCCTTAGAGAACAAAAAGTTCCTACCACCGACAGAATGGTGATATAGGTGGAATATAACACGATGTGGAAGCGAAGTAGTACCTAAGCAACCTGTTCCCAGGGAGGCTGATTGTAAGACGTGGTGCAATAGAATCATCCCTCGATCATCCGATATGATTCCACTGGACTTCTTCTTGTGGGGTCATTCGAAAAGTGTTTGAGAATCGTCTAGAAAATTTTATTATATTTTTATTTTATTTTTATTATTATAACACCGAATCTGTTAAGTAAAACACTGGGAGAGTTTCATGATCGACTTGGTTACTGTCTGGCACACTTTGAATATTTGATTAGAAATAAGTGTCGTTAAAATTATTATTATGCGTTTCTGCTTTCAACTGTTAAGTTGCTATTGTTTTTAAAAGTAGTCCTCAAATGGTTTCTATAATATATTGCAAATTCTGATACAATAAAATTGTATAACCAAATAAAATTTTTATTAGAAGTATTACATAAATATGATGAAATGTGTTTAAGCTACTTGCCAGTACTTTTACCTAAAAACGCATTTTTGTCAAATATCAGCAACTTGTAGAGTTATTTTTATTTTGAAATTTCGGGATTATACTAAATTTAATGTGTTTAATTCAATACAATACAAATAAATGGGGCATTCTATTTAAGGAAACAAAAGTATTTCTGTCGCTAAAGTGGTAGATCTGACAGTGCCGATATCATTGTTTAATTCTGCTTGCTCAAAAACCTCCGAATACCAAATTTTGTTCTTGCAACTGAAGTAGTTTTGAAGATATTCAAGTGTTCCGGTAGTTATCCTGAAAATGCGTTTTGTCATATTTCAGCCCCTAGTAGAGACGAAATTTGGAATATTTGGGATCATACTAAATTTAATATGTTCAATTAAATGCAATAAAAATAAATGGGGTATTCTATTTAAGAAAATAAAATGACTGGTTCTGGTAGCAGTGCCGATATCACAGTTCAATTCTGCATGCTCAAAAACCTCCGAATACCAAATTTCGTGCTTGCAACTAAGCGGTTTTGAAGATATTCAAGCGTTCTGGTACTTTTTACTAACCCTGTATATAAAACTGAACGTCTCTGTGTGTGTCAATACACGGCCAATATTAGTACGTTTTGGACTGTTATTGATAACATATTTGAATTTAGTTAATGCAATAATTGACTCTCTGGGTACTATTGGACATTTGAGGTACAAATTGCCCCTATTGCTTCAATACAACTGTTGCAGGGGTGATAATAGTGGATGAACATAATTTTTTGATCGAATTTATTGAATTAGTTACTAATTCCTGCGTTTAGCCAAATAAAGTATTGAATTTAAATAATTAATGGATGGAGGTTGGCTTTCTAAAATAATTGAAACATAAATACTCATTTTAGTAGAATTAACTAGGTACTTACCTTGATTACCTTTAATAAAACGTATTCTCAAATGTTGACGCTTTCAAACGGTTTTCTTTTAAACAGAATGACAACACAATATTATTCATTGTTAATGGACAAAATGACAAGAAAAAGGTTATTAGCAATGAATAAATAAGAGAAAGGAAGGAGCATGTGCTCAAGTTGACATCTAAAACGTGCGACCAAATCGGCCATATTGAGTAACCAACTAGTAACGAAGGCAGTAAGCCTTCATGGGCATATTCACACCGATTAGCATACTCCTTGTACCAACAATTTCTGGGCGGACTAAGCACAGTAGTACAGAAGTCTTATTTTGATATAGGTATTTAGCTAAATTATACCATTTTAATTTTAGTTTAGCCCAAAAATGAAGAAATTTGAGATTTTCAATGATTTTCCATAGAACTACCATAAACAATAGGGCTCTTCCTTGGGCCTATACCAACCAATAGCAAAAAACCCTTGGTCGAAATTCGGTTCCGTTCTTGAATTATCGTGCGGATTAATTTTCTTGCTTGTTTGCTTGCTTTCTTGCCTACAGACTCATGTTTTTAGCGAATATCTCGAACAGGAATGACGTGATTTTTTTAGGTTTCTTACAAACGATAGATAAGTTCAGGTACAACATTGGGTATATTCAACACTTTTTGATTGGAATGGTTTTTGTGGGTCAGAATTCCAAAAACCTAAAGTAATATATATATAATATGAATATGAGTCATGTCGTTGTTATGGTTGTAGTGTTTTGTATGTCTTGATAGTATTTTTTGTGTTAAAAGGTGTTTAACTGCGAATTTGGAGCAATTTTTTCTTTGTATAGTTATTGTGAATATTGCGTTGGTTCATAGTGTTTATTTAGTTCATAGTGTTAATTTAGTGGCATGAGTTTTTTTATTTTGCACTAGAAGCAAATATGATCATTTGTGCAGGCTACGGCTGTTCTAAAACTTAAAAAAATACAGAAGTTAGAATTACATTTCACCGGAAACTACTTTTCCATAATTTTTTTACTATTTGCTGATAAAAAATCAAAAATCTCATTTCCAATAAAATTGTAAACAGTGACATTGACATATCATGGGCGTAGGAATAAAAAATATAGCATCAACTTTTTTTCTCTTGTACACCATATGTTTTATTTCATGAAAAATGCAGTTTCTCATACAAGCACAATAAAAATCAATAAATATGACATTCCTTAGGTACATGAAAATATAAAGTAGGTGTATACCAAACATTTTTTTCTTAATGACGAATCGTTTTATGGTACGCCACTGGTAATCTAAGACACCATGTACAGGATCAACTGTCAAAATGCATTATCCTCCTTCCTTTCTTTTCTTTATTCATTGGTTATTAGAATGAAAGAAAGACAGATGATCCTTAGAAGTTGATAAATAAAAGTTTTGTATAGAGAAGGCGCAAAATTTAAACTGCGTACAAAGCGACGTCCTCTATGGCTCAAGCTAACTAAATGGCGATAACAAAATTTACTATTTCTAACACTTTTATTTTATATATCATACGCTTTCGTGAAAACCTACTTACTACGTAAATATCGACTTACATTTTGCTTGCACAAATACGAGTGTCAACCCTATATTGCTTAATACCCGAAGGTATATAAGGTCCGAATATAGTCCCGAGAACAGGATTATTGGGCTTTATATTATAAAGAATGAGGATTTTTCACAACATGCTGCCAGTCCCTAAATCCAAATAAGCGTCGAAGAAGATATTAGTTTTTCCTAATCTTATCTCGAACAGTTACTTGTGTCAAGATTCTGTAGAAATCAAATATTTAAATTAAATTTCCATTCGCGTATGAAAATCTAAATATCACTAAAGATAAGAGGCATCTAATATTTGATTCGTAATGTAATGGAACATGGCTACTCTCTTGTCCGTGGCTCATGACTCAATTCTAAGTTGGAGATACCCCAGAGATATAACCGATTTTAAAACGAGTCAAAACCTGAAAATCATAGTATCCACTAATGTTATTCCTTAGATCCTTATTGGGATCTCACATTTTCTCTATCAAAATGGAGTTCGCATAACTATGGCGTCGCTGCTCTTAAGTGCCTACCTCATTTTATGCATATCTCCCATTTTAATACCTATCAAATAAATACATGAAAAATCTAAAGCCAAAGTTTAATTGAGCTTTCAAAGCTCTAATTAGAAGAAGTTGAATATATGAATACATTATACCTACTTTTTATATTTTTATGTGTCTACAAAAATGTAATACAGAAAAAGGTCAGGGCAAACCACTGAAAATACCCTCGAGGCGTTTGAGAAAAAAGATATGAGAAAAGAAGTGAAAAGCCATGTGTTGTTCTTGAAATATACCCTCTTGTCGCGCTTGTCGCCTATCATATTTTCACAGGGTAGCTGCGTGAAGCGGAATAACAGGAGAAAACGATTGTGGTCGAATAGGGAGAACAAGCATAGTCCTTCAACTTATACCTATCCTTATATTTTATACATGTATAGATATAGGGATGGTAAATGTGTGGAACCATCTGATTTCTGTCTAAACTATACATATGTTATATTAAAAGAAGACAAAACAATAGGACTGACGTTATTAGTTGGTGCACTGAAAAATACAAAATAATATTAATTCTATTGGCGCTGTTACTTTTGATGTTGTGCAGTTGCAGTTAGATTGATAACTTTTGTCACCAACTTCACAAGAACCAGCACCAATAGAATTAATATTATTGTGTATTTTCAGTGCACCAACTAATAATGTCGGTCCAATTTTTTGTTAAAAATATTTATTTTACACTTTTAAGTGTAACGTTAATCACGAAAATCGTTGAACGTTCACTAATACCAAAGAAGATAGTCTTATCCTATTACCCACTTATATTCTTTGCTTGTAGTTCTGATTATTATTGAGATCTCAAAACATCGCTGCGGAAATACTCATAAGTATTTTAGATATAACCAATTTACCATCGCTGTAACTAGAAAACCGTAACTCTAAGGAAAAAAATGTGCATTATAAATGTTACCACAAATAATTAGGCGTTTCATGAAGTATCTACAGATTTTCAATTTTCGAAAGAAATCACCCTCCACATAGCAAAAATGCACATATTTGAGAATTTAACATGCTTCCATCTCGAAAACCGTAACTCTTTTGAAAAAATGTTCAATTTAAGCTTTTTCGGATATTGTCCTATCTTCAATTATACCACCTCAGATTTTCGATTTTCGAGAAAATTTGCCCACTCCACCCCCTTCGAGGACGATTTTCGGAGGGAAGGAGATTTCACATTTGCGTTTTTATGAATATGGGACCATTTCTCAAGTTTCGTCTATCAAATGAATAAAAAATCATCAAAATCGGAGTACGTTTACTATATACAAACCGCGCAGAAACCTAAAAAAAAGCAGACAGTCGAATTGTATAACTCCTGCGTTTGGGGATCGTCGGTCAAAAATAACAAAGGTTTTTGAACTTCAACTGTTTTCAATACTTTGATTTCCAATACTTAGAAACTCTAATTTTTGAGATATGACGGTAGTTTCTTTTAAATAGATAACCATATATACATATTTTTCTTTTATAGTCACTTTTTCAACAATTTCAATGATATATGTTTTTGTGGGTATCCTGACTTCAGGTTTCTTTAATAACAAATAAATTTACAACATTGAATTAGTAATCTATTAATACGTGAAGAGAATTCTTCGGACCTCATTTTAAGCCGTTTATATTTATCGATATATAGGATAATGAAAATAAATACTCAGGTGGTGTAGTGGCAACGTCCCGGGTCAGGTTAAACAGAAGAACATCAATAGTGAATAATACAGAAATTGATTACCTCTATATTAAGAAAAATTGAAGTAATTTATTTAAAACAAATTAGGTATTCCATTAAATCACTTTTCTTCATGGAAATAAGTCAATAGATTTGTGATTTTATCATTTGCATAATTGATCATTTCCCCTAGAGATTTGACATAGATATTTGAAATTTGAAAATCAATCTATTCATTTTATTTTAATCCAATAACATTGTAAATTACTTTTAGATACGTATATGTGGCTGACAAATATATTTTCGTTTATCAAGGCGAAATAGAGATGTATTGGTTTTCCAAAAAAACAAATCTAACTCCATTTTGTTGAGGCTGATCCGTTCCTTACCGTTCTGAAAAAGATCTCTAGCATAGAAAGTCACAAATACATACATTTCTTCTCGAAATTAGTTTTTTCACTACAAAATGATTAACCTCACAAAGAAAATGGGATCACTGAACGTACCTATATTCAAATAAGAATGGAAACTGGCATGTCCTATTATTAGCTTGAAAGGAAAAACAGTAGGAGAAAGGTCCCGTATCTTTATCGATAGAATTTCATGTCTACTTAATGTTTGAATTGTTTTCCATTGTGTTCTACTCAAAGACGTAATCAATTGCGGTTAGACAAAACCGCTGTTTCGATTTCATTTGATATATTACTAGCCATACCTACCCGCTTCGCATGGGGACAAATCACAGGAACCGAAGTTCTATACCTGTTTCCCTCGCGAACCTTGACATATAGATAGAAATTTATGACAAATTAAAAAATACAATTTTTATATCAACTTTACCAGAATCTGTCCCCCCTGAAAACCGCCCCAAAGGATGTGGAGGGAGCAGATATTTTCTAAACGTGAAAATGTTTAGTGAAATGATTAAGCAACAGATCATTTTCAGCATTGTTTAAGTTGGTAGTTTTTTTTTTAAAAAAAGGGTTTCCGAGTTACAGCTCTAGTAATGTGCAAGATTACCTCCTCGATATTTTAAATAATAAGTCTACAGGTAACAATAATTTTTCATGACTATTGAAACACTAAGAACATTTGAATAAAATTGCTTATATTGGAGCTTGTACATTTGAAGTTGATATTATAAGTCTTCTATTTATTCACTCACAACTGCACCACTTCAAAATTACCAACACCAATAGAATTAACTTTATTTTAATCTTTTCAGTTCACCTACTTATAAAGTCAGTGCTCTTCTTTGAAAAAAATATTTATTTCGTTCTTAATGCGCTTATGTCAAACATTTTTCCCACTAATAAAAGTTCAGGTAAGTTAGTTCTGGCAAGCTAACTGGCCATGGATATATCCTTCTCTTCCAAGCTATTTATGAGTATATCTCAAATTGAAATGATCTTTAACTTACCTGAAAAAATATGCAGGATATTCATCAGATTTTACTTATTTATATCTTGAGTTAGCCAAACTGTATTTTCATAGTAATTCACAATGGTTCAGTGTTTCCACTTACAATATTATTACCTACTTGTTTTGAATATACGTGATTGGCTCTTCCGCATGATACTGATTTCGTTAAAATTGATTAAACCCTCTCTCCTCATTTGAAAAATCATAAAAAGTATTTAATAATATTTGTTATGAAATTAGGCTTTATATTATTCTCATTTACTTATGAAAACCTACTATTATTGGGCATGCTTTATAGAAAAGTATCTTTAAATATTTCTTTAAATATTACGCTAGGTAAGTTAATACATAGAGACTTTCATGGAATTTTCAGCAATTTCTCTTGTCCATTTTCATGAAACATTTTTGTTCGAGCGTTTTTCATTTTTTGTGAGAAAGAATATTATGTTCACTATGTGAATTCAAGCCTATTCCCATCAGTCGAGTTATAAATTTTTTTCCAAAACTTTTGACAGATAACTACCCCAATTTGAAGATTTATATCTTTTGACCTTGAAAAGATAAAGTAATAATATTCAGATAAAATGAAGTCATAATATTGAAGATTATATTGCACTTGCAAAATTTCTTTTAAATTATACGGCGCCTTTTAAAAAAATAAAAATGTAATAGTTTCATATAAACATCAATATGTATTTTTTTTAAATGGAAAGACCGTTAAAATTTCCATAGGAATGACCAAACAAAATTACAGCGTAACAACAAAATTAATATATATTAAAGATTTCTTTAATTTTAATCTAAAAGTCATGATCGCGTTTGCCTTGGAATATCAGTTTAAGTAAAATTTTTGTCTGTCGAATTATTAGCTGTCTCATCATCATATTCAAATGTAAGTGCTGGTAAAATATTAAGTTGTAAAAAAAATTCTCTGATTAAAAACAAATTTGAGTACTGAAGGACTCAGAGATATGACTTTCATGCTATGTGAAAATTATCAAAATGTTTTACCACATGAAATTCTGCAAGTGCAATACAATCGTCAATATTATGACTTGATTTCATCTGAATATTATTACTTTATCTTTTCATGGTCAAAAGATTAGGGTAGTTATCTGTCAAATGTTTTCGAAAAAAAAATAATATCTCGACAACTGATAGAAATAGGCTTAAATTCACATAATGAACATAATATTATTTTTTATGTAGAATCTGATAAAAAATAAAAATTGTACATGTTCCATACGAAAAAACAAAGTTGTTCTAGATTGCGGCTATTTGGACAGACCCCGTATACACGAAAATATTTTCTTGTTATATATATATATATATATATATATATATATATATATATATATATATTTTTAAATCAGATATGGTTACTTAAAGGATGTTTTAGATAACATTATCCGTATCCGCGTAAAGCTCCGCAGACGCTTCGGTGAAACACCCTGTATAGGTAGTGTTGGTGGTGGGCGAAATTTATTTTGAGAATTGTGGATTATATTTTTAAGGACTAAAATAAAAAAAAACAGCAAGATTTAAATCGGATATTTAAAAAAATACGAAATATTTTGTATTTTGTCATTCTTGGTTTATAATAATTTATTTATTTATATCTATTATTTTTTTCAATTCTATGAAAATTCAGCTATCTATATTTGTGGATATTTTACAGTCGAGAGAGAAGATGATGCGAGGCGTTAGAAGGGGTTGTGTTCGGCTAAAAGGCGCCGTTATAGGCATCGATGACGAAGATGATAGCACCTTTACCGTTACAGTGGACCACAAAACTTTTCATTTCCAAGCCAGAGATGCCGAAGAGCGTCAAAAGTGGGTGCAGGCACTCGAAGAGACAATCATCAGACATGGCAGCAGAGTAAGTTTCTTAAACAAATGTCGTGTCACCAAAAACAAGAAGTAAGAAGGCTACTCTGAATATGGGAAAATTAAATATCAATTATAATTGAGTTACTAACATTTCATTTTATAACTTACATCAATTTTATGTATAAAAATTTTAAAGAAAAAATATATAGTCTTACGCTCTTTTAATGGTATGGAATTTTGTACATAGACTGCGTTTTCATTTGGGTGGAGATTATAGTGCTGAAAATAGACGTACAGAAATCGAGTTCAAGTTCATGTTGAAATCGACCAATCACATTGCTTTAAAATCAACAACAATTTTCAATCATTGTTATTGTTCGATTCCTACGTCTTCGCTCCACCGCAGAGGAAACGCAGCACTAAAAAGTGATAAAGAGATCCAAATGATAAAAAAGAGAAAAAGCTTTAAAATGGTAGACATAAATTAACAATTAACTTCGATGTGCTTTTATTTATCGACAAAAATATGCAAAAAACATTAAAAAACAACAAAGGAATTCCTGTTCGAGTTCTATTGCTTTATTTATTCTATAGTGCCTTCATAGATGGCGGGAATAAACTAGCAGAATGGATATAGTTAGAGTTCAAGTTTCTCAAAATCTGCTATGAATTTATACCAATTATTAAACACGAAAGATTCTAAAAGATAAAAAAAAAACTCACCTCTGTCCATTGACTCAATAACAATGGTCTCCAACTTTTTTTTTGTTTGCGCGAGGTAGAGGAAATCCTCCACGGAACCCTACCTACTCGATAGTGTTGAGGCTCTCCAGTCCATAGCCTGGTGTACTCGCTAAAACCTCCACCCTATCTAGGTTCGTCCGACCATTACTGGTTTCCAGCGACACTTAGGCCAGTTGGCCCATTGTATCTAACCATCTTCTTCGCAGCGCAGATTCTGACCGAATCCAGTGCCTCAGACTACGATATTTAAAGTACCCAATCCAGAATAACTGCATCTTGTACAAGCCTGTACAATTCCTTTGCTGGGTGTGACCTTAGAGATTCTGGGTCACCTTTTGGTAACCCAAATATTTGTTTTCTTTTTTTACAATTTTAAGCTGGTTTCTGTTTAACGTCAGTATTTCCCTTGCTTTCTTTTGACATGGGCTTGGAATGTATTCTTTCCCGTGTCTAATATCTGGTGTGTTGCTCCAGTCTTGTTTGTGTTTCTGCAAAACCCATTGGTTAACTGATACTCGTACTGTGCGTTTAGGCACTCCTAATATCATTATTTGGTTTTGGTTGTTGTCTGCCGCTCTTCTCGAAAGTTCGTCGGCTTTTTTTGTTTGCCTGCCGTGCCCTGGTGTCTTGGCGGTACAAATCAGTTTTACGTGATCCTGATTCGCTAGAGTTTTTAGTTCCTCCTTGCTAGTCCATACCGGCTGTGACGTCACCTCCTAATTTTTTAAGGCTTTAAGTGCCGCCTGACTGCTTGTTTACAGCAGCTCTTCTGTTGTTTTCTCTTGCACATTCCAGAATTGCATATACCTCTGCCTGAAATACAGAAGTGTAGGTTTCAAGTGCATGGCTAATACCTAAAAGTACTTGGATTCGTAGAAAAAACTCCTGAACCAACACCTTTTTCGGTTTTGGATCCGTCAGTGTACCAGTCATCACCCTGAAAAATTGTGCTGTATATTTATCCTGAATGTATTTTCAAAGAATTGTCGTTTTGAAATGTGATCAGTTTCCATGTTTAACACATCCCCTGTCACAGCTTCGACGATACTCATGTGTCCTGTTCCAATGTTGACATTAACCAGTGTGTTGCTTATTCTGAAAGCACCTAGTTTTGCCTCACCCTGCACTACTAGATGCAATCCTCTGGTTGCCCGAGCCTCTATTATATCGCCCATTAAAGTCGGGGATACCATACTATTTTTCAAGGATTCAAGGGATTTTGCCGTTCCCTGTTTTGGTGTAAATATGACCCTAACCTTTGTCCATTGTTTAGGTATGTATCCGAGTGCCAAGCTTGCTCTGAGTACATTAAAAATTATTCTGTGCAGTGTTTCTGTTCCCTGCTGCAGCAGTGCTGGATAAACCCCATCTAAGCCGGGTGATTTGTAGGGTTCAAATGAATTAAGTGCTCATTGTGTTTTTTCATAGGTTACCACCTTTTTGCCACATGCCAACCTTCTCTGGTTCCTTTGATAAAAGTTACCAATTTTTGGTTGTTCTCTGAGGCAGGTGTCTGTGCTATTTGAGCTCCAGGGAAATGGAGTCTGAACAGTTCTATCACTGTCTCCTCTCCCGTGGGTGTGTATTCTCCTCGTTCATTTTTGAGTGAGTGAATAACGTTCAATCTTTCTTCAGATGTCTAGCAGCCATTTGAGTAATTTCTACATCCTCGCAGTGTTTCCTCCATGAGTCTCTCTTTGCTTTTTTTTCCAAAGCCTTTTTGTAACGGTTCAAGGTGTCCTTGTAAACTTCCCAATTTCTCGTGTGCTTGCGTCTGTTGAATTATTTTCTTGTTTGGCCCCTAATTTCCACAAGTTCTGTATTCCACCAGGGTACATTCCTATTGGAGCACCTTGTGATAAGAGGACTTATTAAACGCAGAGATGATGATCTCACTTAATTGTTCCACAGCCACCTCCAGGTCACTGTTTGAACTTATCCTTGATGGAAATTCCAGTAGTTTAAGACCTAGGTCTGTTCTGTATCCTTCCCAGTTCGTTTTCCTGGGATTCCGATAAGTTGTTGATTCAGATTTGCTGTTTATCCTGAATCTTATATATCTGTGGTCTGAGCAACTCTCATCATCAGATACATGCCAGTTTGTAACGAAATTGCTGACAAAGGCTGTAGCCAATGTCACATCAAGTACTTCTTTCCGTGTTTTTGTTACAAAGGTTGGTTTATTCCCTAGGTTGAGTATGTCGAGGTCGTTCTAGTTCCTTTCCCCCGCCTCCCACATTGATCTTGATTTTCACTGCCGTTAAATCTCTGGAGCAGAAATTTTTTAACGGCATTATTTTATTATTTTTATTGATTAGTGTGCATGTCCTAGGGTTCTGTGCCGATCTGCTATACATAAGCTCTCTACAGGGTGCCCCCCAGTCCTCTTATTGTTCTATGTCTCACCCATCGTTCCTGTATTAGAGCCATATCGATTCCCCTCATAGCAGCTGCAAGTCATGCCGAGGCCGCCTTGCAGTGTTGTAGGTTTATCTGTGTGACTAATCCTTTGGATTTTTTCTCAGGGCGCTGAAGGTTACATTTCCGAGAAAATAGAATGGTCGGAACTGGTTCTGCTTCAGAGTCCTAAATGAGGCATCATCGATGGACTAGGCCAGGATTTGTCCTCCTTCCTTCTCCTTGTTTTGATTCATAAGAATCCAGTCCTGCGTGCGCAGTCCCATAACTGTATTCTGGTACTGGAGATGCCGCCTGAATTCCGATGAATCATCTTTATGTTGTTTAGGGACGAAAACTAGCACCCTGTGACGCTCTGGAAGGTTTTTAAAGCCGACAACAGTCAACTCCGCTCCCTCCCAGTGTTGCGCCAGTGTCCCAATCGTTCCCCTGAACCATTCCACCGTTCCTTCGTCTGCACAGGTCATCGATAGGACCTCCGCGCTGAATGACGTTTTATGGAACATGGGGGGCGTATCTCCGTTACACATGGGTTGTGTAAGGAGCGCCTCCCCTATTTTGTTCTGAACCAGGTCCGTCCCCGCCTTAAGTACTGGTCTGCACCCCTGTGCCCCAGCCTTTTTCGGCTTCTTGGCCATTGGAGGAGTCTTGGATTCCTCTCGGGATCTTTTTTCGTTGCACCCTTCGGTAGTCCTTGCCCCTTGCTCACCTCTTCTTTTTTTTTGAGGTTTGGTTTTATAGCCGTCCATGTGCCGGCTATAAATTTCCTCTCTTTTGCGAGCTTCCTCCTTTGGGCTCCAGAGAGTTCTTATTCGGGGTTGAATGTTCATCCCCATGAGATTTTCAGCGCACTTGTTAACTGCTGATTCCTCGGCAGGCCTTGACGCTGCCGTAGAAGAGTTACTGTCCGCTATGGACTCCTCTTAAATATTTTGGTTGATGGTGTCCATTTCATCCACCATCGGATTGATGTTGATGTTAATGGGGTCTGAGTCGGATGAGACCGGCGCTCTCCCTGTGGTAGTTTTTCCCACGAGTATGGGGGAAAGGGTGTGTCGAGCTCTGCGGTGCTCCCTGCACAGAGCCAAGGCTACTTACTACCGAGATTCCGCCCAATTTCTCGGAGGCTTCCTCCGGAGGTCTCCCACCGCCACGCATCCATGGCACGGGTCGCATTACACAGAAAGGGTAGTAGGAGGAACATCATGTGCTTTGCGTGGGCAGGATTACCAATTCCTGAAGTAAACCTATCCTCCACCGGGATCATGGAAGATGGCTAACACGCTAACCGTCTCCAACTTTAAACAACAATAAATATATTCTTGTCGTCTGTAAATTTATTTCATAATGTGAATTCGGCAATGTCTAAACTGGCCTGTTGTCTTTGATAAGCTCTTCCATTTTAGCTCATTCCATAACTTTCTCTATTTCTTTCGCCCATGTTATAGAAGGTCTTCTTCTTTGCAGGTATGCTAATAACTTTGCATGTCATTTGATCTTCTCTTGACATTTCCATACCAACGCAGTAGAATTTTATGATAGCTTTTCTTGTTTGCAAAGTTAAGTTCTCGATCCTGTTGTTTCTCCAACGTAGAATATTTTGTACTATAGTTGTTTTTACAACTTATCTTTGACAGGCAACCTATCCCCATCTGGACGCGGCAGTTGATATGCTCTGCAATGTTATCATCCTGGGGATTAGTATTTATGTGGGGGTTGCTAATCTCTCTATCGCCAACTTATATTCAATTTCGTCATGAACTAATGAGATTGCTAATCCTTAATGGACTTCACTATTAGATCTATCGCAAATAAGTAGATACCCCCAAACTCTTTAACTGGGTATTATTGTACCTACATGCTGGTACATGTCTTTCTTCTTAAAGTGTTCTACTATTTCACAAACGTACGGGACCAAAACTTTATCGCCAGTTCCAAACAGCACTAGTTGAGAGACCTCACTTCGCAAAATTACTGGTTGCAGTTTGCCAATGCTTTACGCAGGGTGCTAAGAATGTATTGTACAAAATATTAACGGCTTGCCGTAATCGAACTGGAATATCAATACCGATAGGTTCAGTAGTCAGCTCTTCTAAATTATTTCTTTTTGTTTAATAAACACCTTCTTTGTTCTTGTTGCAGAGAGTATTAACACTACCTTCTATACTAGTACACATTTTTCAGAGCTTTATTGAAACAGACAGTTCGGACTCCGGTGTTATTCTAGTAACATCCCTCAATCACAATTTCATCAGTTCTCATTGTTTATGAAGTTGCCATCTTCAGTACAGCTCCTTTTATCTAGTGTAATAAGAGATGCAGGTGTGCTAATGGTCTTCTTACTTTCTCTCTGGAACAGCTGGTGGGCATTACAGTCACAATTTCTTGAACGAGTCTATCGTTTCTTGGATGACTTTTCTGCATTTTCAGTATAGATAGACTTGAAAAGTTCGTGTTATGGTATTAAATCTGCTAGTCGTTCACGAATCGTGCAAGTAATACGGGTTATGATTTTCGTCGGCACTTTCCAATTATTTAACTCCATTTCGAGTAGGTTTCCTCTGTCTTGTTTTATCATTTATTTCCATTTTATTCTGGTTTTTATATTGTTTCCATTCTGCTAGAAGCATTTAATCTTAATAGGTTAAAGTCTACCTATTTGAGTTCTATTATTCCCACTTTTGAACGTGATTAGGAAACCACATATAGTAGACTGCCAGAAAACTGACTTCACGATAAACACGTCAAACTCATTGAGATCATTAGAGCTACAAATTTTAGCAACACTTATTTAAAATGATTTATTATAGAATGTTTATCACATCATTAAAATTGTTTGTGGTGTGTAGGGTCTGGAGATCAACCTATACTTAATTTTGGTGGTTGAGGGCTAATCGGTTTATCGTTTGGCGAGATAAGTAGCAAATTTTATTAATTATTCAGAAGAACTAAAAACTATTTTGTGGTCTCAGGATTGATATTTATCAATCAGATAAAATTTTGTGTTTTCTTCCCTGTATTTGAAAAATACTTAGTTATCATTCAGATTTTATAAGAATATAATAAATTAATATTTTTTTCACATATGAAAGATGCGTATTGATTTCAGAATCTGGTTTTATAATAATTTTAAAACTTATAATTGAACCAGGAGAATTTTACATTCTAAAAATTGTGATTCTTTGTCATGACGTAAAATTAACCAATTATGATATACATTTTGTTCCATCCCTCGTGCCAACCGTTGAAGAACGATCACTCTCATGTGTAACAAGAGAAAACGTGTTCCAATCAAAATGTTACTGTTCACGAACGATTCCGCTGGCGTTCCAACAAATTTTGTGATTGACTTTTCGGTAGGTACATTTGCCATATAAGTAGGTAGAGAAATTCGTTCTATCCATGAATCGTTCACTAACGGTACCAAAGCTGCACATGCGCATAAAATGGTCCACAGTTTCACAATGGTTTCGTGACAATCATAAAACTGCTGGATGGAAAAAGCTTATTATTATATTAGCTTTTGCCCGCGACTTCGTGCGCGTGGAAAATGGAATTCGATTCCAAAAGGTAAGGTGATGCGTCTACAAACATACAGACAGATGCGGTCAAATTGAACCTATATTCTAAGTTAAACTTCTAGCAATACATCGGTGAAAACGCATTCAATTCTATGTAGTAGTATTTGCGTGATGCGCATACAAATATACAGATAGACAGACAAAAATTCTAGAAACTGTTGTTTTGGCTTCTGTTGGTCTAATAAAAATCCCCCATATTATTTTCTAAATAGTTTTTATTACTTTCGGTTATTTCTATAGATGGACTCCGCAGCGATTTCTCAGGCCCCATACGGTTTAGAGACTTGAAATTTCAAATTCGTACTTAGATCGGAGGCATCTCGCCGCCTGTTAAGCTTAACACTGATCATCCAAGTGTGATCCAATTATGATTAATTATACTATTTGATTCTACATTTCTTCAACATGTAACAACAGTGTCGGACAGTCGGACGCACGGGCATGGAACATCTAACCTTTGTTCACATTTTGCACGATTAATTTTGTATTTTGGTAGATAAACAGTAATTTGTTATGGAATAGCTGGCAAACAGACATACCTACATAATTATAGTTCAAATCAAGAAAAGGGGATTTAGCAGTTGTACTCATCGCTACGGTTCAAATCTTAAATGCCTAATAAAAACTATTTTTTTTTCAAAAATTCGACTTGAATATCTTTAATGCACAGACATCGGCCTGTTATAATTTTACTATATATACTAGCTTTTGTCCGCAACTTCGTGCCATTCAATTCCATGCGGTAGTTGCGTGATGCGTGTACAAACATACAGACATACCTCTAGCAAAACATCGGTGAAAACTGTATTCTAGACAGACAAGAATTCTAAAAACTGTTGTTCTGGCTTCTGTTGATCTAATAAAGACCCACCTTATTAGTTTTTCTTAAGTACCTTTCTATAATGTACAGAGTACAGACCTAGGCATCTTACAATGTTATGTATGGATGTATAGATAATGCGTTTCAATTTGAATAACACATGATTGAAATTTTGAAATTTTATTGATTCTCCAAATTCTTCAAAATCTTATTTACTTTTTTCAATAACCTCTAAGAATTGCTTTACTTCCAAATGTTCCAACTTCTTGCCCCTATT
The DNA here is from genome assembly GCA_958507055.1 of Crioceris asparagi. Classification (NCBI taxonomy): domain Eukaryota; kingdom Metazoa; phylum Arthropoda; class Insecta; order Coleoptera; family Chrysomelidae; genus Crioceris; species Crioceris asparagi. The sequence goes on from OY293826.1 coordinate 68,374,263, forward strand.
TTCACGAAAAACTATAAGCTTATGCCTTTGCCATACTTGTGCCTATCGTCTCGAAGTACCTAGATATAATCAAGATACTCAATTCCTTAGTTTATCGAAATTTCTAAAATCGTTTAATTGCATGGAAGGATAACATAAAAGAGTTTCAACAATGAGACTTAAAATATAACCTTTTGATGAGCCGTCAATCAAATTATGAAAAAGACTGATAGTATGTACAGGGTTATTCATTATATTTTGACACCCACCTACAGCTCTTATTAGGAGTTATAGAAAAAAACTTTAGATACAAAAGTTTTATGTTCGTTCATGTAGTATCTTTTGGTAATAGGGAAAATAAAAAATGACTTTACAACAATGTAAAAATTAATTGAGACATATTTTTTTAATTGGAACACCCTATATATTATTAGCTCAAATGAAAGATCTCTTTGTTCTGATTTTAAATATATATAATTTGTTGACATTTGGTTCAGCCAATTTTGAATTATTTGAGTTTATAACTTATTTTTCCACATTTGGAGATCATCACCCAATATTACAGTTTGCTGCTTCAATATTATCAAGTTGCCTCGAAAATGTCGACGTAATCATGGCAACGAAACAATGTCATTTGTTATTTCATTATTGAACATTATTGCTTAAATTGATTTACTCTGAAAATTATTTCAAACATATCTCAAATGGGTTACTCGGCGGAAGAAAAAAGTCAAATAATAAAGTTATTTTATTCAAATAACAGCATTGCAATAGTTAGACATGAATATCATCAAATATACCCGGGCAGAAGGATCCCATCTATAAATACTATTAAGAACTCTATTAGGCATTTTGAAGAGCGCCAAAGCGTTGAACGAAAGAAGAGGACAGCTCAAAGAAATTTAGATGAAGAACTTGATATTTTACTTTACTATCAAGGTAATGGAAATATCCCATTACATACTTTTTAGAATACCTACTTATTATGTTTTAGAAAACCCTGAATATTCGGTACCTGATGTGCAAAAGATGACTGGGAAGTCATATAGTAAAATTCAGCGAACGCTAAAACGTCATAAATATCACCCTTTTAGGTTTCTTCCTGTGCAAAATTTAAACGACGAACATAGAAGACAGAGGCTTGCATATTGTGCTGAAATACTTTGACGATATCAAGAAAATGGGGATTTTTTCAATAAAATAATATTTACCGATAATCATTTTTGGAGAATGGAAAATCCACACCAAATACAGCCTGTTAAAATACAGGGACGAAGATCTCTTGATGTGTAGTGTGGTATGTTAAATAATATGGTAATAGGACCAATTATATACGAAGGATCTCTCAATGGTGAACGATATCTGAATTTTTTGGTGACGGAAATAGAACAATTATTAGAAAATATCCCAGTTCAACAGTATATCAATTTAATATGGCATCAAGATGGCGCTCCAGTCCACAATGTTCTACATGTGACAAATTATCTAAATAACAGATACCGGCTTTGGATAGGGAGACATGGAACCGTCCGATGGCCAGCAAATAGCCCGGATCTAAACCCGTGTGATATATTCTTATGGGGATACCTGAAAAACAAAGTGTATTATAATAGAACCGAAAGTTTAGAAGTATTGAGACAAAGACTCAATATGGAAATGAACATAGAAAATCCAAATTTTATTACCTCTTGCATAAATAATAAATTATTAAGTAATATTCGCAAGTACTTAGAAAACAACGGGGGCTATGTGGGAAACATTTAGTTTCGTATTTAGTGTTTTGTGTTATCGTTGTTTTTATATAAATATATAATTATAAAAATCGATATATGGTTATGATAGAATTGTAATTATTTGTTGTAGCTTAAAGTATTTTATTGAAACTCAAATATTTCAAAAGTGGCTAAACCAAATGCTAACAAATTATATATATTTGAAATCAGAACAAAGAGATCTTTCATTTGAGCTAATAATATACAGGGTGTTCCATTGAAAAAACCATGACTCAATTAATTTTTACAATGTTGTAAATTCAATTTTTTATTTTTTCTTTTACCAAAAGATACTATATGAAAGAACCTAAAACTTTTGTCTCTAAAGTTTTTTTCTATAACTCGTAATAAGAGCTGTAGGTGGGTGTCAAAATATAATGAATAACCCTGTACCTGTTTACTTAACCTGTAATAAAGTTAACATTATTTTATTTTATCCTGGTGATCCTTGTTAAGATACTAGGATAAAGTTAATCATTTAATATATTGTCATCGGCTCTTGATATGAGTTGAAATATTCAAGTCAATCGAACGTCTAAAAATTGTGGAAATTACGTTGAAAGATTCCGTTACATAGATACATAGGTACACGTGAAGCTAATAAAAGCTTTTACCATAATTTGATTGGCTTATCAATATTTTATATTTCAAGTCACATTGTTGACACTTTTTAATATCACCCGAAAAAAATGTTTGAAATTACATACAGTGTGCATTTTTTTATATGACAGCATAAAAAGCAAATTAATTTTTAATGACAAAATGTCGATCTGTAGACATAAATTATCAATTACAGGGAAAGGTTAATAAAAATAAGAAAATTTGTTTTATCATGGTAAATGGATAACATTAGATATCTGACCGTAGGATCAATATTTCTTAATAAAGATGGTCGATATTGCAAAAAATGAAGCTACTTTATATCTTGAGCAAAATTTACATTTTTTGACAAATCTCTTATACGAAAGCAAAATAATTATATCCTAATATTTCATTTTGCCTTTTAAACCATCTAGAACATTTTATTAATAATATAAAATAGATAATAAAAAAAGGTTTTCCATATGGTTCCGTGGAGATTTTTTAGTTAGATAAATAGAACCTTCTAAAAATCACTGCAAATTTTCAGAACTAAAATAAGGTCAGTCACTGCGAATAACTCGTAGTATTATGATAAAGAATGAACTTCTTACTCCTTAATCACCTACTGTCGACAAAAAATATTGAATAGTAATCAAAATTCTATTGAACCTACATAACTAGACATAATCTTTTCTATAATTTCAGATGAGGTGGGACCTCTACCAACCTTCTCCAACAATCAAAGATTTTGACAACAAGGTATCTGAAGCCGATGCATATCTTCAACTTATGATAGATCAAACTAGGGTAAATATTGCTATATTTGAATAATATACAATAGATATTATTAAGCATTTCCTAATTTCAGAAATTAGAGGAACGGATAGTTACCATGACGGATCCTGATGAAAGGGCTAAATGCCAACTGATCTTGGACCATGCAAATGTAAGTATTATGAATCAGGATATTTGAATGGATGATTCAACACTATATTTTTACCAAATGATTTTTGCACATGCCTCGTCAAGGCTTCACCACCACGGACATAGTAATTAGTTCTGGTTTTTCATATGATGACTCAGACATTGTGGCAAATCTCTTTTTGATGCCTGCAACGCTTTGGTCATGGGTGAGCCAGCAAATCAGCTTTTGGGATTTGATGTATGATTAGCTCACCCTAATGTCGAATCGTTACAGCTAGTAAAAACGAGTTAAGTTGTAAGTAGATAAAGGAAAGGAGCTCCTGGCTGCGGGCGCTCAATGACTGACGTCGATAAACGAAGTATTGCACAGCGTGTGCAGAGTTTGGATAAGCGCCCGGTAATTAGCCGGGTGTGCATTCAGTCGCCTGGCTGCGGCAGAGTGGTGTATTCCTCCTTGTTTCGGAGGGAACGTAAACCCATCGGTTCCTTTGGGTTGATAAAATATTGTTACCAACTAAAGCGAACAGGGCTACATTGAAGCTTTATGTGGCAAGTCGAGCTCTAGCGACCGAGATGAGTTAACCTATGGAGAAAGAAAAGTGAAAAGTTTCCGGTCCGAAGTCTCGGTCACATGGAGGCCAAGGGAATACCCATACGTCCAGGAACGATAATTATAAATGTGACAAAGCAGCAAAGACATTTTTGAGTAAATTTCTAATGGCAAATTAAATTGCGATCGTACTCATTTTTAAATTTCTGAAGAAAAATATCAGTGGCATGTTATACATTGTGTCTATGATAAGCATAGAGTAGCATAAGATTTCTGAAATAGTAATAGATATTGAATCACTATCAACTTTTTTGTGTCCGAGCTAAGGATGTGATCGCATTGGGATTTCGAAAAGGGCAATATATATGAAGTCGGCTAAAAAACTAAAGGTTGAGAAAGTTGATGGTTTCTAATCTACAAAAATTTAATAGTTATTTTGGTTTTCGAGATGTTTAACAATTTTAGTTAAATTTTATATAGAAAGCTACCTATTGCAATTAGTGATGCTGCGAGACTGGTCTTGGTCTTGCAGTCTTGGTCTTGGTCTTGCAAAATTGCAAGACCAAGACCGAGACCAAGACCGTCTATGCAAGACCAAGACCCAAGACCAAGACCAATACTGGGATGCAAGACCAATACCAAGACTAACCTGGTCTTGGTCTTGGTCTTGCTGCAAGACTTGCGAGACTTGCAAGACTCTTGCAGTTCCGTCACCAAACACCAAATTGGTAGGAAACATATTATTTTGCTCAATGATAAGTTAAGAAACGCTAATAAATAACCTAATCAATTTAATCTTTGAACTCCCTTATTATCGATCTTTATTTTAGAAAATTAGAGAATATTGAATTAAAAGTTGTTGGGTGAAAAGCTAGTTCATTATACGCTTCTAGGATTTCCGGATTTCAAAAAATTCTGAAACACCCTATACCTATACCGTACTTTCAATCCTTCTAGGATTTCCCTTACCGAGCTGTTTTCAAAGAATCCCGATAGTTCGTACCCAGGGGAAGGTAAACTACACGGTTTTTTATTTTTATTATTTTTTCTATCGCGCAGAATGTTTTAAGCAAACGTTAAAAATCATCTATAAATCTGATATCTTTTTGATGACATTTATCCAGTGGCCACTTTTGGAGATATTTAAAATTTTTCATTTTTTGGAAAAAGCTTTCTAAAAAAATGTAAGTTAGTTTTATAAACCAGAAATACTTTTGATCGCTTTCAGAGAATCTTTCTATTTTATTAAAGATAATGGTACAAAAACATTGTAGAATGAGCAAGAGCATGAGTTATGAAATAGAAGTATAAAGTAGAAGTATGTAGTAAAATGAGTGCTCAGTTGGGACGGATGATACCAAGAAAACACAAGCAGACTAAGTCTCGCAAGTAAGATACGATTCTCATATGTGAATGGTGATTATTAATTTATAAACTTTATCAATTAATTACGCATCTCACTTGCCCTAACTTAATTCTACAAGCCTAGTTTTATTCTCATTACTTATTCTACAATGGTTTGGTACCATTACAAAACCAGGCGTGTTTGTTCTGGACTATGACAATTTTTTATACGGTCGATATTTATCCATTTCGAATGATAATATAATTACAGGCAATCTTATAAGATTATGAGTTACATACTTCCCATACATATGCAGGGTTCTTCTTCATTTAAATTAAGCAATTACGGTTTAGAATCGCTACAACTTTTCACACTTATAAAAAGATCAAAATTTTTGCAAGAGTCTTGCGAAGTCTTGCAAGTCTTGCAGCAAGACCAAGACCAATACCAAGACCGTATATGCAAGACCAAGACCCAAGACCAAGACTAAGGATTTGATGCAAGACCAAGACCAATACCAAGGGTGCAAGACCAAGACCAATACCAAGACCATGTAAGTATTGGTCTTGGTCTTGCTTTGCGAATCACTAATTGCAATCGTTCACACTTTGGAATTTCGAAAAAATGTCAATGGCAATAGAAGAATAAAGAAGATCAACATATTTTATTATGTCATATGCTGTAAAAATAGATCGTACAAATGTCTCAGTCGAGTTCGTTAACGGTCGGGCAAGTAGTTTCAAAATGGCGGCCGTACAAACTGTTTAAAATTTCTCGAAGAGCCATTGGCTAATTTTCATCAGAACCATTTTTTAATTATAGATGATATGTAGGTACCTACTTCTTAACTAGAAAAAATGTCAATGGCAATAGACGAATAAAGAAGATCAACATATGTTTTAAAGTTATATGCTGTAAAAATAGATCCTGCAAATTGATAATCAATACTGGTTACGCCGCTTTTCAGTCCATATAAAAAAACAAAATTGATAATGACTTTTATATAACGAAACGTCGAATGATAATATTAAAATCGTCATTTTTAGGGCTAAAAAATAGACACGAAGAAGTACTTTTTGTTTTTTGCTAACACGTCTGATAAAAAATAGATTAAATATTGTAAAAATCAGTTTTTCTGTAAAATCGCTAAAACCCGAATAGCTATTAATTTTTTTCAGTTATGATTTAAATGAACATCAAATTGCTATTTTTTTCATTCAACTGACTCTCGAGGTCCTAATGATATCTTGGACAAACTGTATATATTTATGTATATCCAAATTTATTTGCAAACTAGAGACCACATTTTGGCAAATATACGTTTCCTTAGGAAATCTCGGTAAATTTGCAGATGAGCAACATTTGCCGATAGTTTCATAATGGCGGCGGTCAACATTTTCAGATAAAATAAATTACAGTTGATTTCTACATATTTATATATTTCATTAGTTTTGTTCCAAAGGCAAAAAAAGTTACAAACTAAACTTATTTTGAATTACACATTGATGATGTAGGTGCGTTTATTTAAGAACAAACGATAAAAAGGCTATCTGCTTATTTTCTATAGTCTGCAAAACAATCGCGCGTACAACTTTGAATAATTGTACCTGAGCATCAAAATAATAATTAAAAAAAACATTATGTGTGAATGTCCATGAATATTTTTATTTATAATCTGATCTCTGCAATTTGTTTTAGATCATGTTGGACAACATAAAACATTCTATCGTGCTCTTGCAAATCGCTAAGGTTGGTATAATGATTAAATATGCGTTGGTGGTTGTACTATGTTCATTGCAAGTACCTATTGTCTGTATTATTAAGAGCTCTTATAATAATAATTATGTAAATAATCTCGGAATATAAAGTAAAATGATCAGTCATCACGTATCGATATGGAAAGTCAATAATCAGTAAATCTAATCTATTTATTTTTGTTTCTAAACATCAGATACCAACAATATATTTAATCAGTTCAGTTAGATTTACCTATGTTTTCATTACTGATTTATGGTCAAATAATAATATCTATACGCTAACTTAGCTACAGTACTATTTATTTTTTACGGTGCTCTTGATATATTGAATACAATTCCAGAATACAGCACATCCTGTAAATGGCCTTTATCACCAACGACCTGGACCTTCAAATAATTTAGTGTCACAAGGTGGGTAATATTCTATGACTTCTATATTATTCAAACTAGTATTATATTATATGACATGATATCGTTAAATTGAATGAATAGCACAATTCGCTTTGTTATAGAAAGATTCTGGACTGCTCTAACGATTCTCAAATTAATAATTGAAGAGTTGAAGGAATTAAAAAGATCAATTGATTTATGAGATATCAATTGATAAAATTCGATATGGCCATATATTTGTTGTTCATATGAGAGAAATAATCTCTGTTATAAAAAAATAAAATAATTTCATAATCGTACATGTTATTATGCATACTACCTACTACTAAAAATTAAAGAATCAATTTGTTGCAGATATTGTTTTGGTGCCAGGAGAAACAGCGGTCCAGCAAGGCATCGAACTTGGTGCTGAATGTATTGAGAATTCAAGAAGACACAGCAGGGCGATAGGTGAGGTTTTTTTATAATTTGGATTTGATTCAAATACATGTTCAACTAGATATTGTTCCTTCATGTGGTATGCTTCCAATGATATTGTTCAGCTCTAATGAATAAACTTTTAGATGTGAATTTTTATTTCTTGTTAACAAGTTTCCTCCGAGGTTTCCTCCTTTTTACATGAATTATTTATTAATGATTTCTGTCTTTTTTTCAGTATAGGATGTCAAAAACCAATTCCGGAACTTTGATAACCCGAAATTTATAACAGGAAGTGAAAACCTAAATTTGCTCTTGCTTGCTTTTCACCATGAAGATTTATTTTGGTTAGATCGGCTTTGTTCTTAATGATCCTTAGGTCTGATTTTTATCCTTGATGTTCTCTCAATTTGTTCGGAATTTCCATATTATCAGATACTAGTTACTTGCGATTATCTGCTATTCCCACCATGTGCAGCGTTTCCTCGTACAAATTCGTGCATTCTAGGGTTATCGCATAATACTCCGTGAACCTTTTGAGAGCCATCTACTGAAATAAAAGAACAACGGTTAACCTTCACATCAACTTAGTCCCTCAAGTGGAATATTAAGAATAGTACGAATTTTAAGATAAATACGTATGTTTTGTTTAATCAGTGTCAGAGTGTGAAAAGTGGAAACCATGATTTCACTTCACTATTCACTATTATTCATTGATAATGTTCTTCCCTCCTTTACTTCTTTAGAACTTCAGATGTCATTGGCATTATTTTATATTGAATGTAATGTTTTTTCCACAGGCGCTACGACATCACTGGCGGTTCCCGACATGTCTTATTCAAGTTCTGAAGGTGAAGATGACTTCTTCGATGCCAATGATTCACCCTTCACGCCTGGAAGCCAAATGCCAACACCTTCGTACGTATTGTTATTCATGTTCTATAATTTATCCCACAAGTTGGTTGAGTACTGCAAGGAAGTTCAATATAGTCGTCAAGAATATGAAAAAAATTAGAATAACAAAAAGTATATGTTTTAAAAATATGATAGGTACACAAGATGAGCCAAATTAGTAAAGTCATGTTTCCTTCTCTTGTGCAAATAAGACAAACAATGCTTGTGATAAAGAACCATACGAAATAGATGATTATTTGAATCACTAAATAATTAGATTCGTAGGCAGGTACATCTGACGTAAATTTTTCTTACATATTGCATGTAGGTAACATTTCTCCAAAATAAAGATTATTATTATTTTATTTTGAAAATATGTGCGGTATCTCTATATGATCAAATCTTCTTAAAAACTGTTATCACTGAGAATATAAATAGGTATATAATGTAAAATAAGTAATAAAATTTCATGTTATCTCAAACTAAGATACTTCAATAATTCTATTAAACCAAAACAACAATATTTTGTAGGTACAGGGTGTTCTATTAGTCTGTCTAATGTTACCAGGTTTTCGAATGAAATTTGAATTGATTTTGTCAAATGGATCGTTCTGTATATTATTATATCTTGACCTTACAGATAATGCCAAGCTCGTCCATTGTGCAATCATAATTTATGCTCTCTAAAATGTAATGAATTATTTTTTTTATACTCCCAGTTTTGTTAAGAAATACATAAATATCGAAACTTTTGATAAGTTGATCTAAAAAATGAATAGCAAAAAAAATGCTATAAAAAATATCCATTTCGACTATCATTGACACAGTTTTGTACCAATGTTTTTTCAAATGAAACATTACATATAATATTTGGAAAATATTATCTGATTTAGTTTTTCATATTTTCTTTTGTGGTTCCATCCCAATAGACATGTAAGTTATATATATATATATATATATATATATATATATATATATATATATATATATATATATATATATACAGGGTGGGGCACCGTATACGACACGGTCTCTCAAGGGGAATCCATACAATATAATGTTTTTATGATAAACGAAATAGATGCAGAATTTTTCTGGCCACAATCTAAAATTATTTTTATACATACAGGGTGATTCAAAAAAAAGATACATATCAAAGTTATGTTTTCTTAAATTGAATGTCCTATATTTTTTATTATTTTCGGATATAAGAGTCAAAATAAAAGTGAGTTTCTTCAGTATTCCCTATACCTATCTCTTTCCATTTTGAAAATATCCAAAGATTTGTTGAAATGTAAGGTATGAACTATTTTTCTATAATTTCCAAAGTTGCTCATTTTGAACTTGAGCTATACCTTCTATCATATTGATGAAGGTCAAGGTTATAGCCTGTATCATATTTTAATGTCAAAAATCATACAGGGTGTTGGAAAAATATGGTTGTAAAATTTCAATATAAGATATTGAAAAACTTCGTTATCTTAAATGGAACACCCTCTATATTATTACATATTTTAATGCAGAATTGAATCCTCTTTCGAATTGTATAAGGGTTCCCTATAACTAAACTCAACGAATTTCTTCAATTTCGCACTTCTCTAATAATTCTGTCTTATATTCCCAATGCCATTATGATTGGGATGACGTTTTAAAATAATCATTATTATAGTTAAATTCCATTATTATTATTACAGTACTAATTGATTCACGATTATTATCCAATCTCCTAGAATTTCAAAACTCATATGAAATAATTAACTGACGGGTAATGATACTATACTATTCTATTGCTGTCGGTTTTACCCTTAAAAGACAACTACTCCATTAATATATTTTTTTTTGGAATATCAGCGTTTTACATTTACATAGATACTGTGAAACGTAAAGAAATACCTATAAGTATTTATTGATAACGTATTATTATGAAAGCCCAAGGAAAAATGTGGTAAGTCCACTCACACTTCTTTTCTACCTCTCTCAAACAAATACTGACGAATATGAGAAACATACAGACAGACAGACCAATAGCAAAACATATGTTTGTTGGACTCAAAAAGCCCTGGAACGTAGAAACAGAGTACCGAAAATTTTACACGAATACAATACTTCCCTTACACAGCTACTAGGCGTAGCGGTATAAAAGTATTAAGAACAAGACATTTATTGAATGATATAAAAATAATAACAGTATAAAAATATAATAAAATAAGAAACACTAGAGTAAATGTTCAAAATGTCGTCCATTTTCTTGAATACATAATTGAACTCTCTCTTCAAAAGATCTTTTAACTTTCCTCAACATCTGTGGTGTCACGGATCGAAAAGCGGCTCTTATTCTCTCTTTCATATTTTCAGCTGTTGTGGGCTGGGTGTCATATACAATGTTTTTAATGTATCCCCATAAAAAAAAGTCCACACATGTTAGATCTGGAGATCTTGGTGGCCAATTTTGCGAGCCGCTTCTTCCTATCCATCTGTTTGGGAAACGCCTATCAAGAAATTCTCTAACATTCCTTTGAAAATGGGCTGGAGCACCATCCAACTGCAGCCACATCTGCTGTCTGATATTCAAATGCACATTTTCTAAAAGTTCGGGTAGTTTATCACGTAAGAATCTTAGAAATTTTTGTCCATTTAAAATGCCATCAAAAAAGTAAGGACCTATTAATTGGGACCCTAGAACACCCCCCCATACATTAACTGACCATCTATGTTGGTAATTAGTATTTCGAAAAATTCGAGGATTCTCATCACTATAATAATGGAAATTATGTCTGTTCACCAGGCCGTTATTATGGAAAGTGGATTCATCAGAAAACAGAATTGAATCTAGAAAGAGTTCATTATCGCCTAATCTGTCTAGAGTCCAAACACAAAATTCAAGTCTGTGATTAAAATCCATTTCATAAAGTTCTTGGTGTATCTGAATATGGTAAGGATGAAACCGATATTTTTTCAATATTCTTGAAATGCTTCTCCTACTAATACCTGTTTCTCTTTCTATTTTGCGTTGACTGGTATGAGGGTGTTCTATAACAGATCCTATGACCACAAACTCATTTTCTTCATCATCTACAATAGGTTTTAGCGTAGTTTTTTGTTTGTAGGATACAGTACCAGAATTCCGAAATTCTCTCAGTAACCGTTCAAACACAGCTCTATTTGGATGTGATACGGTTGGATATCTTTCAGCATATACTCTTGAAGCCAATAGGCAATTTTCATGACACTCACCAATTATTAGAAGCATATTTATTCTCTCTTCGATAGGATAAGTCTTCATTTTGCTTTATTTGAATAGTACACTGATTTAAATTGTATTTATAAATTAAACGCTTCAAAACTGTCAGTTATAAAACATTTCCATGGTAACAGCCTCAAAGCTGTCCAGATTAATTGGGTAATGTTCCTACTGTGATAAAGAAGCAAAATTCAAGAAATGCCTTGAGTTTAGTTATAGGGAACCCTTATACAATTCGAAAGAGGATTCAATTCTGCATTAAAATATGTAATAATATAGAGGGTGTTCCATTTAAGATAACGAAGTTTTTCAATATCTTATATTGAAATTTTACAACCATATTTTTCCAACACCCTGTATGATTTTTGATATTGAAATATGATACAGGCTATAACCTTGACCTTTATCAATATGATAAAACCTTTAGCTCAAGTTCAAAATGAGCAACTTTGGAAATTATAGAAAAATAGTTCATACCTTACATTTCAACAAATCTTTGGATATTTTCAAAATGGAAAGAGATAGGTATAGGGAATACTGAAGAAACTCACTTTTATTTTGACTCTTATATCCGAAAATAATAAAAAATATAGGACATTCAATTTAAAAAAACATAACTTTGATATGTATCTTTTTTTTGAATCACCCTGTATGTATAAAAATAATTTTAGATTGTGGCCAGAAAAATTCTGCATCTATTTCGTTTATCACAAAAACATTATATTGTATGGATTCCCCTTGAGAGACCGTGTCGTATACGGTGCCCCACCCTGTATATATATATATATAATGAGCATATATATATATATATATATATATGAATGAGTAGATTCACTGAATTCTTCTATGTTGTGTATGGTAATATCCCACGAGATCGCGGCCTCCTTGATCAAACAACAGGGTTACTTGTATTGCCAATTGAAAATATGGCTTTAAAACTGTCCAGTTTTTTGGAGCATTTTTTTTTCGTGGTTGTATGAAGGTTTCATTTGATTTTTTAAATTACATATTGAACTTTCTCGTACTAATGAGCTACTCTGTATGTAGAAATCTTTATTTTTATATACTATCCCGGTTCTTGGTGTAATTTTTGCTTTGAACAGTGGCTCATGAATTAAAATAGCTACATACCAAATTTTATAAAAATCGAAAAAAGCGCTTTTGAGTTCCTAAAAAAGTGAATATTTTCTTTCAACTTTGAAGCTTCCTCACAGGCAAACGAAGCACTTTGTGATATAGTAATTTTGGTTCGATCGACTTATTTTGATCTCACCAATATACAGTAGTTCTATTTACACGGAATTTTGGGACACCCTGTATTACAGAGCAAATGTGAGAAGCCTATTTTTTTGTTGTCATTTGAAACAAAATCTCAAAAATGTTAAAAATGTTCATGTCGTATTTCCATGAACGTACTATATCTTTTTTTTCGATATTTTGCAGACCATGATATCACATCCTACGATTTTGGTATTGGGTCTATTTAAAGTCTTGGACGTAATCCGCAAAATATCCAAAAGGTAGAACAAAGTATACAAAAGGAAGTCCAAAATATTTCTCCTTTTTTTTCATAGTGCAATTCAAAAGACATCTAAATTATTCCCGTATAAAAAAAATCCTTAGGTTTTTTTCTTCAAAATTTGGCTTGATATCGCGTGCAAAATTGCAGTTTGCTGTTATTAGCTTCAATAAATTATTTCTATAATTATAATATTTCTATATATCTAAGTTTCCTCATCTGTCTTCTATTTCCATTAAATTTCGGATATTTTGTCTTACCTTGCTTTATTTCTCAGTTGAAAATATCACTTTTTTACATATGAAAAGTTACCAACAGGTACTTCACAATAAAGAGTTCATTATGCGTCACTCATATCGGTCTTACTTGAGCATAGAGCGCATTTTGTATGGCCCCGCTGCTTCCGTATTGCATAAGCTCATTCAATAATATTGCTTCTGCGTCGCTGCCGTCGCCGTCTCGACGACTTTGCGTCCACAACAGTCTACCACCGTCCCCAACCCTATCCCGTCCTGTTCTATGAACAATATAAACATAAGGAGCCGATAAGCCATTTACAATTTACACACATTGCTTACCTCATTTTTGCCACGCCAAGTTGCCTGCTTCCTCGCCTTAATGGCTCTTGAAAAGTCACCCGGCAATCGGAATCATTCCCTAATCTTTTATTGACCGCAAGTCGTTATATTAGGGCCCCGTTCATTTCGATGGATCGCACCCGCTCGTACGGTCCCGTTAGTGTTCCCTGTCAATTAATAGTTTTAATACATTCGGTTGAAGCCTTCATTGGAGCCGTCTTAGGAAGATGATGCAATTTTTCAATAATAGGCTCAACTTCAGGCGGCGCAGGTGAGTGAGATCTAGTGGGGAAGGTACATAAAGTGTAATAAACATTGGAAGTTTTGGTTTATCAGTTAAAATTGTCGGTAGGTAATATCTTTTGAGGTCTGTTTAACGTTATTGTAATTGTTGGCCAGCTTCTCAAGTAGGTATACAAAATACAAATGGAATGTGTATTTCTCTTATTTGTAGAGAGTATGGTACAACATATTGGATAAAAATTGCTGAATTTAATACTATTACCGTTTTTATAGATATCATCCAGATTTTGTACTTTTTAATCGTTGGCTACGTTATGATGTCGCATAAATTATTTAGTACCATCCAACTGGGAGAATCATTTGATTATCGTCTCTTCTGTATAAATCCCTTCAATTCAATAAATATACTTTGTTACCAAATGTTTAATTTATGTACTATATTCGATTCGATCCATAAGGTGGTGGAATGTACCTTTGAATTTTATAATTTAACTCTTTACCATACCCGTGATTACTCTGTTTACAAACAGCCTTGAGCCACTTGAGGATTTTTCTATGCTCCTCGAATATGATTATTATTTATTTTACCTTAAATCAAAGAAGCAATATAAAGTTCCAAGGGGAAAGACGATGTGTCCAAAATTATAATAATATATTCATAAAGAAGCAATTCTTGGGAAAGAAGTGTACTTTAAGCTCATAAATAAGAGTTTGATATCAAAAAGTTTTTATACCGATTTTCGCTCATGTAAATAAATTAAATATATATTACCTATGTTAAAATCTCCGGAGCTAATAATCCAGGTCTAAAATTCATAAAAATAGATATATTATTATCATCGAGGACTATAGGCTATGCATTATACATATATCCGGTGTTCCAACCGAGCTATCACGGTTTTTGTCAGAAAAAATATACCTTATAAAATTTATTTTCTTACTTTTATGAACTATTGTTTCAAATCGGTGTTGATTGGTCAAAACTGTCTGGTTTGAATGGAATCTGGTAAAGTTTGAAATATATATATATATTTTTTAATATGCTACATATTTCTATAAGATCACGGGTTAGCGACGAAAACCGTACAGATTTTGGACTTCCCGTGGTGTGCCCCCCAAGCGAAGCGTTTAGGTCATCTAGTGCTAAGTATTTGCAAGGACTGTTTATTTTTTTAGGGCAACTAGGCTAATGGCATTTGCAAAAAACATAAGTCGATGCAAGTTTAAAAATCAATCTTAATTTCCATTAAAACCTCTAAGATTTTACTGGTTACTGAGGTGGAGTATTTACTTTCATCACATCTTATAACAAACATAAATGATATAAATGAAAAAAAAACTTACTAATTTCAGTAGTCTAAGATCGTTTGGAAACGATGCACAGACGCCAATTGCCATCGTTCCTCATAAACCATCCATCTTGGTGGATAATATCAGACAGTTATCACTGCGACAGGATTCCCTTCGCTTGAACCAGGAAGACTTAGATTATGATGGTAAAACAATAAAAAATACATCAACAATTTTGGCGAATGTTTAAATGATTATCAATTTTGTTTTTTTAGCTCTTTATGAAGAAGAGGACGAAGATAGCATAGAATTGGACAACCATGGTTCAGTCATAAGGCATCTCTTATCTCAAGTCAAAATTGGTATGGACCTAACCAAAGTCGTATTGCCAACGTTCATATTAGAAAGGAGATCCCTCCTTGAAATGTATGCCGACTATTTTGCCCATCCGGATATGTTTATCAAGTAAGTTGAAATCAATCGTATTTAGTCATTCATAGAAATATATCTATTGCACCTTTAAATTTGGAAGAATATCAATTGGTAATAGAGGTTGCGTTTATAAATATATCACACTCAGATCTGAAAAAATATAAATTCGTCTGAAAGTTACATATCAAAAACGGTACCTAGACATTTTCTAGATTTACAACATGTTCTCAATGCGCCATACAGATTCCTGCGTAGGGTTATGCCAAACGTATTCTCATCAAATCCTTCTATTGCATTTGCATTTAATGATAATGGAATCTATTGCCCAGTGAACACTTCGCCCAAAATGATATATCGACCACTTCGCCCAAAACTCCTTGGTGGACACTTTGCTCAAAATGGCCACCACGCCCAAAACTCGTTGGTGGACACTTCGCCCAAAATGTCCACTTCGCCCAAAACTCGTTTGTGGACTCTTCGCCTAGAATGGTCACTCCGCACACATTTATTTATTTTAATCGAACTCTATTCGGGACCTTGTAACGTAATGAGTTAAAATTATAACTTTTTGAATTTTATTAGAAAAGTAGATCAGCATATTGTATTGTAATTTGACTTCACATTAACTAAGAAAAAGTTACCGAGAAATTAATATAGAAATTCAATCAATAAATATAAATGATAAATATATTATTATATAAAATAAGTTCACTTTATTTTTAATCAAAATTATATTATTTAATACAAAAAATTCAAGGAAGTGGAATGTTAAGTTCATTATATTACTGTTTTTTTAATAACATCTTCAGTAATGTATGGGCTGCAAATAATCAATATATAAATTTATAATCTTCAATTCAAATATGCTAATCCCTCCAAAGCAACTTCTTTTTTATCTCTGTACCCAAACGGAATTTTAACAATTTAAAAAATACAGATACTAAAGTTTTCGAAAACAAGCCGCGGAAGCTCATTATAAATACTAATAAACAATAATGTATAATAATCAATGGATATTATGGAAAATGAATGAATAAATATTATCCATAGATTACATAATAATATTGTGCCTTGGTAATCATTGCGCAAAGTCTTCAAGATATTACAAGAAAACAAAAAACAATCAGTTGACGCTTGAGGTCCACACTACAAACTTCTCAGTATATCCTTTACATTTTGCAAAAATCTAGGTAACTTGAAATCGTACGTATGAATGAAAATCATTTTCAATTGTATTTCAATATTGGACAATTTTTTGAGCTTTTTACTTTCGAAGGCCACACATTACACACGCTACATTTTCTTAGTCAGTCAACGAATGATCTTTTTACCGAGTTTGGTTATTTTCCGAAAACTATTTTATCCCAGAAAGTCCTATAAATTATTGAAGATGTTATTAAAAAACAGTAATATAATGAATTTAATATTCCCCTAACATGAATTTGAAATTTAAACTTTTATAACCTTAGTTCGATCACAATAAATAAATAAGTTGTGCGAAGTGGCCATTTTGGGTTTTTTAGACTTTCAGTTAGTTTGGGCGAAGGTCTGCCAACGTATTTTGGGTGAAGTGGACATTTTGGGCAAAGTGTCCACCAACGAATTTTGTGGGAACTGGCTCTGGAAACTGTTTTCAGTAAGAAATTTTTGGGTGAAGTGGTCGATATATCATTTTGGGCCAAGTTCGATCACAATAAATAAATAAGTTGTGCGAAGTGGCCATTTTGGGTTTTTTTAGACTTTCAGTTAGTTTGGGCGAAGGTCTACCAACGAATTTTGGGTGAAGTGGACATTTTGGGCAAAGTGTCCACCAACGAATTTTGTGGGAACTGGCTCTGGAAACTGTTTTCAGTAAGAAATTTTTGGGTGAAGTGGTCGATATATCATTTTGGGCCAAGTTCGATCACAATAAATAAATAAGTTGTGCGAAGTGGCCATTTTGGGTTTTTTTAGACTTTCAGTTAGTTTGGGCGAAGGTCTACCAACGAATTTTGGGTGAAGTGGACATTTTGGGCAAAGTGTCCACCAACGAATTTTGTGGGAACTGGCTCTGGAAACTGTTTTCAGTAAGAAATTTTTGGTTGAAGTGGTCGATATATCATTTTGGGCCAAGTGTCCTAGACCCCAAGAGAGTTTTAACGTAAGCCAACATTTTTCATATAAAATTCCACTCGACAAGACAGCTTTTATCAGGATCTAAAAGTGATAGAAAGAAAATAGTTATATCTACTATTTTATACATGGAAGTGCAAACATTTGAATAGTTCTGGGTACCACAACAGTTCATATATAGTCTTGAGCAGTCTTTTCTCAGGAAACAGCCTCCGTCCGTTTCAATTCACCTGTTGACATCACATTTCTTGTCAGGCTACATGCCATACATTTCTGTAATAATATCATCATAGATTTGAATTCCATTTTTTTCGATGTAAACATAAGTTCAGATATGATTTGAGAAGTTGAGACTAAGGGTCATGTAAATCTAAGTCTTTGTTAAACCTTGACAGCCGTTTCCGAGGACGCAGCCTCCCGTAATTTTTTTTCTTCGTATTTCTATTTTACGTATTCTTCCACTCATTTTACCATTGGATAAGTCGTTATTAGGGTCTTTTCTCTAAATAAAACGCTAAATTTTATGTCCCGTCAAAAATAGTGTTTGATCACATGTTACCGATGTGCTATTCAATCTCATCCCTAATCTCCATTTCTGGGTCTTACAAATTATTGACGATACTACATGAATATTTAAATTTACTGGTATTAATTTTTTGGTCATGTTCATTTTGACTGCTTGTCTCATAAGCGGCAATCAACAAAATTTAGCAGTATCAGCCAAGATCGCATTATCCACATGCCAGGTTCTTACAGTTACTAACTTCCCGTTCTACTTTACATCTGCATGCAGTTCACAATCACACGAGTAGCGGTATTCTTTCAAACAACAACACATTCCGTTGGTGAGGTCGTGTCAGCTGTATTTTTGGAAAAATTGTATTATAGTTCTACTTTAGGCATTTTGTTTCCAAAGCTGAAAAACACCTGACTAGAAGACTACGAGATTAAAGATAAGGTTTAATGCTGGCATAAAATATACGCACAAAAAAACTGTCAATTGTCACAGCTCCTATAAAATATTCAAGAGCTATGATTTTGCGTACGGGTTATGGAATTGTGAACTGAAGGAAACTTCGCTGTCTATTTTCGCGCTCATATTGCTAGTCATTCGAGTCGCGTCAGGAGATCGCCAAACTAGGGAGCAACAGACGCGTAATGTGTCGCTTGAAACACCAGCATATGAAACAATGGAATCCTTTGCTTCGCTCTCTTCGACGCTCTTATCGTTTATCGCATCTCCAACATTAACGTAGCCACACTATGTTGTTGCCTGCTTAGCACACTAACCGTTGCAATTTTTCTTCTAAAGAACATACAATAATTGTCCGTTCCTCCGGCTACGAACCAACTGAATAATTATATTATAGCTACATACCATCCGCTGTCTTCAAAAATTTAACTGTATGAATATGCTGTCACCTTGAATTGTATCCCTGATAACTTTGTGTCTATTATAGAATAGCCGATATCACTGATCCACGAGAAAGGATGGTCCAAGTGGTGAGGTGGTATCTATCCTTCTACCATGCTGGAAGAAAGAGTACTGTTGTAAAGAAACCATACAATCCCATCCTTGGTGAAATATTCCGTTGTTATTGGGATGTACCCACTGAATCGACGGCTCCTGTGGAGAGCAATGATGTAGAGTTGGTAGACGACGGTCCTGTGCCTTGGTGTAACAAGAACCAGCTATCTTTTGTGGCTGAACAAGTCTCACATCATCCACCCAGTAAGTGCTTCTAAGAAATGTTTCTTAGATTTCAATAATACCTCTACGGCAGGTTTTTAATGTTTTATGAAACTTGAAGATCACATTGAGAAAAGAAGCCTTGTTCGCACTGGGACTAATTCGAATCGTTTCTGTGTCAGCCGTTTAAGCATTTGATTTACTGTTATGTATTTGATAAATATACCCCTGATTGTTTTTTTAAACTTTTTCACAGTTTCTGCCTTTTACGCGGAGCACTACAACAAACGAATCAGTTTCAATGCCCACATTTATACCAAGTCTAAGTTTCTTGGTCTGTCTGTATGCGTCTACCATATTGGACAGGGCGTAGTCAACGTGCTCGATTATGATGAGGAGTACATTCTCACATTTCCAAATGGATATGGCCGTTCAATTCTTACCGTCCCATGGATCGAACTTGGCGGTACAGTGACCATCAACTGTCCAAAAACAGGATACAATTGTACTGTCGAGTTTATAACAAAGCCATTCTATGGCAATAAAAAGCACAAGATCAGTGCTGAGGTATTTGGTCCTGAAGAGAAGAAGCCTTTTTTAACGGTGACGGGTGAATGGAATGGTGTAATGGAGTACAAATTTTCGGAACGGGTAAGAAAATTAACAATTGTCTCAGACAAGTTGTAGTCATACATATTTTTAGAAATTCATAATACCTTCTTTTCTCTATTTTAAATAATTAACAGAATTATTTTGCATCGTGCAGGACACGGACGAGTGCATCGATGTTAATACGTTAAACATTATCAAAAAGCAAGTGAAACCTATCAGTCAACAGCAAGAGAACGAATCACGCAGATTGTGGAAGGAAGTAACAGCTGGTCTTAAATTCAAGGAGATCGACAAAGCAACGAATGCCAAACAAGCCTTGGAACAGAAACAAAGGGAGGAGGAAAAAGAGAGAAAGGAAACCGGTGAGGAATGGCATACGCAGGTAAATACTCATTTAATATACATAACGTATGTACTATTTGATTTTATGTATTGAATAGAAACAAACAAATCATACATTCAGATGATATTTTATATTTGACCGACTATGCGAAATGTAATATTCATATTTTGCATTTTTATTTTGTGTATTAAATATTTTCACACTCGACAGAATTTGTGAGGTCACAGATTGTCAGTGCAATTTTCGAGACACATGATTCTGGAGGTATGAGCGCTTTTTTAAAATTATAAGGAATCTTCGTGTTTGCGTAATATTCATATTTTGCATTTTTATTTTGTGTATTAAATATTTTTACACACGGCAGAATTTATGAGGTCACAGATTGTCAGTGCAACCGTCGAGACACATGATTCTGGAGGTATGAGCGTTTTTTTTAATTATAGGGAATCTTCGTGTTTGCAGTGAATAATCCCTCAGACGGCAATGTTAATGATATAAAAATTAGATATCAAACTATCTTAAAAAAATAGAAACTTGATAATGTATTGCGATTATCATAATCAAAAATGTGCTTAACGGATCTACCTAATTACAAATAAATACATTAAAATAAACGTAAAAAAGTTAATGTTTTCCATAATTTACATAAATTTGATTCACATTTATATCCAATCTTCCTAATAAATCTTGATTTGACACATATGTTTTTATCCAGCAATCGGGTTAATCTTTCTATGTTTTCTTTATATATGATTGAGAAAAGATCATAATATATAGCCAAATAAAATTTAATTCGAAATAGGAAGTCCTTTATTATATAGACGTTTAGGCAGATGGTAGAAAGTGCAATAAAACATATAGTGGTTATAGCTCTGTTACAATTGTTCTACTGAATAGAATCGTGCAATGTTGTCAAATTTTCTTCAGAGTCGCTCGTGCTCAATTTTATCTAAAATATATTATATTGATTTGATATTTTAAAATTAAATACTGCTAGTATTTTCTATGTTTCGTTGAATAAGCAGTGTTTAGTTGAGTTACATTTAATTGTGTTGTTACAGCTGTTCCAGAAATTGGGTGAGGATTCTTATATCTACAAGAAGCCATTGAGCCAAAGAATACATTCCCAGACATCGAAAACATGAAGATGCTAAGACATTCTTTTATTTAAGGATAATGTGCTTTTTTAACTATTTTTCTCGAATCCAACTTTGCCTGAGTTATTTGTTAGTGAACTGTGATATCATGAAAAGGTGTAATTTCTAGTTACATTTACATACCTATATTTATGCTTAAGTTGGACACTACCGGTTTTACCAAACAGAAGGGGGAAACTATCTTCCGTTCTGGTTCACGAGTAGTGGTAGTTGATCAGACTAGATGGAACCATATCATGTGGAACGGATGGTTCGGACTAGCTTATGAAGTACTGAAACTCAGTAGTTTTCAAATCTCAAAATTTACAATATATTTTTCAATAAATTATTATTCTCTTCTGAAGGTGTGAAAATATATCGATAAAGGCAGCACCAGAGGTTCATTTCTTAAATTTGACAAAGATGATTTGACCGGTATGATATTTGAATCTTCTCCAGGCAATCAATTGTTCTAAGACTTCGTCCAAATTTGCCGATTTCAGGTGATGCAATGTATTGCTTAAAAGATAGATAGTTGCTTACGATTATTTTATGATAGATTTTACCTCTTCACCAGCGCTCTGTTTATCTAGAACTGGTAGATCGAGACCTGAAATCCCTCGTGCTGCGTCTTAATTCTTTATTTTACTGTACTTTCTTATGATGGCTTATTCTAAACAAAATCTTTTGTTTATATTTTATATTGTGTGACTAAAATTTCATTTATAAATAAACAAAATCCTTTTGACATCTAAAATCCATGGAGGATATTCCTTGCATATTTCGAACCTTTTATTGTCTCTTTTTTTTACTTTTACAATCAAACTTGTCACTTTAATTTCAAGAACACTTTTACCGTCTTGTAATAAAAATTCGAACATTCCAAATCTGGGATCGTAAAGTTGCAATGATTCTAAATTATTAATTCATACAGCAACGTCAAACACCTAATGTGGAACTCCTCTTTTTTGTTCTTCGGTCTATCCTGGAGGAAAATTAGAAATATTTGACTTTTTAGTATATAAACGCTAATAGTGTGATATAAACATGTTAATGATAACAAATTGACAAATTATATCATTATATGAAAAACAACGTCTGACACAACTTTGTAATTTTCTGGAAATAGGTTCTCTGTAACTTAGGAGGACAATGCTATCTACAAAGATGTCTTGGGAATTGACCTCTACAAATACAATACAATCAATAAATAAGGTCAAAACTGAAATACAAAAGCTGCACGTGCTACCATTAATCTGATTTAAGAAGGTTTTTTCCTTAGACATAGAATTTCTAATAAGTTTCCACAATAGTAGTATACATGCATTAAAGACTTGAGTGCGAGGTTTCCGAGGTGGATTGGTTCGCCGAAATAGTATATGGGGTGGTGGATGTGTCGGGATTTCGAAAAGTGGAATACCGCGCGCACAATCTCAGAGTCGTGATACATCATACAATTTTATAAATTTTCCTCTCCTCTAACTCGTTCAAAACTGATAGAAGATAGCGCATACAATATTGAGAAGAAACTATGTGTTCGACCTTAGATTATTAGATATCGTTGACGTTGCTCAGTTAGTAGTTGATTTAAAATCATTGTAGCCTTAAAATTATTCTAAAATTATTATCTTAACTTTCAATGGCTATCAAGCTATTTTTTTTCTTCTTCCCACAATGTTTCAATAAATTGTCTAACAGCGAATTTTTTTCTCATTTTACCATAGGTTCTGTGAGAACTCTTGGTAAACGAATGGAGATATATAATGCGCATTTTTATTTCATTCATTTCAATAAAGTTCTTTCTAGTCTGGACTCAATATAGTTAAGATACGTTATGGTGCTTGGATGTTTTGGAATTTCTATTAAAACGGGATTTACGTAGGTTTTCTGTGAATTATTTGAGTAATTGGGAATATGTGCATTGATGTTTTGTAAATCGTTAAAAGAATTTAGTACCCTAGAAATCTGTTATGAACTTTACCTCAACATCTTCCCAAATTGTTGGCTGAGATTAGTCGATAATTTTTCCTACTACTCATGGAATAAATATTAACTTTGTTAACTTTAATAAAAAACAAAACTTTATTATAATTTAAATCACACGATTCTAATAAAGAATTATAATTATTTGTTAAGATTATTATTGAGTGAACATTTCAGAATCATCCTTACAACATGGATAATAGGATAAGTACTATCTTCTTTGGTATAAGTGAAAGTCATCTTTTATCGGGAATCCTTGGCTTTCCGAAATATATTGTTTTTTTTAGGGTTTCGTACCTGAAAGCTGATAGATAGAACCCTTGTGGTTTCACAAATGTCCGTCCGATCTCCCCTTTCAGATCTATCTTAGTTCTTAATTTAATTATTGCGCAGTATCTATATAGATACAGATTTATCAGGTTTATTAGTCTAGATAGAGACTCCTACACGTAGCTCTCTGCTTTTGGTTTTTCTTCCCCGAGTAGGTAAAACCGCACCCCTGTCAGGGCCTTTGCACTCACGACGTATGTGCACGGTTGTTTCTTCCACTTCCTGCCAAAACCTACAGAAGCTTTTATCTGCCAGGCTGTTAGTTTACATGTACTTCATAAGCCTGCTGTATCCTGTCAGCATACACAATAGTTTCCTCGTCGTTTCTTGGCTTTGGCCAAGTAGTTCGCGAGACAGTTTGGGCGAAAGCTTCCTACGAATAATTAGCATGCTTTTGTCCTGTGGTTTCTTGCCTTCTGCACTGTTATTTATCCACCGTGGGATATGCCGCTTAAAATGGCATCTAGCAATACCACAGGAAGGTTGCGGTCTTATTAAGGTGTGCTCAGCTCTCCCTTTGGCCAGCTAGATGACATTTGATTTAGACCGTAATTAAATATATTATATCCACATTTTATATCCACAAAGCTACGCTTATGAAGTGACTATTGGCTCCAGCAACTGCCGAGAAACAAACCAGTGCGCAATTGTGGGATGGGCCATATTTTTCCTTTCTCATATTTGTTCGACAGTTTTAAACCCCTGGTTCTATATAAGTTTATCGCTTTTAGTCAGAGACTATGTACCTACAACTTTTAGTGCCGATTGGCTGCCGTGTTCTCTGGCTGTCGTATAGTTGGGAATTCTTTAACTATTCACTGGTTTTACTATATAGAGAGGACTCTGAGCGTTCTAATTTAGACATAATATATGCACAGCTTACCTAACAGGTAAGCTGTGATATATGCGTTTACGTTGCTGAAAGCCCCGAATATTTCTGATCATGATATCAACTGAATGCAATTTGCTATTTAAATGTGCTTCTGTCCATTGGGAGGTAGGCATAATAGTAATAAAAATAAATACATAAAACTGTATGCAGTGTCCTATTGATTATATGCTGCCATCTACTGGGCGCTAGACAAAATAGAATTTAGATATTTTGGGCAAATCTACATGTCTGCTTCAATTTGTTTATTATATGGGTGGGTTTTCTTATAATAAATGATCTAAAACAGTGACCACAATTAAAGGCTTAGCGTTTTAATAATATAATAGGTAGTTAGATCATGCGCCTACAACCGGCAATGTTACCTTCGTCAGACACTCGAAACTATAAGTGTGTCTACACGGTCCTTCAGGGTGGATGTCATAATCCTGCCTAGATTTGCTGCGATCCAACCGCAAATGGTAGATTCGATACCATACAGCTTATTGTTATTGAATGCTCCCGCCACAGAATACTAATAAATAAAAAATGGCTATCTCTGTGTAAAATGAAAGAAACACCCAAGAATGTATAAATAGAGGATGAGTAACTCTGTATGCAGTGCTATAGGCAACAGTGGCTAAAATTACTTCGGTGATAAGTTGTCAATTTGGTAGGTTGCGCAGTATCTCACTGAGTGTAACTACCTCACTCCCTTTGCGTACGTGCAAGATGTCAAATAAGAGAAGTTAAGCTAACCTATAACAACAAATCCTATAACCTAACCATTTAACCTCTCTTTAAATCTATGCTATTATTGCTATTTACTATTTATTACATTACCTGAAGTCATTAGAATAGTCAGTTGAGATAATTTTTTTGTCATCAAATTTGAATTGTGAGCAATATAAAACCATTGTTGTAATGATATAAAATCAATTAAGAATGTTAGTGCTTTTGTGAACGAGAGCATTTTATTCCTTTGTTCCACTCTTCTGTAAAATACTCTATGGATATGAATTAAAAGGGCTCTGCAAGAAATCTGAAAGTGAAATTACGAAACAAGCATTGGGCGGTATTTCTTAAGGATTGAAGAAAATATTGAAGCATCTGTACTTCTTTCTTTTGATCGAAAGATGTCAGGCGACGTATATCATCAGGAAGATTTATTAATTTGGATGACTTGGGATATTCCAAATTGGATCCAAAATGTGGAAGAACTTTCAGTGAATGAATGCCTAACTACTCAAGACTCAAACTCGTTCTTGCTCATACTCCAACCTAAGGAATAAGTGATAGTAGTTCTTAATGTTGTTTAATTTTCAGATTCCATTTTTTTTGTATGTTAAATGTTTATCGCTATCATCTGTAGCTTTTTTATGAATGCGATTGTCGTGTCATTAATTTCCTCAATTAATTGTTCCAATCCAATATTTATCCTAGTGGAATCTGTGCTTTTAATCTTACATTTTTCATTTACTTTAGGTATTGGGCTCAAAAATAAACTGTGAAAGGTAGGAAAATGAAACCTCATTTTTTTATAAGTAGAAAATGTATTGAGCGTAAAATGTTGATAGAAAAATTAAATTAATTATTGGTGAAACATTTTAGTTCTTTGATTTCTCTTATTACATATGTACCTACCTATGTTACGCTCAAAGACATAAATTCTTATCCAGAACGCGACGTGGAATTGGGTTTGATTTTTTTTTCTAGTAAAGGAAATATAACATTTGCCTATGTGTCGTTGTGGGCAAGGAATAATTTTCAGAGGCAGAATTTGGTATTCTAGCGTAGCATATATTTATTATAGTAGGTAGGTATTTTATTGTGAACCTGTGTGAAAAAAAGTGTTAAGTCCTACCTACCTATATAATAAATTGAATGTAGGATAAGACTACTCACGGAATTGAATTCAAATAAACTTCCACAATTATTCTCTTGGACTTGGCTGCCTGCTTTGGTGCCGCATTGAATCACACAACATGATGGCGGCATTTTCTTCAATTATTTGTAAGCACCACTGTACCTGTACCTCAGCAGCCTCAACTCTTGTACTGTCTCTGTGATACTAAAATATGCATAAACTATAAACCAATATAATAGAAATTTTAAACAAACAACGAACGACAATTGATTTCAGCTTCTAGCTACATAAAAATAAACAAATAACTATAACATATATCTTTGACTATAACTGTGGCTTGGAGGCAGGTGTTCTCTGCTGGCCACCTCGCCCCATACATCAAATAAATAAACAAAACCTCGCTCACAAAGATAACTTACTACTATGGTACTACTGTATGTACTACGTACAATAAATCATCATAATCATAACATAAAGTATACAAGTAGATGTAGATATGTTATCAACATAGAGTAAATAACACAGATGAAGGAGGTTAGGTGAATGATAAATAAATATCAATTTTATATTTTATCCAATCCTGCTCGCCCGGTACAGAAGGATGCGCAGCGCGATTTTGCGCAACCTACCGAAATGACAGACGATAATCCTGTGTTTCTTGTGCTACCCCCGCTACTCGTGTTACTTGTCCTCCCTATATTTGTTCATAGAAACACCGTTGACGTTTAAGAGCCGCCATTGTTCGGGAACAATGATACCAATTCCGTTCGTAATATAATTTTATAGGGCGAGAATTTCAACAATTTGTTGTTTTTAATCGGCTAGGTATTAAGGTTATGTCCTAACTTGAAGGAAAATAAAGATAAAAAGATCAATTTATTAAAGACATAACAATACAAATAAAGGATAATACAGTAACATAGCAAAATGTTATACTATTAACTCATGACAATTGTATCGGCACACAGTACCTTTATCAAATGTGAGTACTAAACGAAATTCGAAGAGAACAACGCCTATTTATATAACACGGAGGTTGAACTCATAATGCTTTATGACTGTTGCTCATCTACCTGGTAATTGAGAGGTTTACCTGAATGTTTATGAATATAGATTTCTGATGATTCAAGTAAATTAATTTGAATCCTTTATGATTTGTCACACATTTAATTAGGTAATAGTCTAGTTTAGGGGCTTTTGCTATAAAAGTCCTAAAAAATCAAATGTTAGTAAAAATACATATATGGTAACATAACTTTTAATAAAATTGAGGCGGAAGACGCTATTTTTAATGATTTATTACAAAAATAGCAAAATATGGTGGTTTTGGTACTTACGACTTTTAGCAGAAATTTTCGATTTGGAATTTTATTTTCAATCCCAAATAGTATATAACCATCCTTGTATTCTATTTAATACTAAAATTGTTTAAAATAAGCAAAAATATGCGTGAAAATAGTAAATATAAGTTCACATAAAAAGGATTGACGGTTGATTTATGTAGTATGTTTGACGACACGCCTTGACGTTAACAGCATTGATATACGACTATTCCAACGTTGCCAAAACCAATGTTTATGATATTGAACTATTGAACATCTTTAAAAATATTCGATAACGAAAGCATAAACTAAGTAGTAAGATTTTAAATGTCTGAAGGTTTAGTTCTATGTTTAAAATTTGCTAAAAATGAATTTTTCATAAATACTTGCTTTAGAGCAAAAATACGATACATATCATGGCAACTTTTGATGCTGAAGGTGACGAGTTTTGTCTTCAGGCTTTTGAAAATATGAATTCATTGATTGCTTTACGACAAGATATTGAGAAAGAAAGAAGAGCTCAGTACTTGTCATTTTAGAAAACGTTAAACTATACAAGACAAATTCGTATAATATACTAAATTCTGTTGTTACTGTTGTTAACTTTTCTAAAGCAAGTATTATTGGAAATGAAATTCAAATCATAGAATACATATTTATAAAATAATTTCATAGTACAAAGTTATACTGACAGAGTATTTCATAGTACAAAAGTTATACTGACAGAGTTGGCAACATTGATATTAATAGAACTTGGTAGTTCAGGATGTACTACATAAGACAACCGTCAATTCGTTTTACTTCACTTTTTTGAGAACTTAAATTTTATATTTTCACGCATATTCTTGCTTATTTTGAACTATTTTAGTATTAAATAGAATACAAGGATGGTTATATACTATTTGGGATTGAAAAGAAAATTCCAAATCGAAAATTTCTGCTAAAAGTCGTAAGTACCAAAACCACCATATTTTGCTATTTTTGTAATAAATCATTAAAAATAGCGTCTTCCGCCTCAATTTTATTAAAAGTTATGTTACCATATATGTATTTTTACTAACATTTGATTTTTTAGGGCTTTTATAGCAAAAGCCCCTAAACTAGACTATTACCTTTAATTATAATTTCATACACAGAATAAATGATTAAAATTAAATTTACTTGAAGCATAAGAAATTCATATTCATAAACAATCATGTGATCTCCCCAATGACCAGATCGATGGCAGGTGTAGACCATTAAAGAAATTGTTATGAGTATCATCCTTCTTGTTATTTAAATCGGTGTTGTTCTCTGAGAATTTTGTATTCCCATTTGATGATAAAGGTCCATAACACAAAATATTTCTTGAAATGAACAAATAGCCAGAACCAGTCTCATTCGGAAGATATCAGGTACCTTATAGGATTCCACTGCTTTGTAGCTGGTAAATTGATGCTAATGTTGACAATCTTACGCTTTCTAAAATGACCAGTAAGTACTAATATGTTTATTGAGATTATTTTTATCTCTGATATATTTCTGAAGAATCAAGCGAATATTTGATTTCATTATTTCTTCAGAAATATTATGAGTTTCATATTTTTGGAGGTACATTCTCAAGATTAACGCAAGGCCATTAACTGTCCAAAACACTATATAAAAAGTTATGAATAGATCCACTAAATCAATTAACTTTAAAGCATAGTTCAATCTGGTATTCTCATCATGTACTTTAAAAGTCACAAACAAATGCTGACCCAGTATGTCATCTGAAAATAAACTTTTGTGGCAATTAGCTCAATCGGATACCTTTAATTTCTATAATATAAAACTTGCTACTTTAGTAGTGGTATAGTTGACTTCAGGAGTATCATCTGCATACTCTCAATTCGCTCTAGAAAAAAATACATTATCTTCTGCAACAAAGTTATTCTACAATATGATTATCGCAGGAGAATCTCCGAATCAATTTTTCAGAAGAACCAGACATGATGAGTTAAAATTAATCAAGAATCGTTTAAATCTAAACTATGAATACAGGTTTAGAATGAAAAGTATACCAGAGCTAATAACGTGCCAGCAACAATAATAAATATAATGGAATCAAAATGATACTATACTCACATGACTAGCTTATTGATTAATCCGTCTCTTCATATATCTTCTATTGCTGGCCTAAAACTTGATTAACAATTAATTAATTAGATTAACATATCCAATCCAATCAGATATGCTCAGATTTACACAAACAGATCAGATCAGAAGCTGGCATTTCAAACAATCCTTAATCCTTCAATCACAGCTTGAGGCAAATTAGGAAATTTGAAGATTAGTTGTGACTTTGTCACTCTTTCCTAGTCTAAGTTGTCACCATAGATTTAGATAAAATATATATATTGTCAAGTGTGAATTGCCAGTCAGAAATTATTATTATTTTGATCCTAAATGTTGGCCAAGAATATATGAAGGGAGGATTACTAACTCTGTATCCTGTTCTATAAGCAGAAGTGGATGAAATAACGTCCCGTGATAAGTTGTCAATTTGATATGTTGCGCAGTATTTCACTGAGTGTCTATTGTTGTATTTTATGTTCCTTCGCCCATACTACATAAGGATGCGCAGTGTGATTTTGCGCAACACACCGAAATGACATACGATAACCCAATGTTTTTTGCGCTACTCCCACTATTCGTGTTACTCGTCCTCCCTATATTTGTTCATGATGTTGGCTAATCTGAAAGTTCTGGAGAATTGGGATTGACAGACGAGTTTGAGGTCACCTCAAGAAGCTATTTAAACAGGAGATATAACACCTGAGGAGGGGGTGACGCTGTGAACGACGGCAGGGTCGTGGCCTAAAAATGGGGTATGCGCATAAGGAAAGTGCGCACCTCCATGTGTCTTCTCTGTCTCCGTATCTATATCTTTTATCTATGTTCTCTGTCTCCTCTCTCTGTGAAGTGAAATAGTGAAATTCAAATAAATATAATTGAGCTTTTAGAATGCGTGAAGATCAACATAAGCTTATAGAAGATTACATTCCTCATTGTCTATTGATGATTGCTTGTAAAGCATGCTATATTTGAAACTTGATGCTTAAATGTACATGAAACAAGGCGCGCTGAACTGCTATATAAAACGGGCTTCAGAAAAAAATTAAAATTATCATTAAAAAGTGAGCAACTTTTTTGTCTATGGATTGACTTGAAATGTTGTAGAGCGGCGATTATGCGAAATATGAACAGATAGCAAATGACCTCCTCGTATTATAATATAGGTATGAAAATCGTTTGGATAGCATAACGCATAAGACTAAAATTGGTATAGTGATAAAATCTGCTTTAATTATCTATTCTCATAAAAGTAAAATCGTTGTATAGGGTATTGAATTGGTAGTAATATTTAAGTAGTGTTTCTTGTCTTTATGGGAAACGATCCAAATGTATTTATTGTGCATTTCATAACAGGTTCTAAACTCGTATTGTCGTTCTCGCTCAATTTGCACTCATTATCTTTCTCTTCGACACCGTCTCTTGATATTGTTATAGAATTATTTGGATCAAAGAATCTGTCCTCGATATGCAGATCTCAAATAAATACTTTTTTCATAGCTAACCTTTTTTGACATATTTGAAATGATGACCGCAGCATCAAACCACGTAAGATATCTTTGAGAATTCTGCAGGTAACTATTAACTATTCATTACAATAAACAAAAATACTGATATGAAGAAGATTTTCTTAAACAAAATGCCATTAGTTCTACTGTTATATTTCTCCGACTTGCAAGAACATTATTCAATGCAACAAACGTGAGCCATAATATAAAATTGAAAACTAATAAACACCGAAACGTCAAACAATAAGATTTTCCCTGACATGAATTTGAATTTAAAAATACATCAAAGGCAAATGACACGTGCGCACTAACGTAACGCGCAGACCCGATTTTAATAGGCCACGACCCTGCCGTCGTTTGCGGAGTCAGAGCGTCACATGGTTTTGTATAGACAGTTGAATCTCCTGTCTACAGAGCTTCTTAGGTCAACTTTCATACCCGTGGCTCCCGCTATTTTTTTTCTCGTTTATCAACTTAGACAATAGTCTATTTAAATCCTCCATTGTTCTGTCGACTTGCCCTGTTCATTCGCGTGCTGACGCTCACTTAGTGGTCGAACTTTCAGCCCATTGTCTCTTATGTAACTATACTAGTTTTTCTAATTTCTTAAGCAGAGAGGACGTAAGGCTAGTTGGTCTGTATAATTTGGGCGTATAGCCTAAGATTTTCCCACTTTTGGTAGGAAATGACCTTCAGCTTTCTCCATACTGCCGAAGTGTATGCTATATGTCTTGAAGATTTTGTGTTTATGTGCGAGACTAGTGCCTCTGATGATTTAAAGGGCTGGAATTCATGTATTCATGTATTTTATTCTGTCTTGGCAATGGCTGTGGCAATCTGACAGTTTTCCCGTTTGGGCCTCTTGCCCCATTGGAATTACTGGCTACCTCCTGCCGACTAAAATCTTTTAAAAATCCCTGAATATGTGCTTTTGATGATTGATGATTTTATTTATTTACTTAACTACTCTGAGGCATAATAAACATAATAATAAAGGAGAATTTGACAATTTATCAAATTTAGAGGAGAATTAAATTATCTGTCACACCCTTTAAATATCTAATCAATTTCTGGACCTCAAAAACCCTTTGTTGCAAATTCTTTAAAAAATCTAAGGAGCCATTCTCGAAAAGCCCTAACTGCAAATTCTTATCAAAATTTGCGAGGCTATTTCCGAAGTAGCTAGTGTGGACCTCGTGGTGGCACCCATAATATAAAATGAAGGCATTATCAGTTCTTCCCTCCGAAAATCCTCTCGTGCTGATTTTTATCAAAATCTTTAACCGCTTCTTCAAATTCTTTAAATTTTCATCGATAATGGCCTTCTCAAAAAAGTTGTGTGGACCGCGAGGATCATACTCATTAAATAAAATAGTCTCACAATCAATTTATTTTACTTATTACGATGACCTGAGGTATTCGTCCAAGTTTAAAAGACAAGATATCTAGCGAGACCTAATGGATACTAACAATTTGAGCAATAAATCTCTAGTTTAACAGGAAATCTACTGATGCTGTCAAGAGAAATCGGAATGAGACTCTTCGACAATAAAAGAAGCTAGATAAAGTCCTTGTGAAATAAATTTTAAAAAAATACAGCCATCTCTTGTTTACTTCGTGACATACTTATGCAGATTCCTCGGGCAGTTTTCGACAGTTCTGTACAAATAATGCTAGTTCAGCGACTACCAGATAGCCAACAAGAATTTTAAAAACATATATTTTTTAATTTCTATTGATGGCAATCGTTTGTAAGTGATTGTAACACTTTTATTTTTGTTTGTGAGTCAACAGTTAATGAGGCATTAGATTGTTAATTATTTGATACCAGATAGCCAACACGTTTTATAAATAGATCGTAACAAAATATATGATACATTTAAACGATCAGATATGGTTTGTAAGTCTCAAATATAATAATGGAATCGTTTGTGACTCTTTGCATTTCCCAAAAAAACAAAATTGATTTCAAAATTTGTAGATTTAGACAACTAACTTTGTTTAAGTGTTAATTTCTTTAAGCCCGCTGCAGACGGAGTATGTTTTGCTGCATGATTGCTTGCTTGTTTTGCTGCACGGTCCGATAAATGTTGCCGCGCATGGTGTGTTGATGGCTCCATTGCTTGTGTTGGCTTCACACGATGCAGGCCATCATGTATGTAAAATGACAGTACAGAGAAATATGTGACAAATGATACAAAATATTGAACATTCTAATCAAGCTCTATTTTTCATCATTGTTACAACACAGAAAATGTCCCAAAAATCAAAAATAACATGTTATCATGTGCAAAATAACTTTTGAGTACGACTCGACTAGTTCCGAGTGCTCCGATACGTGAAAACAATCACCGAAAATAGCACCGGTTTTATCATCAAATCATGCATGAGTTCAAGCAATCAACCGTGCACGCGATGCCATTTTCTTACACGGAAGCATGCACAGCACCATGTACCAAGTGAAGAAGTTAAGCCCGCTGCAGACGGAGTATGTTTTGCTGCATGCTTCCTTGATGGGAGCTAGGCTTCGGGATCATCAGGCGGAATTTCCTAAAGAACATCCGTTTAATGTACAATGTTACAACAACTCTGCTAACAAAACACACGGTTTTACACCATATGAACTTGTCTTCGGACATAGCTCAAGTAGACCGCCAGAAAAGTTATACAACGAAAAAGAATTGATCACTAAATATGTACGAGATTGAAATAACCGCTTATCACATTTCTATAAAATAGCTAGAGCTAGAACTGACAGACAAAAAGAGAAAGCCAAGATCCGCTTTGACAAACATGTTCACGAAAATACTCAAAATTTCAATGAAGGTGACAAAGTTTATGTAAAAAAGTCACAAATAAAAAATAAATTGTAAAATAAATTCAATGGTCCATTTGAAATTTTAGAAGTGCATCAAAATTCTGCAACCCTCTTAAACCCTCACACGAACCAAAAGACCAAAGTAAATTATGATCGCATGAAGCTATATTCTGAAATCTAATTGGTTTCAGGTATCCAATGCTGGTTGGAATGGCCTTCTGCCAATACCGAATTGATTCAATAAATAACACTCTTGGAGTCTACTATCATGACGAAAACTGAATTGTTATTTCCAACGACAGATGCACACTCCAAGTACACAAAAACGTTTCTGGACTGTTATCAGCATTTGAAAACAACAAAATACTTGACACTATACATAACACACTCAAACCTGACTATCATTCCATGAAACTCTTCTACTCCGACGTAAGAACACGTCAACTTACTGACTCAAATATCCAAGTCAATTAAAGAAAAATTTAACGAAGTTATCACTGATACTAAACGTACCAAACGAGGAATAGTAGACGGATTTGGTAGTATATTCAAGGCAATTACAGGAAACCTAGACGCAGCTGACGGCGAATTCTACACAAATAGTATTAACAAAAACTAAACAATGATCAACATCAAATAGAAAATTTATTAAAGAACCAGATATCAGTTTCTACATCATTAATCAGGACATTTAACGAGCTAGCATTAGTTGAAGCCAAGATGAGTTTTTTCGAAATTTGTGAAAAACATGGAAAGCTATTTAATTATAGAAGACAATTTAAGCGATATTCTTAATGCCATTACTTTTGCACGATTGAAAATAATCCACTCATCCATAATTTCTCCCAATAATCTCATATCTGCCCTTCAGGAAACTTCACAAAACCTCATTAGAAACAACGTACCACTACCAGTAAAACTTTCAAAAATTGCTCAATACTTAGAAATTACAGAGCTCGAGGCCTATCAACAAGATAACAACATTGTTTTTATTTTAAAAATACTTCTAATTGAACAACAATCATACAGCTTATATCACCTTTTCCCAATCCCAATATTGGATGAAAGAACTGGCTTGCATCATATCCTATCTATCTCTCAAAAATATATCGCGAGGAATGATGATTCTTTAATGTACATCCCTGTTAAAGACCCCACTTATTGTAAAGAACTGGGTCCACACAAGAAAGTGTGTTCCGATTTATACGCATACCCAATAGACAATAATGCTGTATGCGAAGCACAATTACTCAAGAACCGTCTGGAAGTGCAAAAGACATGCCATAGTGTTATAGTGTATAGTAAAGGTTACAATGTCGATAAACTAAAAGACAATGCATGGCTAGTGATGATTTCAGAGCCACTACAAGTTACCTTAAATTGCCCCGATATAAACACTAAAACAGTTATCCTTTCCCGTAATTCAATAATCAAGCTTGAACCCGAGTGCCACGGATTCATTGGAATAACAAAAGTGCAGGCTGATAGTCAAAAATGCACAGACCTAACGGACAACCCACTTCCAGTAATCATTCCATATAACTGTTGCAAACCTATCAAGGACAAAATTCAGTTACCAACATTAGAGCCCCTAAAGCTAAACGAAGTCAACATTGAAGAACTGGAAGTTGGTAACCACAAGCTGCAACAATATTCAAGAGACTTGGATCATCTCATAAACGAGCCTTTTGTCACTAAAAACATATCATGGATCACATATCGCACAATATCCGCCATTTGTATCTTAGCAGGAGCATACGTAATTAAAAAACTTGTGAGAAAACTCAAGGCAACATCTCAAGGAGAAACCCCAACTCCATTAAAAAGGATCCGAAGCCTCCTTCCAAGAAGACGACCCAATATAGAAAATCTGGAAGAAAATGCCATTCTTATGACTGAACATATCATTCTCACATAAAAGTTTTTATTTTTATTAATAAGGGGAGTTGTTATATAGCAAATCTTGATGACTGTGCATTAACTCAGGGATATCATGTTACATCACCTGACATTTTAATATTATAATTCTTAGTAGCTGACTTCCATATTTCCTTCCCATGCTCCGATATCAGCGCCACGATTCCTAGACGCTGACATCGCATCACGCCACCAACCTAGCATCGATGTCCGCTATTCCCAAGAATACACGTGGAACAACCTGATTGTAGG
Source organism: Crioceris asparagi (assembly GCA_958507055.1). Taxonomy (NCBI): domain Eukaryota; kingdom Metazoa; phylum Arthropoda; class Insecta; order Coleoptera; family Chrysomelidae; genus Crioceris; species Crioceris asparagi. Next base: position 68,411,028 of record OY293826.1, read on the forward strand.
ACTCCAGTCAGTAAGTGACTAAAAGTGCCTAATGGACACTGTTTTATTATAAATAGCTTCTAATTTTGTATCTTTAGTTAGTTAGAACTCATCTACACTACATTCAGACTAGTATACTACATTACTAACTTGCATAATACTGAAGTAGTTTGTCAACTTATTTGAGATTATATAGGCTCACTGAAGTACACAAATACAATTTAATAACACTAATTTACACTACATACTACATATTACTATCAGAGAAGAGATAACTATCTTCTCGGCTACTACTTTCGTACCTGTTGTATCCTACCGTACCGTATACCAAATTACTAACTTACATAATACTAGTTTGTGAATTTAGCCACTAACGTACAAATATATAAACATATTATAAAGACACATCAATACTGTGGTACAATTACTCGAAATCATCAGCATGAACCGTCTTTCCAATTCTCAGAGTAGTATTCGTCCAAATTATAAAAAGCTTCCTCGAGGAACACATCTTTCACGGAATGTTATTGTGTCAAACAATGGCCAAATCAGAGTATTTGAGAAGATTTAGCGGAATTTTGGCTCACAATTGGATCATTTTCTTCTTCAATTCATAGAGATATTGGTAGCTTTCTCAAATTCAAATCAAATGTTCAACAACTTGAGAGGAAGTTGCTGAATTGTCACAATAATTTTATCTAGGAGAAGCTGTAGATAGTTGGGATTGCTTAGCTTACTAATAATACAGAATGAACTTAATGGTAAAGTTTTCGAACAGTACTGTTTAAGCAATATAACATGCAGAAGTACATACCATATTTTCGTAATAAGTTTGGACGTGCGAAAGTGCGTGGCGTGCGGGGATTCTATCGCTCGAAAGGAAAAGGGAGAGGAATGATTCTACAGCTATTTCAGCTGAATACTTGACATCCTCGTCGGGACCTGTTTTTGTACTATATGGCTTGAATTCCTCACATTATTACTCTATGATGAACCCATTTTTTAAATTTTTTATCCCAAATCATATTTTCTTGATTCATATAAGTATCATCATCACGTAATCATACGCAAATTGAAAATCTTAAAACAGACAAAGGACCTACAGGTGGATTCCGAACTATCGATATTTTTCAAGATAAATTTTGAGTCATAGACTTCCACAGAATTTGTACGATTAAAATATACTCTCGTTGATTTTTTGGCCTGTAAGACAAATATTATGCAAAGAGAAAGCCAGGGATTCGAATTTGCGCTGGGCTTATCGTCGGTCAACCACCTAAACTCTGACCACGCTCCCTTCGAGTAATTTAACAGGATCGATGTTACCATCTCTCCGACATTTATGATTTAATAGTGACTATGACAGGTACATTTGACTTTTGATGTTTTTGAATCGCGTTCATGGTGAATTCATCTGGAATTTCATAACACTCCAATCTCAAGTTCAAATAATTCTTCGGAATCAGGAACATCATTCGAAAACTTATATCTTCTACTTTCTGTATGCTTTTTTGTAAACAACCGTAAATTCTTACACCTGTGTAAAGAGAGATATCATTGTAGATCCACACAAGTTTTCGTCATTGGCATATAAGTCGTGCGGATCTATATTCATGGGTATTTAGATACAAAATAGGTGTATTTGGCAGACAATGGCTATCGATGGGGCTCACTACTTTTTCTACCGCTACGGAATAATATAATTGTCGGCTAGTATGCGCTGTGACAACAACGCTCAAAATTTTGCTTTCACTTTTATCTAGCTCCGTCCAAAGTTATTTTCTGCCAAACGCCCCCCTAATTTTGATTTAAATTCTCTTTCATAGTTAATAAGTATAATTGCTATGTATCTCCCAATCATATTGTTACGTGCTTATGTGCGAGCCATGGGGATTTCGAGAGCGGCCGCTGACAAAGAGTGCGGCGCATGTGCTTACTAGGATTCCGACAAAGGATTTCGAGTATATAGGGAGAATTATCGGCATGAGAGACAGTTTTGAAAAGACAGTGTGCAATAATTTTAATAGAAGAGTCAGAGTAAGCACTAAGAATATTCAACAGTAAAGCGAATTTGTAATATTTATTTTCTAGTGTAAATAAAGTTTATTTATTAATTGTAAATCAGTCTCACTTATCTGCGAATCCATACGCAACAATTTGGTGTCAGAAGAGGGATAAGGGAGTGAAGAGGCTTTTTTCTATGGTGAACACCCAAAAGCAGACAGGAGAAATGGAAGAACAACTAACTTAGTTATTCTCCGATTTTTTGAGAAAACAAGAAGAATCACGACAACAAGAAAAGAGAGAAGAAGAGGTACGATGACTGAGAGATTTGGAGCAGATTGCAGGATTTTTCCGAACTGTCCATCAAGAAATCGAGACCGTAAAACAAGAAGTTCGAGAAGAAATCGGGACTGTTCGAGAAGAGTTTAAGGAAAAGTACCGAAGACTAGAGAAAGAAACCACGAAGAAAGCTGCAAATTGGACACGTCAGCGATCACTACAGCCAATGAAAAACATAAACCACCAACGTTTGACGGTGGAACATCCTGGGCCATGTACAAACGTCAATTTGAGGTTGCTGCTACTGCAAATGGATCGGATCGTCAGCAGAAAGCAAAGGCGTTGGTATTGGCCTTGCGAGGAAAGGCGCTTGAAATACTTCAAAACATTCCAAACAAACTGATTATTTGGCAGTTGCGAGCGCCTTGGAACTAAGATACAGCAACAAATATCTTAGTCAAGTGTATCAGAGCCAGTTGAAAAGCAGAATTCAAGGTTCAACGGAGTCACTGCAGGAATTCGGCAGTATAATTGAGAGCATGATGCGACTGGCTTATCCACAGTCCCCAGTTCATTGAGCAAATTAGTGTCCTCTACTTCATCGACGGAGTTCAAGATATAGACATGCAGCAAGCGTTGAGACTAAGTAGGCATAACACCTTAGCCGAAACAGTTGTCCAGGCACTGAAATACGAAGCTGCCAAGAACGCTTTGATGAATCGTCGCAGCAAAGTAAAAGTCAGGGTGTCAGACGAACCGCAAGACAATGCAAATTTCTTTAAGAAGCTGGAGGCGATGTCCCAGAAATTCTGTTCCCGAGGAGGCAAGAAGTCCGGACATAGTAAACTGATTAAGTGTTACAATTGCAACCGAGAGGGACATATAAGTAGAAACTGCAAGCGACGACCCAGATCTGATGAACGAAATTATCAGAGAGAGAATACCCGATTTCAGAAAAACTTCACCTCGGCAGTGTAAGAGCTGCAAGAGCCTCGTTGTTCATGTTATTATCAACGACAAGAAATGTAATCTGACCATCGACACGGGGGCAACAAGATCAGTGGTACGCCCCGACATGGTTTCCAAAGACTCTATCGTGCATCACAACATCAAGCCAATACTGGAAACTGCAAAGGGAGATCTGATAAATGTTTTTGAAGAGACCACCACCACTTTGGAAATTGGCATGGCACATGTAAAGGTTAATGCAATCGTGGCCTACATAGTGGATGCATTTATAGTAGGCTTAGACATTTTGGAGATTTTGAATTTCATTACAGTGGACTTCAAAAACAGAATGTTGAGAGTGGGCAAGGAGGAAATATTTTTCTCAGCATCTTCGAACATGAACTATCAAGTAAAAATCATCGTCACCTAAGATACACGAATACCTGGGAATAGTGAGAAGATCGTGAAGGTGCACCTAAAAAAATAACTGGAAGGAGTTAAAACTATGGTTTTTGAGCCAACCGAGAACAAAGAGAATGGAACTCTTTTGGCTAGGTGCTTAGTTAATTCCAACGACATTATTCCAATGACAGTAGCCAATCTATCTTTAAATAGAGACAACAAGACCTGAAATCATATTAGCGAACAAGAAAAGAAAAAGGCCATCGCGTTTGTGAAGCAAGAAGCTGATGCTCTCGTACAAGGAAAAATTACAGGGCGAATGAGTTTAGTCGAACATAGAATCAACACGGGAAGTACTGTACCTATTCGCCAACCTTAGCCGGATCCAGGTGGTTCTCAACTCTGGACCTCAAAAGTGGATATTGGCAGGTAGAGCTAAACAAAGAAGCATTAGTTGGATATTTCAGTAAAACTTTGGGAAAAGCAGAGCAAAATTACTGTGTGACCCAGAAGGAGCTGCTACTGGTTGTACGATCCGTAGAACATCACCACAGTTTTCTCTATGGATGGAAATTTTGTGGCAGCTCCTATAAATTCTGTCAAAGGCAGGAACAAAGAGAAACATCCAACACTGGCACGTATAAAAGAGCGGTATTATTGAATCAACTGTCGAAGAAATGTGGAAGAATGGTGATTCTAAGAAGGGTCCGAAGACACGATCTCGATGGAAAATTAAGCAGTATCTGTCAGGTAAATCATGGAAAAGAATTGTGGTGGACATTGCGGGACCATTCCCTACGACAGATTTGGGAAACAAGTACGTCATTGTTGCCATGGACTATTTCTCGATGTGGCCAGAAGTAGTATCGATGTCGAATGAGGAAGCAGTTACAGTGGCCGAAGCCCTACTGGAAAACGTGATATCCAGGCACGGAGTACCTTTGGAGCTTCATACCGACCAAGGCAGAAATTTTGAATCCGAAGTATGGACACAGTTAATAAGGTTGCTGAAGAACAAGAACAACCCCACTTCATCCACAAGCAGATGGAATGGTTGAGAGGCATAATAGGACCATCAATCAATACCTCTCCATATTTGTAGATGAGCATCAACGTAACTGGGATAAACTGGTACCTCTCTTTCTCTTAGCCTACAGAAGCTCTCAGCATGAATCCACTGGCTATACACGATCGATGTTGTTGTCTGGAAGAGAAATGAATCTCCCCGTAGATCTGATGTTTGGCAGACCATCAGTCAACGATCATGAAGGAGTGTCTCTTCCACATTATGTAGCTGACCTAAAGGAGCGACTTAGAGTGGTCCACGATTTTGCCAGACAAAAGCTTCAGTGGAAGAGCGACAAAATGAAGATGAGACTTGACAAAAGGCAGTCATTAAACTCTTTCAACGAAGGCGATAAAGTTTGGTTGTAACAGCCACAGCGAAGGAGAGGATTAAGTCCGAAATTTCAAAGACCTTGGGAAGGACCATATCGCATTGTGGTCCACAAAAGCTTCAGTTGAAGAGCGACAAAATGAAAATGAGACTTGACAGCGAAGAAAAGGATCGAGTACGAAATTACAGCAGAGACCTTGGGAAGGACCATGTTGAATTGACAAGAAGATTAATGACAGGATTCAACAAGACAAAAGTGGTACATGTGAAAAGGCTGAGTCCGTATCGAGGAGATAATCCACCAACAGCTTTAAGGGAGGGAGCAGTGTAACGTGCAAGTGATGCTTATGTGCGAGGCATGGGGATGTCGAGAGCGGCCGTTGAGAAAGAGTGTCGCATGTGCTCACTAGGATTTGGAGAGAAGTCCAGTGGCGGTTGGTGTATCAAAGACCAGAGGCGGCTCGAAAGATCTAGTCTTTTTGTGAATTTGTAATTTTTATTTTTGAGTGTAAATAAAGTTTATTTAATAATTGTAAATTAGTCTCACTTATCTGCGAACCCGCATACGCAACAATATGATATCTTTCACCATATTTTATTTCACACCTTAAGAAGTGAAAATGTATATCTTTAACCTGAGAAAATAAGCTAATTTACCTATTTATCTTATAAGACGTATTGCTTTGCTCCTTGCTATTGAGTTATAAATAAATTTTGACATTCCTATCAGGCTATCCAATCTATTCTTATTAATCGTATCAATTGCTATAAAAGGTTATCAACAATCAACAAGTTTCTAGGTTTCAAGTAAATAATGAATACATATTCAGTTCAGGTAGGTAATTTTATTCCAAAACGATGTATCCAAGATTCTAGGTATTCACATGCCTTTTAACAAAAAAAAATCGTTCTGATTCTCTCCTATTGACTTATTTGTAATTCTCTGCTACTGCTCAGACTCTGATGGATCTTCTGGTTTCGTGATTTGTTTTGGAGGTTGGAGAACTGCGTTCCGCACCCCAATCATCCACTCCGGATATCTCTTGTTATTGACATCGCAACATATAACTGAAAAGAGTGAAAGAAATTATTATGTGTCTGTACTGTAATGATTCAGTCCATCAAGTTTTATTATCTTATTAAAGATAAACGGCACTATTACTAAGTAGAAATGTATTTGTTTTAATCGCTTCAACTTTTTAAGTTAGAAAAATCCAAGGGGTGCTGATCTATGGGCAAAAGTCCTCAAATTTTTTAAAGTTATACTTCTTTGGGCTCGTTGCGATGGTGTGTTGGTCGAGAAACCGCGTCACACTAAAAGTGAGAAAAATCGTCCATTATACGTTTTCGTATACTTATTTGTACGTTCTGGCTTTAAGAAAATGTTTTAAATAATTTAATGGTATATTAAATTTCCTTATTAATTACCGTTTTTTTTTGAGGTACCTAGTTATTGTTTTGATCATCCTGTCTGCCTGTCTGTCAACACTATAACTCGGAAAGTGAGAGAGAGAGAGAGAGAGAGAGAGAGAGAGAGAAATGCTTTATTGTCGAAAAAATATAAATTTTGTAGACAAAGCAAAATAAAAATATCAATATCAAACAATACAAAAACAAAACAAAGTCAAAACTAAAAATTAAATAAATTTATATAATATAAAACAAAATTTTAAAAATATAAAGATGTAAAAATATAAGATAATAAGTATCAGAGAGTAACCTACAGCTGTATATTCGGTTAGAAAGTAAGTTAATATACAGTTGTAAATTCAGTCAGAAGGTAAACACTAACTAAATCACAAAACAAAAACAAATTTTGTACAAACAATAAACCAGTACGTGAGCTTAGCAGAAACGTGCCTTAGTGAAAAAAGTCGTTAACTGCATAAAAGGCATTATCCTAGGTAGTAGGTATTTAATTGAATCTGGGATAAGCCGTTATAGATTTAATTTCGTGTGACAGATGATTTTACATTACAAAAGACCCTTAGGATATCAATCAATGACGTCATAGCCTATCATCAGGCCAAAATTGGACATTTTCAAATGCGTATTATTCGTTCAATTACTTAGGAATCGTTTTCGTAGAATTTACCTACAGCGGGTTTTTGGACTAATAGCAAATTTTCTGGTGAAATACTCAAAAATAATACTCTTTATAAGAAATAGGACTTTTTGAGTTGGTGCCAAAAGTCTATTATCTGCATATAGTTACATAATCTCAAAATTAAAAGCACCAACAGAATTTATATTATTTTGTATTTTTCGATGCATCAGTTTATTATTTGTAGAAAATATTTTCTGCGTAGGTACCCACTTGAGTGTTTTAGCGCAAAAATCATAAGCTTACAATGTTGGTTTGATTATGTTCCCATAAAAATAATTATAGTTAGGAATCAATATAAAAAGTGGAATTATTTGGGTCAAAATTAAAAAAATAAACTAACAGGAAGTTGTTTCCTGGGAAAAGAACGCTTAGGTTTAACCTTTATCTAATTATATTAAACGAGAAATGCTTGTATATATTTATATATATATATATATATATATATATATATATATATATATATATATGTATATATATATATATATTATAGATTATATCTCAGATAGCGATATGAACCCAGTAATGTCATAGGGAGAAATAGTCCTATGGTAAAGCTTCCGGGTAATAATCTAGAGTTCCTGAGATCGTATCCCAATCACCTCTGAGTTCTTTTTTTAACAAAACCCATTTTTTAAAATAAAAGATGTTAATATGAATTTCTAATAATTTAATTAGAAATTTTCAATGAAAATTTGTACATACCTAATATATTGCGACTCTTGAGGTACATATTAGCTAATGCAAGGAAGGGTTAGCAGATTTTGGTAAAAATTAGCGAAAAGGGGTTTTCGGAGTCGAGAAATCGATTGACGATTCTTTTATATTTAATCGGTGTGACCCTCGAGGTCCACACTAGCTATTTCAAGAATGGCTCCACAGATGAAAGTTTCAGTACCTATGTATAGTGTTTGTGGGTGGATACAGCTGAGTTTTGGTATATTTATCATTCATATTACACATTCATATTTATTTCGAAATCTATAACTTACCAATATGTTAACAATAAAAGCAGTATTTACCGATCGCAATACATTTTAACCAGAGTTATGCACATTTGTTAATAAGTTTAAATATCCTTATTAACTAATAATATAGCCCTACTCTAAATTCTGTGTTACCCAGATATTTATTCTAATGTGCCAAAAACTCTTTAATTTTGAATTAGTGTGATATCGCTTGTATAATTCCGATTTTTTATTGATTTTTTTATGTGCACTTCCATCTACAGAATGATATAATTATTAATTTTGCTACAGCGGAGTTTCGTAGTAACTACAAATATTGCTTTACAGGGACCCTTTCTATAAGTCTACGTTAAAAGATGCATTGAATCAAGATGGTTAATAAATGCATGCGTTTTTCACGAGATTGTTTGGATAGATCCATTGGCAGGACGGTGCTGTAAATTTAAAAAATAAACTATCCCCTTCTCTACGCTGCCAGTCAAAGTGAAGTATAAAGTAGACGAAGAAATTATTTATAAACTGCACGCGCTGACTCAATTACCAAATGGGTAGAAATAAAGAGAAACTCCTTCTAGGGTAAAGGGTACAAAATAAAACATCACAGTTTATTCCGAAAACTTGAAACCTTGAAAATAATGGAAAAATTTAGATATAAGTACTCGAAAACTATAAATGACTCAGAAAAAAAAATATGCTCGTACATTATTTGATGATTTTATTGTTCAAGGATTGTACTGACAATCGTTTCTAGTTTTAAAAATAAACATCTTTTGACTTTTCCTACATTTAACGAAGTTTTGGTGAAAAAATATCAACATAAAAACAATAGTAGGAATTCAAATGAAATTAAGAGAGTAGGCGTAGAAATCATCAATTCCACTGAGAAAAAAATATAAATTACCTATCTGGAGAGAAAGTTAAAAGTAAGGTAATCAAAGTTATACCTAAATAAGATTCAAAAATAATTTAAATAACTTGAGACTGAATGGCACATATCAACAAATTATTATAAAAAGGATTTAGTTAAAAGTTATAACAATCTAAAAATTAGAGAAAGAATATCAAAATTTTCAACAAGGACATTCATATGCATCTGTCATCCAACGATCTATTTTCTATCTCCTATCTATCCCATGAAATGAATATATTGCAGTTATTTCATCTTATTCGATGAATCGGACAAAGGTTGAATCTATCTTGCGAAAATCTGTCGCCAATTGATATAAAAAGATTTCGGCCAATAAGATGCCTTTCGGATTATCGGATGACGAATGTATGTGAATATTCTTTAAATGAAAATAATAAGATGTACTAACCTTCTACAGTGTTATAGATTTAATGAAATGAATCAACAAGACAATGTTATGGAAATTGGAAACATAATAGATATACATCTATGAACAAACATATCGAAACGAAGCAGATATTATTTATAAATTATTTGAAAAATTAGAAGTACCTACAATTAATTATGCAAAAGTGATTTGAATAATTTACCTTATGGTTCACCAAATCCTTTTAACAGATAACTTCCTTGTTATATGATAAATTTGTTAAGGAGAACAGAGTTAAATGAGGAGATGTTATCATATATTTATTGAATGTTTTGTTGATAGAACTCTAGAATTTGCTAGTATATAGTGAATAAAAAATTGAAATATCATATACATTTCCCTTTTTCCTTTATGGCCTCTCGACTAATTATTCCATATTTTGATAATCGAAGCAATGCTAGACTTATTGTTTTCCCATATCAATATTTACTTTTTGAAATACACTATTGAGTACAGTAACAATCTGATTAGAATCATCAATGAATCAAAATATTAGTTCTGGGAATATGTCAAAGTGCACGATAGATAAGCCATAATATATGAATACAAATATTTTTGGGAATGGATCTGATACGACTTTCAACTTACAAAATTTGATGTTTAATGTTTACTATTTTGAATTGATAGGAAATGATTTATGAATGTTTAATTGTTGTGATGATTTGATATTTCCATTGCAAGAGTAAAACCGGCATTTTTACCTACTACTGCAAAAATATGGTATTTTATTATATTCAAATATCGAACCATCAATTTTTGTAATCGATATGGTTCTTTACATTATATTTTCATTGAAAGAATCGAATGTACTGGTTATATTTTACCCATAATGCTTGAAAATTTTATCAGCATTAGATGATTCAGAATGACTCATAATATATATGCAAATAATTACTCCTAGGTTAAAAATTTATAAACAAATTTCCAGATAGCTAACTCAGATTGTTTTGAACAATATCATGAAGGTAGTTTGTTATAGATACCAGGATTTGCTACAATTTTGGGTCTTGATCTAGAACAAGAATCTTTTAGACTTCGCGCAATGTAAGAAGTAATGGTAATGACGTGAAATGATATATACAGATCAGAATTTGTCAGAAGAAGTCTATTATGAAATTCATAACTGTCTAATGTGCCTTACCCGAGAGGCAATTCTGTGAAGTTTGAATAAAATTTATTTGGTAAGATTTGAAACGTATTTGATGAGTCAAAAGTCAGCAAGGACTTCTTGTACGCGAGGTCTATCTTCTGTTTAAATAGGTATTACCAAATTTAATTTTGTTACAATATCTTGTTAAATATCTGTGATGTATAATTTAGCATAGCTTGAATATTTTTATAATACCTAGACAAATTTGTTGAGGGGCATTTTGAATGATTTTAAGAAATGAGAATCTGTTCGCGGCGTCGTTGTCTTTTTTATATGTAAAGTATTTCAAAGTAAGTTTGCTTCTTTTATAGAATCAGAGAAAAAAATGCTGCTATGATTCACAGGAAACTTAATTTTGTCACCAGTACACTTTTCATCAGAATAGTTTCGTTTATCATCATAGCACTGGTTCAAAATATTGTGACGAAATTTAAGTTTGTTTTAGATGATGTTGATGTTGAACTATGATACTATCGGACAATTTTATTAGAACATTGGTTGTACGTTGTTCATTATCCATTTTGTCTTCTATTACTGGGTGGACAGGGACTCACCTAATTAATAAATCTCTTTACACGTTCCGTTGATCAGCTCAAAGCCATACAAACAGTAGCTGGTTGTGGCGTTGACTACGTCACTGGTATTGACGGCGACGCTGATGCTCTTCGTCTTAGCTTCTTCGACGGCAGCAACAACGATAAGGGCGCTAGCCATGAGAACCAACAGGATAAGGGAAAAGCGTCTGCACATGCTGCTGCTAAAGGCGTACTGGAGGGCACCCGCGAGACTGCCGCCATCCGACGGTCTCTACATTGATCTGGGCTGCTATCTCGGGGTCAATGAGAGTTCATCTAGAGAGAACCATTGACGTATCGTCGTAACCACAGCTCGATCGGCGATATCGCTGTGTCGTGTTAATTTCAGGGCCAGTTTCTGTTTATCTCAGCATGCACGAGTGGGCCCGACAGTCCCAAGTACCCACTCTTCATTTTGGAGAATAGAACATAGAACTTCAAATAAACCCTCATTTTTGTAGCATCCATGTCACAATTCAGTAGTTAGTAGGTAGGAGTATAAATTAAATTTTCTATCTTCATTTTGATGTGATAACGTCCTTCCTACTCGAAGGGTAGCATTTTCAGTCAAGCTAAAAATCTTTACCTTTTTCTTGGAAGCAGTAGCGGATACAAACAATATCTATATACTATTATTTAGTCTAACTTCTTAGCTTAAAGGTATTTTGTATAAAAATCATAAAATATGGATAAAGAAAAATACGATTTCAAAATGTGCCAATGTTACTTTGTTATAGGCATTATAGAAAAACGATGAGAGAGAAAAAAAAAATCCCGATGGCCTGTAGTCAGCGGAAAGGTAAATTTTTCAAAATTCATTGAATTGAAATTTTAACAACCTTTTCATTGGTATACCTACATGTTATTACATAAAATTGTCATAGCCTTGCGGTTAGAGGTTTTTGTTTTGGCTGTTGAATATAAAGCAGACAGGGTTCGAGTCCACTTCAGGGCAGATTTTTTTTTTGCCTATTTCTTTTCAATAAATATACTATATATTTTTTTAAATCAGGGTCTATATTAAGATCTCCAGAAAATGTACAATTACATCAAATTTATATTGAGTGTTCATGTTTTATCAATATTTGTTATTTTTCTCTATTAATTTTTATTTTTTTACCTGTGTATTTTATGAAAAAATGCTTTGAACAAAAGTTGTAGGTACTGATTATATCTGTAACCTAAAATTATTTTTAATAATATTTAAACTACGGCTCTTTTTTGATAATTTTTTTAAATGTTTGAGTGGTCGCCATTTTGAAACTACTTACCCGTTATTGCCCAATAACGAACTCGACCGAGATATTTGAGAGATTGATTTTTGTAGCAAATTTGAACTTGATACCTTCAAAACTGCGACCTCTATCGTGTTAACAAATTTCGTAATATCCCATATATATATATATAAACTTTTGAACCAAATGTTTTTTTGGACTAACTTATAGACATATAACAACATGCCGTTGAAATTTTTTCGAAATTCAAAAGTGTGAACGATCGCAATAGGTATATTTCTATAAGAAATTTACCTAAAAATATAAATTAAAAGAGATAACTGCTGCCATAGAATATGTCAAAAACAATGATATGAAATGTCAACGTTCAACATAATTCGTATATACAGGGCGCTTCATCAACAAATGGTAAATCTTGGACTCTTGTAAGAATAAAGAATATTTATTTAAGTTGAATGGGTATAGAGAAACTTTTAGCGAAATAAAAATTCATTATATAATGATAATTGTGTCCAGGTCCGTATCCAGAAACTCATTTCGGGAGGGATTCACGAACAAAAATCCTTAGAAAATGTGGACTTAGTTTAATTAATTCGGAGTAAAGCGGATCACACATTAAAACTTGAATTAAAACTTGACTTGAATCACGAATTAGCCCCCCATCAAAAATATACATAAATATAGGCCTTTTTAGGCAACACATTCCAAGATTTTTGCAGCTCATCACAGTACAGTTATAGCACAAGTAAATGGGCACTTCCTGTATTGGTTACATTTAGATGGAGGGCCAACAGGTCTGACCCGCGCTACCTGCCCGTAAAAATCTCGTCGGAATCGGTTTAACTTTTACAAAGATTCGCCAGAACATACAGGCAAAATTAAAAAAATGCTTTTTTGTTATGTTACAAATATACTTCCAAATGCAATTAGTTAAAGCCGGTTATTTTGAAATTACAAACATTCACTTCGATTTTATTTATTATAATAGATAAAATCATCATCCTCTATGAGAGCTATCGGTCAATAATAAATAAATGTCATTAGCCTTTTACACTTGATTCATTCTACCAATGAAGGAAATCTTCAATATTTGAAATTTAAAGCCATATTTCAACTTGTTTGAAATGCAACATATCAAAGGGTTTATAATTATGTAAGACTAATTTTCAAAGGGCTCCGTTCCGACAATAGAAAAAGCGGTAAATAACTCACTCACTCACCTTGAAAAACGCGACAAGCAATTCCGTCGGGATAAAAACCAATCTAAATAGAAAAATAATAACCACTACTCATACATTCATAAAATAATCAAAAGTACACAAATAATTCGTCTGAACGCAGCAGTAATCAAAGGCCAAGCCAAAGACATCAGTTCCACAATTTCAATATAATAAGCCACCATACGTCAGGCAAAAATTGTTGTCAATTAGTCAAACAGCCAGGCCACAAGGCGTCTGTCCCAGAAAAAGGGATGGCCACAAGGCGACAGGCAAAAATTGTCAATTAGTCAAACAAGGCCACAAGGCGTCTTTCCCATAAAAAGGGATGGCCACAAGGCGACAGGCAAAAATAAAGGTTGTACGTAATAGGCTAAGGCCACAGGGCGTCTGTCCCAGACAAAGGGACGGCCACAAGGCGACATAGCCGGTAAGTCAAGTCAGGTCGTAGTTATGTTATCTTACGTTTTCTTAAACATATAGTAAAAATAGGTTCCATCAGCAACAGAGCCAACTAATATTCATACAAAACAAAACAATAATGTCCTTGCGAAAACACACTCTCTTATCAACATCATAGCAAACTAACATTCATAAAAAATAAGCGGTAATGCGCGTGAGAAACCAAACTCACTCACCAAAATAATAGCAAACTAACATTCATACAAAATAAGCAGTAATGCCCGTGAGTAATCAAACTCACCCTTTATTTAATAATTTCTCCTGTCAGCGAGCTAATTTCTAGAAAATAAATCTCATCCACAGCTATCCGATACACGCACAATACTGAATCGGGAACAACATTATTTCTAAATTCCTAAACACCTGATTTGAGTATCAATAGCACTCTTTTTATCGGATGCTGGTCCCGCAATTGTTTTGGCGAGCCATGTGTAAGAATAACATTCTCAGCTGGCGACCTTCGGTGGATGCCGCTAGGTAAATTATAGTCGTCGTGAAATAAATATCTTTATTTTACTTATAACCAAAACCCAATAATAACAATAAGAAAATAAAAGGTACATATATAAATATATATACCAAAGTGACAAACATTCATAGGGTTGCGGCACTATGGGCTGTAGGATAATGAAAACTCTTTTTCAATTACCAACGTTTCGATAGCGGTGGCTATCTTTTTCAAGGCTGTATTAAAATAAAAGAAAGTTACAAAGAAGTACTTAATTAAAAGGATATAAGAATCATCGAAATAATAATCAAGAAAAATAGTTATATATAAAAACACGTTATACGAACTCCAACTTACATTGATTTGAGTGTTAAATATAGTTAGGTTCATCATTAACTCTTATGTTATCAAAACTAAATTGAATTTCTACATCTCATATTAAAATACTGAACTCAACTGTACGAGAATAAAGGTAGAACAGAATATTATGGTCATAAATAGCAAAAACTAGAATACAGAAACAGGGGAAGATTGTGTTTTTACTTTTTATTTAAAATTTTTTTTTTTTTTTTTAAATACATGGAATTCAAAGTTACTGTCTTTTATTTTGTTCTTTGATTTGTGTGTTTTTTGTTAATTTTATCTATAGGTTGTATGTCTGACGTCTAATGTCTAAGCTGTCAATTAAGAATTAAAAATAAAAACAAAAACAAACAACAAACGTATGGCGCAAAGTTATAATATTTGTAGTTTAGTTTCCTTTCTAAAACCAATAATGTAGGAAATGACTAAAAACAACAACAGTCATGTATGATCTAGGGTGCAACAAGTTCAAGTCTGGTGAGTAATCTATGTTAGAATTGTATATTGCAATTGTTTATGCATGTTCATTCTCTTCTAGTGCATTTTCTCTTCTTTGTAGTTGTGGTCTTCTGTGAAAAGACAACAAATAGGAATAAACCTGACTCAGACCATGGATGTCAGTTCTTTTGTTCATGCTGTTGCACTCCTTGTCTATTTCCACCATTTCAAGAAAGATGCGCTTATGCCAGTTCTTTTCTATGTGAAGCACTCTAGGGTTATCCAGGTCAGGTAGATGTTTATTTGAGGTTGCATGCTCTGCCAGAGCACAAAAGGTCTTTTTTATGTTAATATCACTGCGATGGCCTATTATTCGATTTTTAAGAAGTTGGATGGTTTGTCCAATATATTTCATTTCACAGTCGGAGCATTGAATGCTATATACACAGTGGGATATGTTGCTGGTAAGTACTTTATCTTTAGTTCTGGTATATAATCGACTGATAGGTTTGATGTTCTTTTGTGCTATTTTTAAGTTTTCTTGTTTAAATACACTTATTAGTCTAGTAGAAAGCCCTTCAATGTAAGGTAAGGAACCATATCTAACCACTAAATTCTGGTTTTCTTCACAGGTTTGTCTTGTATGTGGATCTACCGTTGTGTTGTATATGAGTCTGCGTAACAACCCAGATGGATAGCCATTTTGTGTGAGAATTCTATACACTCTTCTTAGACTCTCATTTTTCAGACTAGGATGTGAAATTTTTAAAACTCTGTTTTTCAGTGCTAGAATTAAATTTATTTTAATTCTAACAGGATGGTGAGATTTATAATTGATGTATCTCCCAGAGCTGGTGGGTTTAGTGTACCAATCTAGGATTATCCTGTTGTCTTCTAGTCTGATAACATGAGTGTCCAAGAAGGGTAATCTTCTATTAGTCTCTCTTTCAACAGTGAACTGTAAGTGTCTATGATAGCTGTTAAACGTTAATAGAGTTTGTTCAATTTCAATTTCTGGAACTGCACAAATTATGTCATCTACATAGATTTTAAGCCAAGGAATTGCAAACGGTAATTGAGCGATGCATTCATCAAGCAGGTCTTTCATTACATAAGAGGCTAAAATTGGTGAAATGTAAGAGCCCATTGGTGTGCCTAGTATCTGTTTGTAAAATATTCCGTCAAATACTAGATATGTGGTATCGAAGACATGATTTATCAGTTCCAGAAAAGTTGTTTTGTTAATTTGACAGTTTTTTCGAATGTCATCCCAATGTTTGTTAATGGATTTTTTAACTAAAACGCGTGGTATGTTATTGAATAATGAAACAACATCTAAGCTTATAACGACATATCCTTCTGGTAACTGTTTTTCTTGCACAAATGCCGCAAATTCAAAAGAATCTTTTATATAATATTCATTGTTGTAATTGAATGATGTTGATAATATTCTGGTAACTAACTTTGCAATACCAGAATTCGGGGAATTGATACTTGAAACGATAGGTCTTAAGCTTAGTGTTGGTTTGTGAATTTTCGGTAACCCATAGTATCTAGGAGCAACTCCGTTATGAATAGTTAAGTTTTGTTGTTCATCCTTACTTATTGCTCCTTTAGAATAAATTTTTTTAATTAGTTCATTAGATTTTGTTTGAATTGTGAGTGTAGGGTCTCTAGGAATTCGTTTATAGTACTTTTTGTCTTCCAGTAAATTATTTGACATTTCAATATATTGATTTTTAGACATTAATACAGTTGTATTCCCTTTGTCTGATCTAGAAACCACCAAGTCATTATGTGTCTTTAGAAATAATCTTGTTTTATTGTAAAGGTTATTCAAGAATTGATCAATATTAATCTTTTTGTGTAAGTGATTTGTGATAATATTAGTTAGTTGTGCTCTCATAATATTCTTTTGGTTACTATCTGTATTAGACAATAGGAGTTCAATGTCAGCTAATAATTTAGGTATTGAAATGTCTCTAGTATTGGGTGGAACTGCGAATTTTTGACCAAGTGATAAAAATAATTTTATGTCTTCTGGAATGTCAATGTTTGTTAAGTTTTTTAGCCAGTTATCATTAGTTTTCAGTTCGCTAATTTTATCCGCTCGTAATCTATCAAGTTTGTTTATATTATTCTGTTTGATGTTATTAAATAATCTATTAACCTTTACAATAAAACAAGATTATTTCTAAAGACACATAATGACTTGGTGGTTTCTAGATCAGACAAAGGGAATACAACTGTATTAATGTCTAAAAATCAATATATTGAAATGTCAAATAATTTACTGGAAGACAAAAAGTACTATAAACGAATTCCTAGAGACCCTACACTCACAATTCAAACAAAATCTAATGAACTAATTAAAAAAATTTATTCTAAAGGAGCAATAAGTAAGGATGAACAACAAAACTTAACTATTCATAACGGAGTTGCTCCTAGATACTATGGGTTACCGAAAATTCACAAACCAACACTAAGCTTAAGACCTATCGTTTCAAGTATCAATTCCCCGAATTCTGGTATTGCAAAGTTAGTTACCAGAATATTATCAACATCATTCAATTACAACAATGAATATTATATAAAAGATTCTTTTGAATTTGCGGCATTTGTGCAAGAAAAACAGTTACCAGAAGGATATGTCGTTATAAGCTTAGATGTTGTTTCATTATTCAATAACATACCACGCGTTTTAGTTAAAAAATCCATTAACAAACATTGGGATGACATTCGAAAAAACTGTCAAATTAACAAAACAACTTTTCTGGAACTGATAAATCATGTCTTCGATACCACATATCTAGTATTTGACGGAATATTTTACAAACAGATACTAGGCACACCAATGGGCTCTTACATTTCACCAATTTTAGCCTCTTATGTAATGAAAGACCTGCTTGATGAATGCATCGCTCAATTACCGTTTGCAATTCCTTGGCTTAAAATCTATGTAGATGACATAATTTGTGCAGTTCCAGAAATTGAAATTGAACAAACTCTATTAACGTTTAACAGCTATCATAGACACTTACAGTTCACTGTTGAAAGAGAGACTAATAGAAGATTACCCTTCTTGGACACTCATGTTATCAGACTAGAAGACAACAGGATAATCCTAGATTGGTACACTAAACCCACCAGCTCTGGGAGATACATCAATTATAAATCTCACCATCCTGTTAGAATTAAAATAAATTTAATTCTAGCACTGAAAAACAGAGTTTTAAAAATTTCACATCCTAGTCTGAAAAATGAGAGTCTAAGAAGAGTGTATAGAATTCTCACACAAAATGGCTATCCATCTGGGTTGTTACGCAGACTCATATACAACACAACGGTAGATCCACATACAAGACAAACCTGTGAAGAAAACCAGAATTTAGTGGTTAGATATGGTTCCTTACCTTACATTGAAGGGCTTTCTACTAGACTAATAAGTGTATTTAAACAAGAAAACTTAAAAATAGCACAAAAGAACATCAAACCTATCAGTCGATTATATACCAGAACTAAAGATAAAGTACTTACCAGCAACATATCTCACTGTGTATATAGCATTCAATGCTCCGACTGTGAAATGAAATATATTGGACAAACCATCCAACTTCTTAAAAATCGAATAATAGGCCATCGCAGTGATATTAACATAAAAAAGACCTTTTGTGCTCTGGCAGAGCATGCAACCTCAACTAAACATCTACCTGACCTGGATAACCCTAGAGTGCTTCACATAGAAAAGAACTGGCATAAGCGCATCTTTCTTGAAATGGTGGAAATAGACAAGGAGTGCAACAGCATGAACAAAAGAACTGACATCCATGGTCTGAGTCAGGTTTATTCCTATTTGTTGTCTTTTCACAGAAGACCACAACTACAAAGAAGAGAAAATGCACTAGAAGAGAATGAACATGCATAAACAATTGCAATATACAATTCTAACATAGATTACTCACCAGACTTGAACTTGTTGCACCCTAGATCATACATGACTGTTGTTGTTTTTAGTCATTTCCTACATTATTGGTTTTAGAAAGGAAACTAAACTACAAATATTATAACTTTGCGCCATACGTTTGTTGTTTGTTTTTGTTTTTATTTTTAATTCTTAATTGACAGCTTAGACATTAGACGTCAGACATACAACCTATAGATAAAATTAACAAAGAACACACAAATCAAAGAACAAAATAAAAGACAGTAACTTTGAATTCCATGTATTTAAAAAAAAAAAAAAAATTTAAATAAAAAGTAAAAACACAATCTTCCCCTGTTTCTGTATTCTAGTTTTTGCTATTTATGACCATAATATTCTGTTCTACCTTTATTCTCGTACAGTTGAGTTCAGTATTTTAATATGAGATGTAGAAATTCAATTTAGTTTTGATAACATAAGAATTAATGATGAACCTAACTATATTTAACACTCAAATCAATGTAAGTTGGAGTTCGTATAACGTGTTTTTATATATAACTATTTTTCTTGATTATTATTTCGATGATTAATAGTAATTAAAGTAATTTCCACACCAGCGTCCTGGAAGATGTATTCGATCATGCTCTTTACAATCTTCCAATCTAGCCCGTCCAACCCGCAGCCTATTTTCGGAAAACCCAACTTCTTGATGTCATAATTCCTGACTTCATTCCTTAGGCTCTTCAGTGCATGCCAGATGTCCTTGTAAGTGGGTTTTTCTCTAGACATCTTCTTCGTAACCAAATAGAAGAGGTTCCGATTACCCTCTGCTAGTCGCAGAACTTTTCCTACTCTTGGTCGTTGGGCTGACAATTCATCCAATCTTCCAAACTTCCAAACTGCCTCATAGGTGCTCGCTTTCTGCCAAGTGGTCCATTGCTGGCTGCACACACTTCACACTTACGGCACCACAGTCTCACATCTTCTTTGTAATTCACCCAATAAAATCGCTCCCGAACCTTCTGCAGAGTCTTGGTGATTCCAAAATGCTCACCCGAGGCTCATCATGTAGCTGACGTAGTACCTCTGGCCCTTTGCTTCATGGCACAACTAGGTGTAATCTGGATTCAGTGCCATCTTCAGACTCAAAGGTTCTACAAAGCAGATCATCTCTTAACACAAGAGAGTCCCATTGGCTCCAATATGCTTTCACTTCAGGGCTTCGTAAGCTTATATCCTGCCAAGACGTCCTCTCCTTACGGCGCATCCACTCCAAGACCACTCTCAAACATGGGTCATTCTCTTGGGCCAGTTTCATTTGTTCGGGCTGCCACTCCTCATTCTCTACGGTTGTTCGTCGTATAGGGCAAAGCTTCTCTTCCATCTTCGAGCAGTGGGTGCAGTTATAGTTGCACGGTCTTCTGGATAAGGCATCTGCGTTTCCATGAACTTTTCCTGCCCTGTGCTCGATGTCATAGTCATATTCCTGAAGACGTTCTAACCATCTTGCCACTTGTTCTTCAGGATTACGGAATTGCAGGAGCCACTTCAACGCTGCATGGTCAGTTCTAACTAGAAACCGGCGACCATACAAATACTTATGAAAGTGTTCGCAGGCTTTCACTACTCCCAACAGTTCCCTTCTGGTAACGCAATAATTCCTCTCCGATTTTGACAAAACCTTGCTGAAGTTGGCAATCACTTTCTCCTGCCCGTCTTGAATCTGCGAGAGGACAGCACCAATGGCTGTATTACAGGCATCTGTGTCCAACACGAATTATCCGTCATGCCTCGGATAGCTCAAAAATGGTACGCTGATAAGAGCTTCTTGCAGTTGTTCGAAAGCTCTCTGACACTCATCATTCCAGGAATATTCTTTGCCTTCTTCTGTTAGTTTAGTTAGAGGCTTAGCGATGATGGCAAAACCTTTCACAAACCGTCGGTAGTAGGTACACAAGCCCAGAAAACTTCTTATCTCATGCTTGTTCTTGGGAATAGGCCATTCCTTAATGGCTGTTATCTTTTCTGGATCTGCCGTGACGCCGTCCCCAGATACGATGTGACCCAGATATTTTACTTCACGTCGGAACAGATAACATTTCTTAGGACTCAGCTTCAGGTTGGCCTCACGTAATCGTTGGAAAACTTCTCTTAAATTCTTCGAGTGTTCCTCAAATGATTTTCCTACCACGATTACGTCATCCAAATACACTAGGCAGGTTTGCCATGTCAGTCCTCTCAAAACTGCTTCCATGAGCCTCTCAAATGTAGCGGGAGCATTGCATAGTCCAAACGGCATCACAGAGCCCTGATCCTATCGAGAAAGCAGTCTTCTCTCGATCTGCGGAATCCATTCCAACTTGCCAGTATCCACTTTTCAGATCTAGTGTAGAAAACCACCGTGACCCAGAGAGAGTACTAGGGTGTCATCTATTCTGGGTAACGGATAACTATCCTTCTTAGTGACTGAATTCAGTAGTCGGTAATCCACACAGAATCTTGTAGAACCATCCTTTTTCTTCACGAGCACTACTGGCGAGCTCCATGGACTATTTGATGGCTCAATGACTCCTTGTTTGCTCATTTCTTGAATCATTTTCTCGGCTTCGTCTCTTTTGGCCAATGGAAGTCTTCTTGGCTGCTGTCTTATTGGCTGAGCGTTCCCCGTGTTTATCTTGTGAGTCACTATACTTGTTTTACCTTTGTATTCTTCTTCCATCGCAAATACGTCCTGGAATTCCACAGGCATATCTCTCACTTTTCGTAATTGTTTCTCGTCTAAGTCCTGGACAGTCTTGATGACCACATCAATCAGCTCTTTCGAATATCTGGTCCTGGTTGGTTTATCAATCGTTCTTACAGAGCATATCGCTGATACAGGAACACAATTTCCAACAACTTGCTCAACTTGATGGGGCTCTGCTTTAGATTCATTACTCTGACAGGAACGACATCTCCTACACCAACAAGAGCTTTAGCTGTCAGAAATTCCTTATTATTCATTTCTTCTACCAGTCTCAGACTTCCAGAGTTGCAGTTTCCGTCCGGGTTGATCATCAATATTTTTTCACTATAGCCGGGTATTATTACGTCACTAGTCGTTATCAATCGGACAAAATCTTCGTTATCCTCGTGAAAAGACAGTTCTTCATTGTCGACCTTCAAGACACCATTTTTGACATCCAACACAGCTCCAAGCTTCTTCAAAAGGTCCATTCCCAAAATAAACTGGTTAGATATGTCAGCGATTAAAACTCTGTGCTTGGTGGTGATCTTGCCAATGCTGATGGTCATGCTCGCTTCACCATGTGTTCTTATTTTCTCTCCAGTCGCTGTTCTGAGTTGGACCTTTGTTGGTAGTATCTGGGAATGATCCGTGATGAGCTCTGGCTTGGCTATTGTGCACCGGTGTCTATTAGCAGTGTTCTGTCTTCTCCATTCATTCGATCATCGATATATAAACTCAAGGCACCACCAGAAGATGACACATTGACTGTAATTACTGGGGCACTATTTCTGCAGGTCGACGATTGCCCCCTCATCTCGACCCATTCTAGTTTTCCGACTGTGCAACCTTCTTCTTACAACTGCGGCGTACGTGTCCTAGCTCGCCACAGTTCCAACACCTTGGCTCTCTCTTCTTTGATTGCGCCCCTGTAACTAGCTTCCTTATCATTTCTAACAGTGGCTCTCTATCGGACTGGTCTTCTTCCTCGATTGCTCTAACACGGTGCCCTCGGGAAGTTTCGCTAGCGGCTTGATGCTCTAATAAAGCAATAGCTAGTGCTTCCTCTAGCAATTTTGGTCTGGCCAGCTTCAACGCCTTCTGCAGCTCGCTCTCCCTCAATCCATTTACAAATGTGTCCACTGCAATTTCATCAAGGAAGCTATCGGCAGCTGTAGGATATGCTAGCCGCACAATATGAGCTACCTCCCCCTCAAATTCTTGCAGACTCTCATTTGCATGTTGCACCCGAGATCGTAATTGTGCTTTGTATACTTGCTGAAGATGACTGTCTCCATACCGATTCTCCAATTTAGAAAGCAAGACATGGTAGTTTGCTTGGCCAGCTGGAATAGACCTTAGGATGTCTGCTGCATTACCTCGTAAAGCAGCGGTTAAGGAAACAGCTTTCTGTTCTTCGGTCCACTGGTTAGCCATTGCCACTGCTTCAAATTGTTTTCGATAGGTTGACCAGGAGCACTTTCCATCAAAGTTTGGCAGCTTAACCCTCATACTACCTGCGGCTAAGTCATCTTCGCCTTTGAATGTCTGGCTCCCACTGCAGTTACCATTCTTAACAGCCATTTCCAGTGTCTTGATTTTTTGTTGCAGTTGCTCCATGTTCTTCTCTGTCGGGACAAATTTTTCGTCAACTGTTCTTGAAATTTCTTCAAACCTCGCATCACTTCTTCTGGAAACATCTTTTATTTCATCTTGAAGAGTTCTAGAAACTTCTTCAAAATGTTTCGAGACTTCATCAAATTTTACCCCAAATGTCCTGGTTACTTCCTCGAATTTTTCATTATTATTTATAGAAATTTCTTCAAACTTTTTCGAGACTTCATTGAATTTTTCATTATTATTTCTAGAAATTTCTTCAAACTTTCTCGAGACTTCATCGAATTTTTCATTACTATTTCTAGAAATTTCTTCGAACTCGAACATATCAGGATCTTCTCCATTTTCAATCAAAGTGTCCCTTAACCGTTTCTGGAGGGTCGTTTTATTACCGGAATCATCACAATCCCGCTCCACCAACTGTTCTTTTAGTTGTTTCACGGTTAACTGCACATATTTCATTTTTAATTGTCTTTTTTAACTCAATTGGTCAATACAGTTTTCAAAGTCTTTAACACAAAAACTAACAGAATTGTTCACACAAACACGGGAAAAAGTCTTCACATTCACACGAAAACGAACGAAAAGTCTTCACACGAAAACGAATTAAAGAGTCTTCACACTAACACAAAAACGAACAAAAAGTCTTTACACCAACACGAAAACGAACAAAAGAGTCTTAAACTTAAATTTGAATCTAACAAAAAGTCACGAAAACACTCAACTCTACACGAAACCACAGTCTCTTAAAGTCTGTCCAATTTTACAGTCATTCACTGACTGATTCCACACTGACACCAATGTAACGGGAATTTATATTAAAACTGGGTTCGATTTATTTTCACTTATTTATTTACACCAATAACTACTTGTCTATATACACATTTATATTCACACTATATTTCTTGGACTATAACTACTTTCCTCTGGTCTATGTTCTATCACTAACTCACTAACCGTGCTCTATGAGAAACTATCTATTACTAACTGTGATTTATGACAAACTGAACTCTGTCTATGCCTTCAGCCTTATAAAAATCTAACCTAAAAAGCTCTAGATGGTTCCAGTGTTTGTTTTCGTTGTTTCTGGAGGTTATTTCTCAATATATGTCTTCGAGAATAGACCAGGACTTATTCTCGTTACCTTCTGATGTCTCCCGTGAATTCCGGAATTTGCATTGTGTGTGTATAGTTAATTTGTGAGTGTAGTTTATTATTCGGGTAAGTCTTCACGTTACAATATTAAAAAAAACAAATAATCTTGCACTTAAAAACGAATAGAAAGTACCTATTCCTATTATCAAAATCAATTTTTAAATATTTAGGTTGTCATTTAAAGTACATTTCGATAACTTCGTAACATTAAAAACAAGATGACAATAATTAGTAGTAGTCAAATAATTAGAATCGTTATTTTCCTTTCAGATTTTTCGCAGAAAATATATTTAGCAAAATTCCGGAATTTATCCGTTACTTAATTTCCACACTGTCTATAAATAAAAAAGGCAATCATAAAGTCGAATTTTATTCGTCCTCCTTTTATAAAATCGGGCAAAAATTGAGCACAATTTTCATAGCCTTGAACACAATAAACAAATATGTTAATAAAATATTGTATACACTCAAGTCCAACAGAAGACAAACAAGGGGAATCCACTGTCCGCTGAATAAATGTTCTGCAAACAGCTGCTCAATGTATCTAATTAATAAACAATTTATTGAATTAACAATTGAAAATTACAAATATTCTTTAAAAAAATATCGTACACGTGCGCTTCTGTGAACAATAGCAAATTGGTCTGATCTATTTATGGGGGCTATGTTTGCATGGACTTGATCCACACTGTATATTGATTAGATATCTTTTGGAATTGAAAGTATAATTTTATTATAATATATATAACAATGTTGTCGACTCATATCCGATGATTTAAATAATTGTTTGTTCATTAAGAATGACTTGATACTTATCACAACTGTAGCAATCAATGTATAAGTAAGCCCATTAATAAATACATAATACAAATCAGTGAATACCTCACATAAAATATCAAGATTATTAATCTAGCAATCTCACACTACTGGTAAAACTATTTTACTCGATTAAAACTTGGACGCCTGTCTTTGATTCGAAAGTTCACTTAGCGTCATGAGCATTATCTACGGTTGCTATGTTGGTAATTTATCTCTTGAAAAAATAACCTAATGACCTTTACCAATATTTGAAGAGTATTCTGTATCAATGAACACTTGTTTTGTTTCTTGCTTACAACTGATGATACTCGTAATATCTCGACTTGAGCGCTCATCGGTTGAAACATTGTTGTAAATTGTTTTTTAATTTATTTTTCAGAAGTTAGATTATACCCAAATTACTAATCATATTTTCTACCTGTTTACTCATATTCTCACTAAACGGTTCGTCCTATGTCGTATGTAGTATTGCTGCTTGCACTGGCACGCTGAAAAAAAAAGAATAATCACTTGACAATTTTTATATTCAGTGGAATTCGCTAGCGGTAGGAAAGTCGTGTCAGTGGACACACCAGATGTTTTTATTAATTTGGTGGTAAAATGCGGAAGCTCCCAGCTGAAGACTATACTACTTTAAAAAATTAGAACATTGTCGTTATTAATCGCATTGAAACTATTTTTGCCAAGTCCGACTTTAAAAAATGCAGGAGGAAAGCAATTTGGTTGTATGTTTTTATTTATTATAATTTTAAGAAAAATGATTTACTTAGTAGGTTCATTTAAATCAAGCGATCAAAAAAACATTCGCAGTAGGTATTTGAAATGGGGATCGTGTCTTTACTCGATTCAAGTAACAAGTATTTGTCCTTTTATTACCGAATGCATGTATCCAGCCAACATTTGGTACGTTCGAGCACTTCGAACGATGACAATGGTATACCGAAATAATAAATTAATAACTATATTTTTATGCTGATACTTTGTATAGTTTAGTAAATAAGCTTCTAAAAAGAGAATCACACTACGTAAATAGTGCCGATAATAGTATTTTTATCAAATGCCTACTGCGAATAGATTTTTTTTTGGATCGCTCGATATCATATTCAACAAAGTCTTCAAAGCAAAAATGCGATAGTCATTTTTTTTAAATGACAAGTTAAATATTTTGTTATAAATTTATATATCTGCCTTTCTTATCTACATTCAGCACTGTTGAGATACTGTAGATACACTATTTTAAAACATTTTTTTTTAAAACGTAAAAAAATCGTTTTTATTCGCATCCTTGTATTTTTTTATTAAACATAGTCTTTATCTCTAGCTTGAGGTATGTCAAAACTGTGATAGTGAACTTTTTTTCAAATGATATGCTTATTATATGGTATTAGGTTCTTGTATCTAATTTCTACAATTAGCTATGTTGTAATAGGATACACTTCATTGACAAAAAATTGAGAAAATTAATAAAACATGCTATCGTTTTCACTGTTGATTATTGAATGAATTAACACAAATTACTATCTTATAATAATTTTGTAGTCAAAGATCATTTTTATCAGATAAATAAACCTACTAGAATTTATGAGGTTTTTTAACTTTCTTACTTTTTTTTTATATATTACACTTTATTTATCGCAGTTTCTCTATACATTGCCTCCCAGAAGTAATGTCTATTTAAAATTTAGCTATGTGTTTTTGCCGTGTCGTTTAGGTACATGACAACAGTTCTCGGTCGTGATAGTACTGAGAAGATGTGGCAGTATGACAGTGCCCTTAATAAACATATTTATAGGGTGACACTCACATTAACTTGGATAAATGTTTTTGCAAGAAATGGACGGACTTTATTACTTGGTGCACAGAAAAATACAAAATAATATTAATTCTATTGGTAGATACTGGTAATTTTGAAGTCTTTCAGTTGTTGTTAGATTGAAAACTTTTGGCACCTACTTTAAAAGTACCAGAACCAATAGAATTAATATTATTTTGTATTTTTCAGTGCACCAACTAATAAAGTCGGTCCAATTTTTTGTAAAAAAATCTTATTTCACACTTTTGAGCGCAACATTAGTCATCAAAATCATTCAACGTTGACCAAAGACGATAATTGTTACTTATACCTATTCAAAAATTTCAAAACGTCCTGGAAATACCTACACATAATTCAGTCTTACCCACTGCTGTTTTTTTTAAATGTTGCTACATAATATAATCTCTTATATAATTTGGCTGTCTCATATTTTCAATTTTCGATAAAAATTGCCCCCACCACATAGCGGAGATACACATATTTCAGACTTTGCCATTGCTGTTATTCGTTTTTTTAAATGTCCAATTTATATGTTGCCGGTTATGGTCTCTTTTTAGGTAAATTTCTTATAGAAATGTACCTATTGCGATCGTTCACACTTTTGAATTTCGAAAAAATTTCAACGGCATGTTGTTATATATATATATATATATATATATATATATATATATATATATATATATATAATTTAATACAAAAATCAATCTCTTAGATATCTAGGCCGAGTTCGTTATTGGGCAATATCGGGTAAGTAGTTTCAAAATGGCGACCGTTCAAACATTTAAAAAAATTACCAAAAATGAGCCGAAGTGTAAATATCATCAAAAATAATTTTGCTTTATAGATATTATCAGTACCTACAACTTTCGCTCGAAGCAATTTTCCACTAAATTTGATGTAATTGTACATTTTCTGGAGATCTTAATATAGACCCTGATTAAAAAAATGTATAGTATATTTTTTGATAAGAAATAGGCGAAAAAACATCAGCCTTGAAGTGGATCGCGAACCCTGTCTGCTTTATACTCAACAGCTAAAACAAAAACCTCTAACCGCAAGGCTATAATACATACGGCAACTTATATATAATACATGTAGGAATACCAATGAGAAGGTTGTTCAAATATCAATTCAATGAATTTTGAGAAATTTACCTTTCCGCTGGCTACAGGCCATGGGGATTTTTTAATTTTGTTTTCTAAAATTTTCGATTTTCGCAAAAAAGTTGCTCCCTCCACCCCTTTTGGGAGAAGTTTTTGAGTGAAAAGACATGCTGAATGTGGATCTTTTCTCAGTGTTTTTCTATCAAGTGAAAAAAGAATCATAAAAATTGGACCATATTTACTGTTTATAAGGCGCTAACATCCATAAAAAAGTATACCGACAAACAGTCGAATTGTACCTATATCTCCTCCATTTGGTTCTTCTGTCAAAAAATAGCGGACCATGAATTAATTGCTGCAGTTGGTGCAGTAGTTTTGGAAATTATTAAAATTAAACGACCTAAACAAAAAAAACATGATGTATACAAGGAGAATGATTCTTCCAAATTCCTTCAAGATTTTTTTTATCAAATCCATTTTTAATGAAACACAAAATGTTTTTTCGCGCGCAGAAAATAAACGCGAACAAATTCTCTGTCACTAGCAAGGTTTAGGTATCGATGTATAGAATAGAACGTTAAGTAGCTTCAACTGTCGTGACGGTTACTGTCAAACTATCAAGCAAAACCTGATCCTGACAGTGCGACAGTATTGCCCAAGAAGACTGGAAATAAAAGAATAAAGCCCGCTGCAGACAGAATATGTTTTGCTGCATGATTGCTTGCTTGTTTTGCTGCACAGTCCGATAAATGTTGCCGCGCATGGTGTGTTGATGGCTCCCTTGCTTGTTTTGGCTTCACACGATGCAGGCCATCATGTATGCAAAATGACAGCACAGAGAAATATGACTCTGACAAATGATACAAAATATTGAACATTCTAATCAAGCTCTATCTCTAAACATTGTTACAACTGAGAAAATGTCCCAACAATCAAAAATAACATGTTATCATGTGCAAAATAACTTTTGAGTACGACTAGTTCCGAGTGCTTCGACAAGGCACGATGCGTGAAAACAATCACCGAAAATAGCACCGGTTTTATCATCAAATCATGCACGAGTTCAAGCAACCAACCGTGCACGCGATGTCATTTTCTAATACGGAAGCATGCACAGCACCAAGCCTAGCTCATCAAGGGAAAATGCAGCAAAACATACTCCGTCTGCAGCGGGCTTAAACTCGCCCTAAAATTCGTGTAAAATTTCATACGCATATCTTTTGTAAATGCGTCTCTGCGAACCATGCCGTGCGCAATGAGCGGCTCTCGCTTAAAAAAGACAGCAGATCATGACCACGAAGATAGAGACAACAAATAATAGTCAAGATGTTCGTCAATGTTCGTCGTCAACGAGGCCACGCCATGATATGCAACCTCTGTGATCTCATGTGGCTACGTATAGAAGCATAGGAAGTTTACTCTCCATGTTTCCAGTCTTCTTGGTATTGCCACGACAGAAGACGTTGTCATTTGTATTGAAACTATCATGAGGTTTACACAAGACAGTAGCTGTGAGAGTTGTTGCCATTAATAATAACTGTTATCATATAAACGACGCTTAAACTAAACAGTTATCGAAAAAAAAAATACTACTGAATGTAGCAATAGATACAATCTGTTAATTAAAAAAAAATCTACAACCACCTTATTCGATGTGAAATTTTTGACCGACGAACCAAACGGAGGAGGATACAATTCGACTGTACCTATGTCTGAAAGTATGGATGTTGCGCCTTTTGCATGGTTGCTCCGATTTTGATATTTTTTTCATTTGAGAGAGGAGTATTAAGAATTGGTCCCATTGTAAAAAAAAACAATATTAGACATGCCCTTCCCCTCAAAAACTTCCCCCAAAAGGAGCAGTGGGGGCAATTTTTCTCGAAAATTGAAAATCCAAGCTGACAGATTTAAAGAAAATTCCATATCCAGAAACGTTTAAATTGAACATTTTTAAAAATAATCATAGGTTTCTGCGTTACAGTCTGAAATATGTTTTTCTGCTATCTGGAAGGGGCAATTTTTTCCGCGAATCGAAAATTCTAGATGGAAAATTAGAAAGCGGACCATATCCGGAAACGTTTAAAATGATTTTTTTCAAAACAGTTACGGTTTTCGAGTTACAGCAATGGTAATGTGATATGTGTAATTTTTTTCGAAAATTGAAAATATGAGACTGCCCAATTATAGAAGAGATTATATGTAGGAAGTAACATCTAAATTGAACATTTTTTCAAAAGAGTTACGGTTTTTAAGGTACAGCAGTAAAGTTTGAAGTATGTATAACTGCGCCGCGATGTTTTGAGATCTCAGAATAATAACAAGTACAAGATAAGCCTTATACATGGGTAATATGATAAGAACTATCTTCATTGGTATTAGTTAACGTTCAACAATTCACATAATTGATATTACACTCAAAAGTGTGAAATAAATATTTTTAAATAAAAATGGACCGACTTTATTAGTTGGTGCACTGGAAAAATACAAAATAATATTAATTCTATTGATACTGGTACTTTTGGAGTTGAAGCCTACAACAACAAACTACAACAAATATATAATGTCGGAAAAATCAAATATACAATATTATAATATATAAAATATAATAAATGAAAATTCATGGTCAGAAGTACGTATTCAAATCTGGTGCGTCAGTTATTTTGAGCTGTCATTGCATCAACGATTCCCCGGAATATCAGGCCTGAGACATACCAATATTGATGTATTGATGACTTTACCTGTTTTGAGGCACTTTCTGGTCAAACTTTTTCAATTTTTTTTCTTTCAAGTTACTACTATCAATTTCAGTGATAATTATAATAATTAATTATACATTGATAATAATCATATGAAAGACTTGTTCAACTTAACATGACTCCTAGCATTTCAACATCGATAAAACTGTCCTTTCATTACACGTGATATTTTCAACGCACTAAATTACGAGTGAGAGTGATTTGAATAGATTTGCGAGAAAGCGCTTGCATAACCAAAAGTAAATACGCAGTTTATCAAAGATTCTACATCACATAGATTGTTGCATGTTCCATATCCTTTGAACAAAACATACAAACAATACATGTTGGTCAGAGTACTTTTTAGCATTAATTTTGTCAAATGATATCAATTTGTTTGTTGTGATCATTAGATCATCATAGAAATATTCAAACTAGCCGTAGCTAATAGTTTTATCACAATTTTTGTTAGGTATATGTTGATAAATATCAACCATGACCTGTTAAAAAGATTTATTACCCTACGAAGTTAAAAATTACTGTTATCCGTCGGCAAGATGAAATAAGTTCGAAATTAAATATTTAAATAAAATTGTCTTTACGTTATCAAGAGCCGTTATGTTTTTGAGGATTGTAAAATTTACAAAGACGAAAGCTAAATCTCTAACTCTTTCATGTATCCAGAATGTTTTCACCGATTTTATAAAAAATAGGAGGTATGTAATTAGCTCAATAACTTTTCCAATTTCTTTAATATTCTCCCGTTTTCCTTGCACTAATTTTGATTACCTTTTGGTACTCGTGTCCCATTTCAGAATACCTATGGTTTTATATAAGCGTAGTCTTGGACCAATATTGACCTACATAATTAAAAAGATCTAATCTTTCGATGAGACAATCATTTTATCATTTTTTATCATTATTCAGAGAAGCAAATACTACCTCAAAAGCTTGGTATAATCCAAAGAATTTTTATTAATAAATGGCTGCATCCTCAACAAAAATCTATTTTATCAAATATTAAACCAGTCATGAATTCAAAATCAAACAATATACTCACCTATATATATATATATATATATATATATATATATATATATATATATATATATATATATATATATATATATATATATATATATATATAATAAAATAGATTTTTTTGGGGATGCAGTCATTTAATAAATAAAATTCTTTGGATTATGCCAAGCTTTCGAGAATGTTTATTCTCTTCGTCGGGGCAAAATTCGTGAATTTATATAAAATTAACCACAAACAGGAAAGATTTCATAAAAATATTTTTGTTCGGTTAAAAATAACAAGAAATCTTTCCTGTTTGTGGTTAATTTTATATAAATTCACGAATAAACATTCTCGAAAGCTTGGCATAATCCAAAGAATTTTATTTATTAAATGACTGCATCCCCAACAAAAATCTATTTTATTAAATAATAAACCAGTCAAGAATTCAGAATCAAACTATATATATATATATATATATTGTGGTGTCCATATTTAAATTTCGCGGGTTGTTTATTTTTCTTTATATATGAATCATAAAAGTCAACATATGATGTCTTATTATTTTGATATATCTATGTTATTACTCATAATACAATAAATTCAAATTTGATAGACAGCTGTGCCGGATCGGTTTTGAACGGCATTCTATGTTTAGGAATATTTCGGTCAGGTGTAGAGTATTTGTTTTGTTTGGACGTTTTTTTTTTCTTGAGAGAAAAAGTTTTGCGAGGTGCGGTAAAAATAGGAGAGTGATTGTAGACTTTGAGAGGGTAAGGTGTATTTTTTTTTTGTTTTATAGTTGTATGTAACTGATGAGTTTTTGTTTTATTGTTGTTGGAAATTTATAAGAAGGTTTGAGCTACCTTAAAATTAAATGCACTTGTTTTGGTATCATTTATTTGATGAATTAACTTGGAATAATTACTTCATCACATAAAGTCATTTTATAGACGATGCGAGAGTATCGTGAGTCAGGCCAAGAGACCATTGTATGATAGAGATTTGTTGAATATTATTTATTTTGGTATATGTTACTGTTTTCATGATGATGTCAATAACTATTGTTTATTTCAAAAATGAACACATTTGTAATGGTAAATGGTATTGACCGTTGACATCAACATGCAAAAAGTATTTGTCCCAGGGACTTGAATCCCTAATTGAGCAGACTGACAGCGAGCGGCGGGTCTGTCCCTCCGTGTACCCTTCGGTTTCGAATGTTGTTGTCGTGTTTCGAAGTATATCTGAGATATGGTTGTCTTGGGTGGTGAGTGATTCTTTCTTAATTTGTTTGTTTTATACCATCATTTATTATTGTTAATCACAGTACAAGTAAATTCATCAAGAGTTTTCAAGAGTTATTGTGTACTAGTGTCAGACCTTTGTGAATTTTCACAACAAAGAGAATGTGCATTGTTATTTAAGATTTATTATAAAATATTTGATAGTACATGGGTTTTTTTCGCTCTTTTTCCCATGTTATGAAGATATTAAGAGCGACCTTCCTGGTCTAAATTATAAATGTTATTTTCTTTCAAATTGCCTGTATTATTTTAAATTATTGAATGTTTTCCTATTTAATTCAAGAAAAAAAAAATGATGTGTTGTTTAAATAAAAGGACTGGTAAGGGATTTTGTTGTTTCAATTACTGTCCACCCCCTTTCTCTACTAGAAGGTTAACTCCGTTGCATCCTACAAACGTGTTTTCTTATATTATTAGAGTGCCTGACACTTCAGGTAAGTCCTAAAATCCACTAGACTAGATGATCACATGCCAAGAAACGAGTCGTAGAGTTAGATAGTGAATTAGAGGTAAACTGTAGCGCGAACCTGGGGTCTTTGGATACACTACAGAATTTGGTGCCGTGACCAGGATGCATCGAGAGAGACCTTGATGAGGAAAGGGATGAACGTAAAATGAAGTAATTGGGGGCGTGACGTTTTTTCTTTTTGTTACTTTTTTCTGCTGTTCGTTTTTTTAATTTTTAGTTTCATCTATTGAGTGACTACATATACATAGGCTACCGAAAACGGATGATATGGAACCTGCTCCTATGCGTTCTAAATCGGAAATGAAATCAGTATCAACCATCCGAGGAAGAGAGTCGAAATTGGGTGAAACCATATTTTCAGCTACGTCATTATCAGTACAAGGAGATTGGAAGAACATGATTTTGGAATTGGCATCACGACCAATGCACTCAATGATGTTGGAGATTCCGACTTTCCGTTTAAATTTTTCAACCACTTTTGAATTCCTGGAACGTCAGACTATGTTGGTGACTAGAAACCGAAATATGATGTCCAGCCGTCTCGAAGTCTTGGTAGCTACAAGTGATCCCTACAAACATAAGACACGAACTGGTAACAAAAGTTGTACTAATATTGGAAATATTCCAAATTTTAACTTCCCTCCACTTAAATTTATAAAACCTCAGGAAAACTATCAGGATGGAAGAACTGGGGGCGCCTTCCCATAAATGTTAAAGTCAATTCCCAATTGTTACAAATGAATCCAATTATCTAGTAGGTTTTTTCGCAGTGGTTCTTGATCTTATACTAAATTTTCCCAATTTACGCAAATGAATGTTCTTTTTTTCATCACTCATTCATTCATATTTTAGTTTCAAACCAGTAGTATTGAACAGAAAACGGGTCTGTTTACTGGGAAATTTACGTTTGCACAATCAGGTCCTGTTATTTTGTGATCCTCCGGACAATTTCAGGGTGCTCATCCCAGAAAAAATATTCCCTTGTCTCGTCCAGACTTATCATGAACAATTTGGGCATTTTGGAGTGTCAAAATTGTTTCCTATCATGAAAAGAGTACTCTACATACGAAAAATGCGTAGGCGTATACACAAGGTGATTAGATCATGTCATTTTTGTCAAATTTCTAAATTTCCCCAGAGAAATTTAAAAGGGGCCACCTAACCAATTATTGCTGTCCACCCGGGTGAGTTGGTCACTGTAGATTATTATGGGCCTTTACCAGAGAGTCGTTCACCTGTCACCTATATATTTGTCGTCATAGACTCATTTTCGAAGTTTGTTAAACTCTATCCACTCAGACGTGCACAAGCTCAAGAAGATTGTTGCGGGTTTTCATAAAATTATTCCGATAAAAACTGTCCTGGCCGACCATGGTACCCAATTTACATCAAAAGTGTTTCAAAATGCGTTGGCGGCAAAAGGTATTAGGTTTTCTTACTCCTCAATTAGACATCCTGAATCAAACCCTACTGAGAGAGTAATGAAGGAATTGAGTAGACTTTTTAGAACATATTGTCGAGGTTCTCATTGCTTGGGCTTTCGAAGATTGAACGTCTTTTTAACAACACAACACCCCTCATTTGAGTACAAGGTTTACACCGTTAGTGATTCTTTGGGGTAAGTCTGAAGGCAATCCCTTAGACGATGGTATTCGATCGCTTCTGCCTGCCCAAAATCTAATCTCTAATTGAGTGGAATCAATTAGAGCCCTGGCATTGCAAAATCTCCGTAGTAGCGGTGAGAAACGAGCTAGACAAAATCATAGACAAGATAGCTTTCAAATAGGAGATTTGGTGCTGTTGAGAGAACATCCCATTTCTAGTGCGGCTAACAAAATCATATATAAATTTTGTCCTTTATTTTCGGGTCCCTAAGAGGTCACTGCATAACCATTTCCAAATTGCTATACACTTACTGAATTAAACTCCAGACAGGTCAAGGGTAACTATAATATTACAAATTTAAAATTATATTATGTTTCTTAGTTTTAGGGACACCAAGTCATGTTGAAAAGATTCCGAGCTGATTTACATTCATTCGAAATTTTTTCAAGGGGGCGTTCTGTGGTGTCCATATTTAAATTTCGCGGGTTGTTTATTTTTCTTTATATATGAATCATAAAAGTCAACATATGATGTCTTATTATTTTGATATATCTATGTTATTACTCATAATACAATAAATTCAAATTTGATAGACAGCTGTGCCGGATCGGTTTTGAACGGCATTCTATGTTTAGGAATATTTCGGTCAGGTGTAGAGTATTTGTTTTGTTTGGACGTTTTTTTTTTCTTGAGAGAAAAAGTTTTGCGAGGTGCGGTAAAAATAGGAGAGTGATTGTAGACTTTGAGAGGGTAAGGTGTATTTTTTTTTTGTTTTATAGTTGTATGTAACTGATGAGTTTTTGTTTTATTGTTGTTGGAAATTTATAAGAAGGTTTGAGCTACCTTAAAATTAAATGCACTTGTTTTGGTATCATTTATTTGATGAATTAACTTGGAATAATTACTTCATCACATAAAGTCATTTTATAGACGATGCGAGAGTATCGTGAGTCAGGCCAAGAGACCATTGTATGATAGAGATTTGTTGAATATTATTTATTTTGGTATATGTTACTGTTTTCATGATGATGTCAATAACTATTGTTTATTTCAAAAATGAACACATTTGTAATGGTAAATGGTATTGACCGTTGACATCAACATGCAAAAAGTATTTGTCCCAGGGACTTGAATCCCTAATTGACTGACAGCGAGCGGCGGGTCTGTCCCTCCGTGTACCCTTCGGTTTCGAATGTTGTTGTCGTGTTTCGAAGTATATCTGAGATATGGTTGTCTTGGGTGGTGAGTGATTCTTTCTTAATTTGTTTGTTTTATACCATCATTTATTATTGTTAATCACAGTACAAGTAAATTCATCAAGAGTTTTCAAGAGTTATTGTGTACTAGTGTCAGACCTTTGTGAATTTTCACAACAAAGAGAATGTGCATTGTTATTTAAGATTTATTATAAAATATTTGATAGTACATGGGTTTTTTTCGCTCTTTTTCCCATGTTATGAAGATATTAAGAGCGACCTTCCTGGTCTAAATTATAAATGTTATTTTCTTTCAAATTGCCTGTATTATTTTAAATTATTGAATGTTTTCCTATTTAATTCAAGAAAAAAAAAATGATGTGTTGTTTAAATAAAAGGACTGGTAAGGGATTTTGTTGTTTCAATTACTGTCCACCCCCTTTCTCTACTAGAAGGTTAACTCCGTTGCATCCTACAAACGTGTTTTCTTATATTATTAGAGTGCCTGACACTTCAGGTAAGTCCTAAAATCCACTAGACTAGATGATCACATGCCAAGAAACGAGTCGTAGAGTTAGATAGTGAATTAGAGGTAAACTGTAGCGCGAACCTGGGGTCTTTGGATACACTACAATATATATATATATATATATATATATATTTCTTTGAGAAACCGTACATCTAGGTAACATATCTTCCCAGTTTCAAATTCTTATCATCATTTCTCATTAATCAGTCACGATATAGGTTTCTCTGGTCACGATACAACTTAGACACGATGAATGTTAGCATCTTGAAATGAATGAACACAACTACTGCTCTGATGGAACAGAAATTCAATGGAGTTCGATTTCGTTTTGTATATATGTTTTTCTATAAGGGTGTTCGAGCAGTAGTTTGGACCAGTTTCCAACTGTGTTCCGGGTTTGTGGAGCATACGCATATTAATTTCCGTCTTCTTAAAATTAAAATGCGCATGCCTCTGACGGTTTGAGTTTGGTTTGAAATCCTGCTCGAACACCCTTCACGTAATCTATAAATGTCATTCTGACAGCCCGCTGACATGAGAGATGACTATCTGGCTGTTCCAAAATTCAAAACATTAGCCTGGCCAGGGTTAAAACGGCCGTCGAAAATTGTCAGATATATGGACTTAATATAGGAATATGACATTGACTGATGACATAATTTAAGCCTGGCCAGGCTAATGTTTTGTATATAGGAACACACTGTATACTTTGGTCGTGTCCACAGCAGTAACGGATTACCAATCGCTTAGTACCTAATCAGTAATTACTAATCATACTCTTGTGGACACGACTGATTCCTGATGCATTGCTCATTTTTTCTACTGTTAGCTGTCATAATAAAGATGTCAATATTCTGATGACTAATTACTATGCGATTGGCAGTCAGAGTCTGCTGTTGACACGACCTTTATATTTATTGTGAGAGCCAATAGCAAAACTTGTTATTTTTAACCGAACAAAAATATTTTTATTTTGATTTATAGCGAAGTCATCTGTATAAAAGGCGAATTTTGATTGAATCAAACTTATCGACTCATTCCTTACCTCATGACAGCATCTGGAAATTTACCAATAAACTAGAGTTTTATTACTCTAAATTGGTAGTAGTCCTTCTCTTACGCCCCTTTGGTACATTCTTGTGCTGTTGTCCTTTGAGCTCGGGCGAATACCCCGGGGCATCTTTATAAGCGAGTTAGGCTACCCTTTCTTGCCACTTCTATCCTCATTCTTTCTATTTCTCTTAAACACATATTCTTATGTATCCAGAAGACAACGAATACGGTATTATCGGGACCTTCTGAGGAGCTATTTTACACTCGTTAGCATATATTTAAAAAAAATCACAAACTGATTAAATAGTCAATCATATATCAGATTTATATATTAATAGAATGTAATGAGCTAAAAGAACTTTTACTTTACTGGAGTGTAAACAGAATCTTGAAAATTCAATAAACACTAATATCATTTAATTAGATTTTATTTTTCGGAACAGTGTCTTAAATTGTTGATAAAAACACGTTTTTCATATACCTAACATAGAATGCGCTTGGAACTGTGAAAGGATTGTAATTTTTAACAACACTATTAACGTTCTTCAATGAATAAAAGGTACCAAAATAATCAACAAAATTTATGGCATGCAATTTAGAATGCTTTCACGTTTTTTTTTTTGTATAAGCAGAAATAATTTTCCGAGATGGACTACTATATAAGACGCGAGGTGAGATGAAAGACCCTGTATATATAAGTATTTTAACCATAAGAAATCATATCCAATTGCTTGAAATTTATCAATCGCAACTATTGGAGAAAAAAAATGTCTAATTGATATGTTTATAAAAATGGCATGTGCTTCTACCTGGTTGTTTGAGGTTGATAAAAGTACGTATGTATATGTATAAGCACTAGATTTTTGTTTGTATATATACTGCGATCATCTCAAAAGAAGAAAATGTTGTAATGTCGTCCTATCATTTATCTGTGCACTGTCCCGATTAGAATATTTGACCCTCATAATAATTCTATGTATGAGCTCATCAGCTTATAATAACGATCACATTCGTAAAATTTCTCAAATTATTTAGACGTTATCAGTTCCCCCCTTCTTGTTTCTTGGCATGAATTAACAAAGTGCTAGGAATTCCACGATATTTTGTTTGCAAATAGATTGATTAATCATAATTTTTTTAGCACGCGAGATCATATTATCCGTAGGAAGTTTCCAAAGTACCACATTTCGATAGTATTTTACAATTCAGTTTGAAAGAGCTTGAATCATAATAATGTCTCAACATCGGCGCAAATAGCGTATCTACAGGGTGGCGCATCGAAAACCTGTCTAGGTTCATTATTTTAATGAATAATTTCTGTTATCTTAAAAATCCCCAAAAAACATTCCCAATGTAAAACTTTTGGAGGTGAGAGCTATATTCTGCAAAACTCAACAAAAAAAAACTCAAATCTTTCGCATATGCTCAGTTAGAGCTGAACCACACCGATACAATTTTTGGTATGTTGTTTTGTATAAGAATTTTGTTTTAATGGTACATTTTCATCAAGTGATTCCATCGCTTCTCACCATCCCCAAAATTCCTTCCATGAAATTACAACTTGACGTATATTCATAACCCACATTTACAGTAAATCTGGACTCGAGCATTTCTATTTCTTCACCAGCCTGCATTTATGATTCACAAAATTAACGCATTTTGATCGTCATCGTCAACTGTAAAACTTTTCACCTTCGTTCTCTTGCCCCTAGTCAATAGTAAAAATACAAACATAAAAATATGGTGTGTCCACTCACACGACTTTCCTACCGCTCGCAGGTAATTTCCAGTGAATTAAATATTTCACGCTATTACAATACTTTCCTTACATAGCGACATAGCGGTGGTAAAGTAAAAATCATCTGGTCAGGTCGTGCTGCCACTCATTTTTCTCAGCATGTCAAGACAAAGAACAATGGTCAATTATTTCGCAAGATGAAACATTTAGCCAGAATCTGAAGAAACATGTGGAAAATACGGAATTTTATTCAAGCATAACTTTTTTTGTGATTTTTCTCAGAGATGGCGCTATATGTGGGTAGTAAAGGGCTCTCAGAAGAATACGTTTGGCAAGTTTAATCAAAATCCTTAGAGCCGTTTTCGCGCTATAGTCTTGAGCAAATCACGTTTTTTGGCTATAGCTCAACACCCAGTGTTTACAGGATTCTCATTCAGTGCCACCGGCGAGTGATATTGGTACCAAACAAAATAAAAAAGAGATAATGCTGTCACAGGCAGACAGACAGACAGACCAATGGCTAAAAATATGTTTATTAGACTTAGAAAACTCGGAAACGTCAACAATTATAAAAATCTCGATACCGAAAATTTCACACGATTACAATACTTTCCTTATACAGCTACTATAGTAGCGTTGGAAAGTAAAAACAATTGTATCAAGTTGACACATAAGTTGTTTATTTTTTTCCAACTCCTAATAAATTTTATAGATACTCCATACCTTTCCTACTCTCCTTGATACAATGTTAGGTTAGGTTAATTATTTCCATTAGGTCTAAGTATATATTAAAGATTAGATCGTATCGTACCTGTGTATGTTTGGCGTGCGCAAAAATATTGTAAATTACTAACAAATTTAATTTTTTCTCCCATAAGAAGCTTTAGTACATGACAATATAGTTAAATATACGCATGTACTCGCAAAAATGAATAAATGTTTACATACAATATTAATTCTGTTTCATTCCATCTTCTTTTTTTAAAACTAAATATAATATAAATCAAGTATATATCCAAGATAGTGACAATTTTATCATTGAAAGCCCGCAGGTTAGTGACTGGAAATGCTTGAGTCCAGATTTACTTTAAATATGGTTATAATACATCAAGTTGTAATTTCATGGATGGAATTTTGGGAACGGTGAGAAGCGATGGAATCACTTGATGAAAATGTACCATTAAAACAAAATTCTTATACAAAACAACATACCAAAAATTGTATCGGTGTGGTTGAGCTCCAACTGAGCATATGCAAAAGATTTGAGATTTTTTTTTGTTGAGTTTTGCAGAATATAGCTCTCACCTCCAAAAGTTTTACATTGGGAATGTTTTTTGGGGATATGGATTTATTTTGGAAATCGGTTAGCTGTCACGGACTTTAATTTTCAATAATCATGTTATTTTTAAATACGTGTAGGTAGGTATACAAATATCTTAATACTAAAAAAAGCAAACACAACTGAATTGTATACCTCCTCCGTCTGGAGAAATCGGTCAAAGACATCGAAAACTCTCTTGAGCAAAACAGCTGTTATCAGAATTTGACTTCTGAGTAACGTGTAGCTTGAATAATAATACTAAGGTGATGTTATAATTATCAACAAAGAAACAAGTTTTACTTTTATATATAATTTAGAAATAGTTCACAATATAAATTTGAAACGCTCGTACTTCAGTATGCTATTTTTTAATACTAAGCTGATGTTGTAACCACTACCAAAGAGAAAATGGTATATTTATCAATAGTTAAGAATTACAATAGTAAAATACTATATTAAATACGACTATAACTACCTACTTATAGTATGAAGAAAATATATTAATGTTAATGTTACATTTTTCACTCAAAATTTCCTTCAATGTTTCTGGTATATGTCGATTTTATTCTTGCTTGCTGGTGAACTGGACAATCACGGAGAATATGTTCTATTTTCAATTATTTAAGGAATTGTACTTTTATTTTAGGCATTGTTGTATAATATTAAGGTGATGTAACTATCCGCAAATAAAAATTTTGAATTTATTTATATACATATTAATATTTTAATATCTAATGTTTCGTTCTTATAATATGTATATTGTATTGAAATACTCGTAGTTTGTTATGCTAAGTTTTCTATCATGAATGGTATTTTTTTAAATTCAGGAAATTAATGAATGATTTCAGTATGATAGGTCTTAAGATTCAAAATTAGTTTTTTCAATTATTCAATATGCGCAAGCTCTTATCTATAATATAATATTTACTCAAATAAACGGTCTCCATCCTGGTCATTCTGTGGTAACTTATATTGATGCCAACCCAGCTCTGGCGGTACATCCAAACATAACTGCATAGGGCGATTCACCAATTCCTCTTATTTTTATCATTTTAAGATCCACTTAGTTTTACTCACCACTACATATAAAAAGCTAGGGTCTCCTGAAAATTGGTATATTTAAGATTCTTGCACAATATAAAGTCTTGTTTTTCGGCCATCTTAGCAGTAAGAATTATGTAGTTCGGCTATTAATGAACTTCCCTTCTTGTCCAATTAAAGTTTTACCAACTTGAACCTCATATGTTATGCAAATCTGCATGTGCCTTAACTTCAAAACATCCCGACACGAAAGCTTGTATGTCATCCTCTGTCTTACATCAGTCAATGGCGATCTTGCAGTTTAGTCCGCCTAAATATTACCCTTGCTACAAATTGACACTTCTACGAAAATAAAAGTGGATTTACTTATCTGAGATTAAGGGAAAGGTTTCTGTATCCTTTAAAGTTAATGGTTCTTGCTATATTTTGTCCATTTGGACCAGTTCTCTTAATCGAATTATTAAAATCACTGAATTAGAATGAATATTGATTAAATAACATAACCATAACCCAAAATTATGATTTACAACATATTGGCTATGATCAGAGAGTCGCTATTTGCACAATCACGGAGCTGTTCACGGAGCTCAATGATAGTCTACAAACGCTATCGTGACGTCATACTCATACTGACATAACAAACCGATAATCGTTTATGATCCGGACAGTTTTCTAAAGCGGAGAGGGATAAGTCTTTACTTAATGGGATAAGTTAAATAAATAATTTAACTGAAATATTTTCACGCGATGAGGAAACTCAGTTGCAATTAAGATGCAGTGGTCACCAAATTCTTCTGCAAGGGTATACCAGTATGTCTACGTTGGATTTATTCTAATTATTCAATCTTCATTATTATTGGAATTATTTCCAATCTAGTTTTTGAGATATGTTGGCACCGAAAAACTATATAAATATAGGTGAATACCATTTAACCCGTTAATCTACGTTACGCCCGTCTTCGAAACATTTTAACAATAAATTTTTCATACTCATTTGGTTCTGTCGAGACTCTAGCCTTGTTGCCGGGTTTATTAATCTTCATAATT
The DNA here is from genome assembly GCA_958507055.1 of Crioceris asparagi. Taxonomy (NCBI): domain Eukaryota; kingdom Metazoa; phylum Arthropoda; class Insecta; order Coleoptera; family Chrysomelidae; genus Crioceris; species Crioceris asparagi. Next base: position 68,454,545 of record OY293826.1, read on the forward strand.
TCTTATGTAACAAACAACGAAAAGGAAATAGATATTTAAATAAATACATTGCAAGTGAACAGTGATTTATTTTTAGGCGACTGACACCAAATGTGACGTCGTAGGTATTCATTAGCGTCCCTAAAGTGTCACTTTTTTGGCCGCATTTACTTTACGGCCTCTTCTGTCATCGCCATGTAGAGAGCTAGTGTTGATAGGCAGTTTATTTGTGTTGTTAGGCAATTTATTTACAAGCTAACCGTTTCTGTCAGTAATAATTAGAATAATTATTATATTAAAGAAGAAAAGAAAGCCAAATGAGTGATAGTGATACAGAAAATTCCCCTGAGATTTAATTTTAAATGCCTGAAGAATCCCCGCAGATTTACTTAAAACAATACGATATTTTTATGGAATGCAGAAAATTAACTATCTGTCAATAATTTTATGTCTAAAAGTGGTATTAAATTTTCAACATCTAATAAATGTACATTTAACATAGCAATGAATAGTAAATAAGTAAATTTGTTATAACATTATTTATAATGAGTTTATTTTTTTATCATTATTTTCATTTGATTTATAAAGTTTCTTAACTACCCTTGTACTCTTGCATTTGTTGAACAAAAATGTGAAAATTGTGGTTTCCCATTTGATGGGACACTAGCCTAAAAAATTGTGTATACCTCGGCCGAATGATCTTTTTGGCATTAACAGAAATTTGCTTGGGCCAAAAAAGATCAACTTTACGGCCTTGGTGCACAAATAACTATTTTTACCACTCTTGCACTTAAACAATCAACATAAATTTTATATGGATATTTAAGAAAATAACCTGTCAATAGTGTATTCTTTTATGTATTCAGTTTAGGATAAACACACTATCATATATATTATTTCTCAAAGCCTTTTTTTGTCGGAACGCCATAACTTCCTAAATAATTCATAAAATTTCATGAATGAGGCATCATTTTAAATCTTTCCTTAACCGCTACACCGGAAAAATATACAAATCACTCACAGTTCAATGGTTTTTCGAAGGCAGACCACCACGTAGAGGAAGAACACATAACCGTGTCTCGAAAAATTGCCCATGACGTACTAAATACGCACCATACGATATTAAATATACGGTGTGTACTTTAATTAAGTGGGATTTAAGTAGGTGCAGGTCAGCTAGTACTTCCCTATACTCTATACCTAACTACACAACTTTTAAATTACTTACAATTTTTCAGGACATCTATAATAAAAAAATGAATCACTGAATGTGTTGCTAAGCGCAAATCTCGAGAGCGGCCGAACCGATTTCGCTAATTCTTTTTTTGGTTGTGTTCATTATTATCAGAAGAAGGTTCTTATGAACGAAAAATTAAGAATGTTGAGCGGAACATTAGAATATTTAAGAACAATTATGAAAACTTAAAGACAATATTAATTTTACATACAGTACATACAGTTGTTTGAAAATTGTCAGTTGTTTGAAATAACTGTCAGCAATAGACAGAACGCGCGCTGCAAATATCGTTTAACATAGATGGATCGGTTGATAAATAATAGTTTCTTTTCAATTTATTATACAGTGAGTTTTTGAGAAGTGTTTATTCATCTCGGTAAGTTAAAATCTATCACACATGGTATTGAAATACAAAGCCCCTGGATTGTGTTGCGGGAGCGGTAAAGTCAAATTGACGCCATTGGTACTGCCACCAGAGCCTCTGCATTCATTGGTTTTATGGAACTGGGGCAGATTCTATACATTTTTAACTCATATACAGGAATACAATAATTGTTTTCAAATGAAGTCATTTGGCGCAACAAAAGTTATGCAAGACAATTTTATGCTAACTTTCAAGGTAATTAGATTGTAAAACAATAATCTTTTACCACCACGTGCCTGAATACGTTGGTAATTTTCAACTGAAATCATATATCAATTTAAGTAGCGTACAGTAGGTTTGTAGTTGGGTGAATAACCAAAAGCAGCCGGTCAAAAGTTGATGGGGGAATGGCAGTGCTGACAAAGTATCTTGTCACATGGGGGTACAATTTTTGCAAATTTATTTCATGGGCGATTCAGCAAAACTAGTCGATCAGCGTTATGCACACAATAAATCGGTGAACAGACCAAGTGTGGAGCAACTTCAAATGTCTTTCTATCAGACAAGGAATTGGTTGTATTATCAAGACCGTATTAAACCGCATGCCATATGATTACCACAAAATTGTCAGCAAAGCCGATAAGACTCCTGCAGGACAACACGCAAGGCAACAATTGATGAAGTTGCTATTGTTGCCATGAGTGAAAATTTAGAGAACCAAGATATTGTTCTTGCTTTTGTTAAGACAGGACAACGTCTGTCGGGTCAGTTAGTCAATTTATAAAAGTCGGTCCTTTTTTTGTAAATAATATTTAGGTTGAATAATTACGGAGTAAAATTATGTCTTCGCCTTCAGAAATGTTTGACGAGCTAGTGCTCATTAAATGGAACATTTACAGATAATTTCAAGAGCATAGGTATAAATGTACTTAATATAGATAGATAATAATTATTAAAATATACAAAATACATAGCACAGTTGTAAAAATCACTATAAACTAATTAATTATCACAGTTTTCAAATGGTGATGAAACAATTTGGGGTTAACAAAAAATTCAGGCCGGAATATGTATTAGCAAGTTTAGTTGCCCTGGTGATGAAAGAGTTACCAGCTAAATTGGTACTGTACAGAGGCGTATGGAATGTTTTGTATAAGCGTGTCGGCCTTGATGGAACATGTAAGCAGATTTTTTCAGTGAGCTGAGGACAAGAGTTTACAGAATTAACAATATTATAGAGCATTTTGAGATCCCTTTCTTTACGCCGAGTGGGTGGAGTGCGAAATTTTACTAAGATTGTATCTAAACTGTATCAAAGAAGAGTTGATATCCATCAGCATTTAAGTAGTAAACTTTCTAAAATAATTAAAGATTTCCAAGAATAGTTCAATATAGTTGCCGCTTATTTGTAATCTTTTTGGCAGACTTCTAAAAAAGAAAACTTGCATTATACAACCCAACAAAATTCGTTGAAAGACTTACAACAACGTGTTGTATAAAAGTATATTTTTTTACATAAATATTAAAAAAAATGGACCGATGTTATTAGTTATGGTGCACTTAACAATACAAAATCATATTAATTCTTATATGGTGCTGGTGCTTTTGAAGTTGTGCAGTTGCAATTAGATTGAAAACTTATGGCATGAACTTTATAAGTACCAGCTCCAATAGAATTAATATTATTTTGTATTTTTAAGTACACCAACTAATAACGTCGGTCCAATGTTTTGTAAATAACATTTATTTCACACTTTTGAGTGTAACATTGGTCACGAAAATTGTTGAACGTTCCCTTGTACCATAATTACCCATGTATTTATATTCCTTGCTTGTACTTATTATTAATTATTCAGAAATCTAAAAACATCGTCGCGGAAATAAACATATTTTATACTTTATCACTGCTGTAACTCGAAAACCGTAGCTTTTTTGAAAAAATGTTCAATTTAAACGTTTTCGTATATTGTCCTATTGGAGTACGTTTACTATATACAGGGCGTGCACATACCAAAACAAAGCAGACAGTCGAAATGTATACCGCTCCTCCGTTTTGAGTCGTCGGTCAAAAAGATAGGATCGACATTACTGATTGGTGCCAAAAGTCTTCTCATCACGTATAACAGCACAATTTCAAAAACACCAGCACCAATAGAATTAATATTACTCTGTATGTTTGACCAACGAACCCAAACGGAGGAGGTATACAATTCGACTGCCTGCTTTTTTTGTTCGGGCGCGCGTTGTATATAGTAAACGTAAAAACATTTTGATGATTTTTGATTTAATTTGAAAGAGGGCACTTCGTAAAAACTCGAAACCTCCTTCCCTTCAAAAAAGACCGATGGAGGCAATTTTTCTCAAAAATCTGAGGCGGCTTAATTAAAGATAAGACCATATCCGGAAACGTTTGAATTTAACATTTTTTTAAAAGAGTTACTGTTTTCGAGTTACATTGATGTTAAAATCTCACATATGTGTATTTTCGCTATGTGGATGGGTTACAGTGGTGGTAAAATGGTTAAATCTAAAATACTTATGCGTATTTCCGCCGCGATGTTCTGAGATCTCTACATAATAACAAGTACAAGCAAAAAATATACGTGGTTAATAGGATAAGTACTATATCTTCTTTGGTATTAATGAACGTCCAACAAATTTCGTGACTAATGTTACACTAACTTGAACTCAAAAGTGTGAAATAAATATTTTTACAAAAAATTGAACCGAACTGAAAAATTCGAAATAATATTAATTCTATTGGTGCTAGTACTACGTCGGTACAATTTTTTGTAAAAAATATTTATTCGGTGTACCAACTAATAAAGTAGATTTTTTGTAAAATATATTACGCATTTAAGTGTATCATACTTAGGTATAAAAATGGGGTTATAATGTTCTGTCCATCCATAGGCTCTCTTATATGCCTTTGTCTCGAGAAATCTGAGGTGGGAAAATAAATACCCTGTTAATATGGACCTAAGTATGAACTATGACATTCTTACTAAGAGTGTTAATTTCTTCATTTCTTCACTTTAACAGTGGTGTAAGTTAGTTGTCTAAATCTACAAATTTTTAAATCCATTTTGATTTTTTGGAAAAAGCAAAGAGTCACAAACGATTTCATTATTATATTTGAGACCTACAAACGATATCTGATCGTTTGAGTGAATAATATATTTGTTACGATCTATTTTTAAAACGTGTTGGCTATCTGGTATCAAATAATTAAGAATCTAATTACTCATTAACTAATGACCCACAAACAAAAAGAAAAGTGTTACAAACACTTACAAACGATTTACAAACGATTGCCATCAATAGAAATTGAAAAATATATTTTTTTTAAAATTCGTGTTTTCTCTCTGGTAGTCACTTGGTATATGTGCTGGAAGTCTAAGTATGATATAGCTGGCGCTATCTGCTGTGCGTATATATAAAATACAAAGTTGGTACGTTTGGTATCTGTAAAAAGATTGATTCATAAGTTTGAACAAAGAACATACTATACCAGAAGCGCGGCTGCTATGTAAATATTTCTGACATATAATCTGTGAACGCCCGTTGGATGGCGCTGCGTCTTCGCAAGTACTGTGTAACCACCACAGTAAGGCGCCACGATACTTTGTGATTCAAATTATATCCAATGGATGGCATCGTTGCAAGCTGAAAGCAATGGCCAACTAAACGGAGTGAATAGAGAGCGCTCCAAAGTCGAAAACTCTAATTATCATGAAGAAATTATTGGTGACTTATTTATTAAATAGACGAGAAAGTAGTTAATCTAAATGACTTTTTTAAAAATGGGACCCACTTTATTTAATTATGTACAGAGAAATTCTAAATATTTGATTTCTATAACTACTGCAATATCGAACATGAAAATATCTAGTTATTCAAACAAAATTTATTTTCGTTAAAAAATATTATAGAAATCATCATCATCATCAAGATTCTGAATTTGTGCAAGAGATGAAGTATCAGTATTTCTATTACATCATGATCAGTGTATAGAAGATCCTTGACATAACTTCAAAACTCATGATTTCTATACGATTGATTAACTGGATATTTTCATGTTCGATATTGCAGTAGCAATAGAAAAAAATCTCGAATTTTTCAGTGTCTTATCTAATAAAGTCCGTTAAATTTTTTTAAATTATTTATTTCACATTTTTGAGTGGCTCATACTCGATCATTCACACCCATTCTAAATTGTCCTGTAATTCAGCAACCCTTCAAGTTTTTCAAAAATGTCTCCGAATATAATCTCATCTTTAATTCTGTCACAAAACAAAATCTAAAAGAAATTCCCCCTGTCCTCATTCGAGGGGATATTTTAGGAAGAAGGGCAGGGTAAATTTTTTTTTTCTTTAAAAACCCCGATCTCAAAGCTCCTTCCAATTGAAAAAAAGAATCATTAAAATCCAATCACCTCTACTATAGAAAAAGAGACATAAAAAAGCATACATACTATGGAATTGTGTACCTCCTCAGTTCTAGACGTCGGTCCACAAAATTTATCAGAACCTTCATTAATTATAATGGACAATGCACCGTATCAATCAATACAGATCGAGAAGCCATGCAGTTCTTGAGGAGAATCTACAATTTTATTGTCGATTGGTATATTATAAAACATGAATATTTTAACATTACAAAAAATTGGTCTCTCATTTGATTTCGGAGTGTTGATTTAATGTTTTGTTTAATTTGTAACGAGAACTTTATTAAGTAATTTTCTAGATACATATAATAAAATGTGTACACCTTCTCATTTAGCTTTTTTATTTTGCAAATACAGGTATTTAATCTCAAAAAACTTATAATTGAGAAACATTTATAAAAATATTGTGCTTGTAATGATAATTAGTTTAAATTTTTGTATATTTTCAATATTTCCAATTTTGATAGAATATGTTCATAAATGTTTTAAAATTTTCAATTTGGGATTTATTTTTATATTCCCAACAGAAGCCTGTTTTGTTGCATTCAACCATTTGCAATTATAATAAATTTTGGTTACAATTAGCTTTTTATGATAAATAGTCTGTGAGGTGAACATGGATGATCTAACCACAAGGCAACTGAATTTCTCTTCTCAATTTCTCTTAAAATTCTTGCTACCACACATTTTTTGTACTGGATCTTCTGGAAAACTTTTTCAAAAACATCCAAACATGTGTCCACAATATTTATAAATTCCTCTGATGGGACGTTTAAGCCTCCTTCTGCCGATTTCCGTTCATACATGCGATGGAGTATGAGCAACTGCTTTTTACTACTCAGGATTTCACTGCTAGGCACCGTCAGAACTGATTTACAATCGTCACACTTAAATTCATCCAAGCATAACATTCCCAAGTATCCTGCATAATAGGAAATAGAACAGTCTTCAACAGACGCTTCAGTGTTTTTTGCAGTTTTTGTAGTTGATGAATCTGATTCACTGCTACTGGGTGTTGAAACTCTTGCAGACGATGAACTTGTGGTGTCTGATCCCTCTGCCTCTGCACTTGCATTTGGTTGTTCACTGTCTTCTTCAGATGCAGTGACATCAACTGTTATGTCAGTGTCAGGTTCACAGTTCGAACTCCGTGAGGGTTGCATCAGCATATTGACAGCGTTGCTGCGGAAGGATGTTCTAAACAATCGAGCTGTTGGATTTAGGTTAAATCCACCTTTTTGACGGTACACAGCAAATTGGTTCTCGTTTTCGTCAAAGCAAACTATACATGCCTTTTCTGTGGTTGTTTTAGACTGAAACTTTCTTTTAACGTGGGTAAAAAATCGGGGACTAAATCCAGCCATAAATTTGTTGGACCCAAGCCAACCTCTGATTGTTGAAGTTCCAGGAAGAACGACTTTCGTATTCCTCATGAAGTTATAAGCTGCAGGTGACTTGTAATACAGCATCAGAGAAAAATTACGCTGTGCCGGTGTCCATTGTCCCTTGTTACCTTTAAATTGCATTTCAGCAAGTGCTCTTGAATGTTCAGATGGAAATTTGAAGGATTTTAATAAATTTGTTACCTTCGCTTCTTCTTTGTAATGCGTCATCTTTTTCTTCATGTAACTAATTTGGCTTGTTTTCCTCTTCAACTGTAGCTTCTGACCTTCCAGTCGCAACTTCAGCTTCTTCTTTTTTGGTGTTTCTTCCTCATCAAATTTGAGTCTCCTCTTTGTAACTCTTGGTGTAGAAGCCTGTTGCAAAAATTTGTTTAAGAACTCTCCATCTTCCTTATTTTTCTTATCAGGTGTAACTTCCACTTCACTAGCTTCAGAAGACCATACCATTCGAAAATCTTTTTTTCCATACGTCTTAGATGGGGTTCTAACTCTTAATTCTGGTGACTTAGGTGACAGAACGTTTTGTGTCCTTTGTGATCTAGTGGGAAATGTTTCCTTGGATGTGGAAGGAAGATCAGTTGGTGGCTGTTGTGTTGCCATTGAAAACGCATTGTCTTCTGCTGAGGCAGGCGCTCGTGGGATAGCAACAGGAGTAAGTCTATTTCTTGAGATACGATTCATAAAATCAGGATCGTCAAAATGCTTCTCACATATAAATCTGTTTCTCAATTGCTGTGAGTCCAGATCCAACAGATTTGCATTACCTGAAAAATAAATAAAAGTGTTTTTACTCAGTAAAAATTCATTAGGAATTAAATCTTACTGTCAAGACTAACAGAGTTGAAAGACTACATTAGAGATGTCCCTCAAGCTGTCAGAGCAGTCAGCAAAACCAAAATCAAATGAAACCATAATCAGACGCTAATTAAATGTACTGATTAAAATTTTAACGCTCCTTTTTTTTTCGAAAAAAAAAAACACATGTTCTGCCAGCTTTAGATAAAGATTAAATGATATTTGGACGCACTGATTAAAAATTAAACGATCTTTTTTTTAAAAAAAAGTTCTGCCTGAATAATCTTATGTTATCAGAGCATAGCCTAAAGAATGTATAAATTATCATGACATCTATATCAAAATACTAGTTTGAATCAATGTTAATTAACTATTTAAAATCCTTTTGATTAAGAAAAACAATCTATCTATCCCTATATTTTTTATTGATGTCTGTTTTTGGCTTTGTTCTGCTGTCTTCATCTAAAGCTGGCAGAATATGTGGTTTTCCGAAGAAAAAAAAGGAACGACAAGTTTTCATTACTGCATTCAATAAGCATCTAATCTTACGAACATGCATTGATATGCATGGAGGATTGACGATGTATTCATTTTTTAGGCTTTGCTCTGCTAACTCTATCTAAAGCTGGCAGAACATGTGTTTTTTCGAAAACAAAAGGAGCGTTAAAATTTTAATCAGTGCATTTAATTTGCATTTAATTAGTGTCTAATTATGGTATCATTTGATATCAAAATACGGTAAATAAAGAAGTTTTATAATTTTTCATGAACTTCAAAATATTGTTAACCAAAATGTGAAACAAATTTAGCAGATATCAAATTATGACAGGTTGATGTTTTTTTAAATGGAATATTATTTCAAATTTGGATAGATCTTTTTTTGATTTCAAATATTTACATATTTATAACATTTCGTTCGGTAGTTTTTCAGATATATGCGTTTAATGTTGTTTGCGTTAAAATGGCCTTTAGAACATAATATTAGTTGCCACAATTGCTATAAATCAACAAACGATGCTCTATTGTCATCTTGTCAAATTAAGTGTTTTATCTACGACGACCATGAGATGGGGTAATAAGAAGAAGAAAAAGTAAATATGGTTCAATTATTTTATTAAAGGCAATTTTAGCGCACCGTTATTTAAAAACTTTAAACGCATGTATCTCAAAAACGGCCGAACGAAATGTTATAAATATCCAGTCATAATTTGAGATTTGCTGCTGTTTTGACATTTTGTTTATGAAAGAATATAAAACTTCTCTTTTTACCATATTCTGATATCTCTTCACATAAACTTTCTAGGTGGGATATAAAAATATACGCGAAAACCCTGCACAATCTCATCTAAAGAAAAACTAAATAAACTGTTAGTTACGCGGAGCTCCCAAGATTCAACAATGGTTGGAGTAGAAGTTCAACGTAAATTGATTTATCAACACCTTTTTCAACAAGTGTTATCGCGAGAAAACTGCTCATTTTAGTTTATTCGGTGGATTCATCTAAACTCACTTTAATAGAATAAAAATATATACATAAAAACAAAACTACAACAGGTGATTATTATCCCTTACCAGATATTGCTACCCATTTTTTTAGGCGGTCTGGATCTTTCACAGGAAATCTGAACATTTTCAGATTAGGGTGAGATCTCCTGGTTGTTCTGCATCTCGAATATGCACAAGACATAGTCAAACTGCAACAATATTTAAATGTAAACAATTAACCTTACACTTATAAATATCCAGCAAACTTAATATATGAATAAAGAATATAGAAATAACAGTTTTATTAGTTCGGAAAATATGTAGGTAGGTAATTGAAAAAGAAAACATTGACCTTTTTGTTCATTTTAAGGAAGTGGTTAAAATTGTCTTACCTGTAGAAAGTTACGCCTACAGGCCACAGCAAATACAAAATGTCAATAATAATTTTCACAGAACTTCACAGGCTAAATTGTCCGACAGCACACGACAAAGTAACAAAATAGGTGCGAAATCCAATTCTAAAACACAATTCCACATTCAACAGAACTCTGACTCAATCTAAACGCAACGGACTGCAAATAGCAAATAGCAAACTTTTCACAAAACACCCTCCGCGCTATACGTTTGACAAGCACGAAATTTCAAGGTCACGTAGACCAGCATAGGTTTGCATCTTCGTCTTCGCTAAAAAAATTCCGTCGAGCCATCTATCGCGATTTCTTGGTACTATTCCTCAGGGCAGAATTTCTCACGTCTACTCCGCTGTTCTAGTATAGTATCTTCTTTGGTTTGAATCAACCAAGTATAGGTAGCGATACCACCTGAATTAAGATTCTAAATTATCGTAGTGAAACGATTTTATAATGCTTCCGATTTTTTATCAGACAGAAGATTGTTTAGATATTACGCATTAGAAACAAAAACAAAATCTAATGGTCTCATCAAAAGCGGGACCGGTAGAAGGAATTATTTCCAAAAAAAGACGGTGTGTACGATTTGGGGTCATCAGAAAGCTATTTTTTCAACTTTATCCAAAATGGAATGGGAAATATTTTCAAAAAAGTTGTGGCTTCTGAGTTGCATGTCTGGAAATATATATATATGAACAAAGTCATCAGCTAGGAACTTTTGAGTGAATTTTTTATTGGCTCTTCAACTTCATTTGACAATGACATGATTGTTTTAAAATTTATCACTTTATTACAGTTTTACAGAGTTAAATCAATCCATTATTGACATCTACAAACATTACATGGGAAATGGCAGACATACTCATCTTTGAATTTTACAGGCTTTTTAATATCTACCCATTTGGAATAACCCCATCCTTATTTATTAGTTATGAACCAGATGAAATAAAAAATCACCAACAAAAATAAACCGTGATTACTAATTAGCGGTTACTTGAGAAGTTTCATTGTTAATGTCATTAAATAAGATGTTAATACATTACCAAAACGTGATATTCCGATAATCTAACAATGCTTATTCTAGCAGGTTATTTTCAAAATGATTTAGAACCTCGATTTACCTAGGTTAGTTGCAAAAATAGCCAAGATCTAAACATAGCAATGGATTTCGAATATAGAAGGAATATCTCTCCAGACGTTTCCCGGAGCTAAGCTCGAATTACGAAGAATACTCTGCACTGAAAAGATGTAATTTTCGAATGTATGTATGGAAGGAAACTATTTTCTGGCAATTTATTGATTAATCACCAGATAGTAAGATTTTAAAACGTTCTTCATTACACAGAAAAAACATCCCTAAGACATAGGACATAGAAAATGAATTGAAAGCCTCTAAGATGAATTACTCCGACGGCGAACTATTTTCAGAAAGCGAAAGTATAGAAGAGATTAGACGTGAAACTTTCAAAATCACTTCAGTTGAATAGAACCATTATTGAATATTATTACTGCTTGATACAATTATTAAAGTTATGTAAGGTCCCTTTGTTAACAGTGCCTTTATTGAGAAAATTTTATATATTGTATATTCTGAAAACAAATCGTGTGCAACTATATCGAACCTGGTCATTGGATTACTCGTTACAGTTGGCGTCAGACATGGGATACATATTTAAAGTGCAACTGAATTGGAATTGGACTTCTGGATAGAGACAGCCAGTTTAGCACAGATTTGTATTAGTATTTTGTTGAATTTATTAGATTTAATTCTTCGTTTCTGCGTTAGGGACTTTGAGAACGTTATTTGTTAGATTAAGTTTTTTGTGTTGAAGAATTTTTTGTTTGTTCGTCTTTGAATATTTATTAGTCAGAAGAATTGTTACTGATTAGTGATGCGCAAACCAAGACCAAGACCGATATGGTCTTGGTATTGGTCTTGGTCTTGCACCCTTGGTATTGGTCTTGGTCTTGCATCAAATCCTTAGTCTTGGTCTTGGGTCTTGGTCTTGCGTATACGGTCTTGGTATTGGTCTTGGTCTTGCTGCAAGACTCTTGCAAAAATTTTGATCTTTTTATAAGTGTGAAAAGTTGTTGCGATTCTAAACCGTAATTGCTTAATCCAAATGAAGAAGAACCCTGCATATGTATCGGAAGTATGTAATTCATAATCTTATAAGATTGCCTAAAATTATATTATCATTCGAAATGGTTAAATATCGACCGTATGAAAGAATTGTCATTGTCCATAACAAACACGCCTGGTAATGTAGAATAAGTAATGAGAATAAAACTAGGTGCCTAGTTACTTAGGGCCAGTGAGATGCGTAAAAGTTTATAAATTAATAATCACCATTCACGTATGAGAATCGTATCTTACTAGCGCGACTTAGTCTGCTTGGGTTTTCTTGGTATCATCCGTCCCAACTGAGCACTCATTTTACTATATACTTCTACTTCATACTTCTATTTCATAACTCATTCTCTTGCTCATTCTACAATGGTTTTGTACCATTTTCTTTAATAAAATAGAAAGAATCTCTGAAAGCGATCAAAAGTATTTCTGATAAAACTAACTTCAATTTTTGTAGAAAGCTTTTTTCCAAAAAATGAAAATTAAAAACAGTTAGAGATTTAATACGTACATTTATAAAACGTGTATCTATTTAAAAAGTCAGTCGTGTGAATATCTCAGTTGAGTTATTTAATGAGCATGATCGAAAAAATAGTTTCAAAATAAGGGCAATATAAAATTTCAAATATCTCCAAAAGTGACCACTGGATAAATGTCATCAAAAAAATCAGATTTATAGATGATTTTTAACGTTTGCTTAAAACATTCTGCGCGATAGAAAAAATAATAAAAATAAAAAAACCGTGTACTTAGTTTACCTTCCCCTGGCTACGTACTGTTGGGATTCTTTGAAAACAGCTCGGTAAGGGAAATCCTAGAAGTGTTGAAATTACGGTATTGGTATAGGGTATTTAAGAATTTTTTGAAATCGGGAAATCCTAGAAGGGTAAAATGAACTCGCTTTTCACCCAACAACTTTTAATTCAATATTTTTAGAATATGTAAAATAAAGATCGATCATAAGGGAGTTCAAAGATTGAATTAATTAGGTTATTTATTAGCGTTTCTTATCTAATCATTGAGTAAAATAATATGTTTCCTACCAATTTGGTGTTTGGTTATGGAACTGCAAGAGTCTTGCAAGTCTCGCAAGTCTTGCAGCAAGACCAAAACCAAGACCAGGTTAGTCTTGGTATTGGTCTTGCATCCCAGTATTGGTCTTGGTCTTGGGTCTTGGTCTTGCATAGAAGGTCTTGGTCTCGGTCTTGGTCTTGCAAAATTGCAAGACCAAGACCAAGACCAGTCTCGCAGCATCACTATTACTGATACACGTGAAAGAAATTAAGAGATAGGAGATTAAGGACATTCGAGGTATTATTCGATGAAGCTTCAGGAAAATGTGATGGAATGTTTGATGAACTTTCAACATCGTTTCAAGAAGTTTCAGGAAAATGTGAGGAAAACTTTAGCGAAGTTTCCACGAAATTCGAAGAAGTCATCTGAAAAAGTGATGAGAAGTTTGAAGAAGTCTTAAGAGGTCTTCAGGGAGCAGAGGACGCATCTGCAGATAGTATCAAAGGAAAATTGCCATATTTTGATGGAAAATGCTCCTGGTTCCCGTTACTAGGGCAGTTTGAAGCAATAGTCAAAACCAGCCAGTGGACTGAATAGCAAAAGGCCGTTTCCTTAACTGCGAGCGAGGGACAAAATCATTGGATCGATGAAGAAAACACCTAAATGACGAAATTCTACGAAACCTGTTACGGAAGATACTTCAAGAAACGTAACCAAAGTGACGATAATTTTGCAACTGCGGTGAAATAGGGTGAATTCGCCGCAAATTCGAAAAATAGAGCGGGCCATCAGCGACCTTGAATAACAAAGCCCTGGTAATTACTGCAAACGTTTCATCTTCTGGTTGAGTTGATCAGGCACCAAAATTTACTCGCCTCCAGTTTATTTTGGGAATGGACCTCTTAAGAAACTTGGAGCATTATTAAATACCTATCAAAAATGGTGTTTTCAGCACGGGCAATGAAGAGCTTGCGTTTTATAAAGATAACGAGGATGTTAATGACTTGATAACATTGATATCTTGATAACGTTTGGATGAATACTGAAACCATGGAAGCGTAGGTATGATTAAAGAAATAAATAGCAAAGAAGTGTTTGATTTGAGATGGTTTATCCTGTCAGAGGAAGAGCATGAGCAAAAGAACTGTAGTAGGAAAGTGTTTTCGTGTATCATCAGCGTTATACTTTATAACGAAGACTGTCTAAGAACCAGGTATCCGACAGAGCTAGCAGATATGGTCCACAAATCTATCCAGGATCTAGACGACAAACAACTTCAAAAACAAGCTTAGTGTCCCATAAGATAAATATGGGGTGCTCTTTATCTATAGGACAACCACTTTCCAATGGAGACGAAGACGAGATCATTCAAGATATGAGGAAGCATTCAGACATTGAGGCGTTAGTCCATAGACCTCGTGATGAAAAAGAATTTTCTCACAAGATTCTGCTGTTATTACCGTCGTTAAAATTCAGTTACAAAAAGAAATTGTTATTTGTTAACCAGAATAGATGACACCTTAAATACTCTCTTTAGATCACTTCGGTTTTCTACAAGTGGCCCTCTTTTTCCATAGGACCAGATCTTTGGAAATATTCTATCAAGAAAGAGAATATTCTAGGAGCGAAGAATATCATAAAGCTATTGAACAGAAGCAAAAAGCTCTGATCAGGGCGTTGATCGTTGGTTAGCCTGACCTTAGGTATAATGGAAAATTAGTTTTGGACACAGATGCTAATAATACTGCTATTGGGCTGTCCTCTCTCAGATTCCAGATGGACAAGAAAACATGTATTCGTCTTTATTTTAGTTTTAGTAACTTATTTCCCGATTAAATTTATAGAGCAAGAACAGACCTGTTTTATGTCTTTTTTTATTTTTTTTATTGACAAATTAATACATAACTACAAAAATACCTACTGGATTACAAAAAATATAAATATAGTGAACGATTTAATTAATGTTCAGTAACAATCCCTCCCAGTAATGAACTTCTATTCATTACTTTTCTTTGTTAACTTCTAAAATACATAGTTTTGCTAGTGGTCGCTGAAATATTCCCATGTTAGTTTTCACATCGACAATTCTAACTAGACCATCTGTATTTGGATATAATTTTGTAACAATTCCTTTAGGCCAGACATTTCAAAAAAAATTGGAATCTATAACTATCACCACATCGTTAACTGCTATTTTTCTCTCCGGAGTAGCGAACCATTTTGTTCTTTTGCTTAAAACGTGTATTCTCGTACCCATCTGCGCCAAAAATGATCGGCTAACAATTGGAAAATTCTCCAGTGTTTCTGTTATAACAAATCGTGTTCATTGAATATACCAGGAATTTGTGCAAAACTTCTTCTTTTGGAGCTTTTTCTTTAAGGGTTACATACAATGATGATTTTACAGATCTGACTAACTATTCCCAACTACCTCCCATATGAGGGGCTGACGGAGCGATGAAGTGCCATTCTATTACACATACAAGTAACCCTGTTATTTGATCAAGGAGGCCACGATCTTATGGGATATTACCATATACGACATAGGAGAATTCAGTGAATCTACTCATTGAAACAGTGTATAGCCAAAATATGAATTTTATTCAAGTTATATTTACATATATGCTCATTTAACGAAAGCAGCGTACTCTTTTTTGTGTGCATCATAATTAAAATCTTGAATCAATATAGGTTTTAGAGGTAACGTTATGCGATAAAACGTCACTCATGAAGATTTAGTCCCTAATTCATTCAAATGAACGTTAATATGACCACGTATTTGATATAGAACAGAAAAACCTTATTTATAGATATAAAAACGTACTTACGAAATGTCAAGATCATAACGTAATTTTCGTTTATTGATTTTTTAAACGTCAGAATGACAAAATCTCAAAGTAATCACAATTGAATTGACATAAAATTTCAACAAAACCTGTAAAACATATCTTTATTTTTGATTTTAAATATGAAGTTCCCATAGAAGACAAGGCTGCTTTTCTTAAATGAGTTTATATCTAAATATCACTTGAATAAAATTCATATTCTGGTAAAACACTTTTTGAATGAGCAGATTCACTGAATTCTCCTATGTCGTGTACAGTAATATCCCACGAGATCGCGGCTCATTGATCAAATAACAGGGTTACTTGGATTGCCAATACTACTCGTTGATAATGCTGAAATAATCTTATTTTGGTCTAAATGAGATAGAGCCTTTTTCGATTCTTTATGAGCACCGCAAAGATTTGTGCCATTATCTGAGTAGATTTTTATAGGATAGCCTCTTCGCCCAACGAGTCTTTGGATTGCCATAATAGTTGAATCTGTCCTTAAAGAATGAGTTATTTCTAAATGTACAGCATGAACACTCATACATATGAATAAGACACCGTATCTTTTTTCTTTTCTGAGTCAAATTGAGATAAACATTGGTCAAAAATAATCCATCCCAACTACAGTAAAAGGTCTCACGAATGAATTTAAACGACAAGATGGTAGAGGACTAACGCTGCCTAATTTCGTTTGTAACAAATTCTTGTCCATTATGTTTAGCTTCTTGATGATATTGTAGGATCAACAGCTTTGTGAAATAATTATTGGGAATTTAGTATCTTCAGACAAATCATTCAAATTATTAAGTCTACTCTTAAATCGAAGAATGTCGCTAGTATCCAGAATTGGTGATAATTTGAAAATTCTACTTGAATATTCAATTTTGGTATTATTCTGTAGCCTTTTGGAAAGTTTTCATGTTGAACGAATTTAATCCACAATTTCTCAGCTCATTTATTTCAACAGGTACCAGTTCACTAGTAACATTCGATTTTCTTTAAATTAGTCCGATACACCTTAAAGTCCAAGCAATCGTACGAATAAGTCTAAGCCATGACGAAAATCTGTATGGGTCTTGAAGAATTTTATTCAAACTCATAGAATCTTCTGTGGTAAATCCTATAAATTTCCTTCTCATCTTTAGTTCATTCGTTTCAAATATAACGGGTCTAGGCCATTCATCTATTCCAAGCTTCAAGAATTCAGGACCATTTAGCCACCTTCTCTGTTTGTGCGATTCATTTATGCTATCTTATCGTGTAGCTTCGTCGGCAACATTTTCTCTTGTAGATACCCAATTCCAAAACCTTTTTTCCGAATTTTCTTGTATCTTTGCGACTCGATGAGCAACAAACGGCTGAAACAAAATAGGATCCCACTTAGTCCAACTGATAAATGTCTGGGAGTCGCTCCAGAAGTAACTCTTGTGGATATTGATGCTGTGATTTTCTTTGATTTTACAGTTGAATTTTGTACCTTAAATGAGAAATCTAGAAGATTTTCCATATAGTCTTCTTTCATATTAGAAATTTTGACAGCTCTGTCAATTAAATCTTGAATTATGATTTCCGATCTGTCAAATCCTTTTTCTAAGACTTCGACTATATTGTTCACATCTTGGGTAAAGCTGACTAATGCAGATACAGAATCTCTAGTCTTGCCTTTCAAACATTTCTGCTGACGTATCCACAAATTTTGGATGATTTCATAAACTCATTAATAAAGTTCATCCACTGTGCTGGTTCTCCGTCAAACATTGGAAGATCTTCGTTGAATGATTGTCTAGCCATAAATTGATTTAGTTGCAGCCGTTCTTCCCTTTTGAGTTTGTCAGGATTTTCGTCAACTTTTAATGTAA
This sequence comes from Crioceris asparagi, assembly GCA_958507055.1. Classification (NCBI taxonomy): domain Eukaryota; kingdom Metazoa; phylum Arthropoda; class Insecta; order Coleoptera; family Chrysomelidae; genus Crioceris; species Crioceris asparagi. The sequence goes on from OY293826.1 coordinate 68,472,503, forward strand.
CATTTTCTTCATAATGACTTGGCAACGAGCTTACCCACTTTTTAACATAAGAAGATTTGGACGTTATGTTTTTAATATTTTCTTCAGCTTATTGCTCATTATAAATTGATGAACCCTTTTTTGATTGCCACTTTTCATCTAGGTAACTCTGTCATCTTCAAAGCTATTTCATTCTCAGTTAAATCTTTCTCGATTTCTTTAATTTTTCTAATTCTAACTCTAACTGTTTTTGCCTCATGATACTACTACTTTTCGATTTACTCGTTGCCATCGAATTCGTCTTTTCTGTCGTTTTTGAAATATTAGAAGTATCTTCATTATTGTATGTGTAAGTTAAAGGTTTTTCATCCTGTTTTTGCCGTAATGAATTTTCTTCCAACACCTCATCTTTGGCACAAATTTCATTGTCTGCTCTATATCTCTCAGGTATTTTCCCTTAGCTTTTAGATTTAATTAAGGTTCAGTTCAACAAAACATCTTCCTTTATTTTAGCAAGGCTTTGTCGAAACCAGAGTGGAATTATTAGTGTGTTACGAGAAGAGAACTTTGGAATAGCTAAGAACACTTTCATAAAGATTTGTAAGATCGCCAGACTTTCCTCAGAACTAACCACGGTGCTCTGAAATATATAATGCAATTTCTTAATTCCAAGAGGTAGGGGGCAAGAGGGTTAGGATGCCTTTAGGAAGATTATTATCTCATATTCGGAATGCAACTACCTTATGTTTAGAAGTCCTTGCATCTATATCTGCATTTACTATTAGGAAATGGAAGAAAATCTTTGACGGTTACAAGGAACAACCATATAAAATGGGGACTAACGGCTCGACAAATAAAATCATCCATATTTGATAATAATGCTGGAGTGATAAGAAAGGCCGACTTGACACGAAATAAGTTCATGAAACTCAGAAGTTAAGGCTTATCGTGCTAGTGGGATTCGATGAGATTAGATTTGATTAGTTGTAGTGGCTGCGTGTCCTAACCTAATGCGACCAAGTTTGGCTTTTGTGGTTTTCCATTGCATTAGAGTTCAGTATCTCGATTTATCCTTTCTAGCAGACTTAGCAGTCTACATAGGTCGTCCTAGTCTAGGCTTATATTGTTCATATCTTCCTAAGCATAAAGTGTCGTGTCAGCATTCCTACCAATATCCTTATCTTTTTCCGACTTTGATTCAGTATTTTACGGGGCATTTTAGCTGAGGGTTTCTTAGGAATAATTTGGCTTGTCTCTGTTCTTCGATTTCTTATCACAGGTGCCATGCCTGGTTCTTGATGGAGATGTCCCGTAGTGTGGCATTTAGCAATTCCGCAGGAGGGCTCTGGTCCGATCATGGCGTGCTCCGCTGCTTGGCTAGTTGGTCAGGCTTTTCGTTGCCATCTATTCCCTGGTGGACTGGGACACACGATAAGGTAAGTCTTTTGTGGTTATCTAGACTGTTTAGGGCCTTGCGATAATCCCATATCAATCTTGATCTTGCTTGATATCAGTTTAGCGCTTTTAATGCTGCTTGGCTGTCTGAATAAATAACGGTTCGTTGGCTATTCATCATTATCTCTGCCAGAAAGACCTTGACATAGATCCCTAGGCTCAAAGAGATCATATACCTCCCTTGTGTCCCTCATATGCCGGCTCCTGAGGTCGTTTTAAAGCTGTTGAGCTTTTTCAAGGGTGGTCCTATAGCCCTGTCTTTCGTATTTTGTACTGCGTATCCTTTTTTCAACTTACATTGTGGGGCCATTTTATCCATTGGCATTCCCAATATTGGATCAGCCTTTATTTCTTAACTCTTCGTCTCTCTTTTTCAATATGTGATTTCCATGAGAGCTTATGGTTGAGGTTTTCCCAAGGTATTTAACTTCCTCAGCAAATGAAATCTCCACCTCGTTAATCTGCGGCCTTGTAGGCCTTGCAGATTTCGTTCTTCTTTGTAATTGCAATAAGTATGGTTTTGTGAGGATTCACTGAGAGTTTCTCCTTCCTACACCAGTCTCTCACTATATTTAATGCATTTTGAGTACTTTGTTAGAGTGTATTTGGAATTCTTCCTCTTACGTCTATGGCTAGATCGTCCGCGTACCATCGGACAATCTAACAAGAGTTCTGTGGACTTGCCCTGTTGATATGCATACTGACGCTCGCTTAGGGGGCTTTCAGAGCATTGTTCTTTATGAACCTGTCTACTTGACTTTCAAGAGTTGACATAGAAATGACGTAAAGTTAATCGGTCTGGATGATTTGGGCGTATAGTCTAAGATGCCCCCGACAGCCTGATGCTATAGAGGTCTTTTTCCGACATACGGTCCATCTCTTGAAAAGGGTTCGCCTTAAATCTCCCTTTTGGGTGAGCGCCTTTCCTTGTCGCCTCAGCAGTTGTTTCTTCTTTGGCCTTGCTGATGTTGATTGTCTTCTGGGCACTAGTGATGCGCAAAGCAAGACCAAGACCAAGACCGATATGGTCTTGGTATTGGTCTTGGTCTTGCACCCTTGGTATTGGTCTTGGTCTTGCATCAAATCCTTAGTCTTGGTCTTGGGTCTTGGTCTTGCATATACGGTCTTGGTATTGGTCTTGGTCTTGCTGCAAGACCTGCAAGACTCTTGCGAAAATTTTGATCTTTTTATAAGTGTGAAAAGTTGTTGCGATTCTAAACCGTAATTGCTTAATTTAACTGAAGAGGAACCCTGCATATGCATGGGAAGTACGTAATTTATAATCTTATAAGATTGCCTGTAATTATATTATCATTCGAAATGGATAAATATCGACCGTATAAAAAATTGTCATTGTCCAGAACAAACACGCCTGGTATTGTAATGTTAAAGGCTTGTAGAATTAAGTTAGGGCAAGTGAGATGCGTAATTAATTTATAAATTTAGTTTATAAATTAATAATCACCATTCACATATGAGAATCGTATCTTACTAGCGCGACTTAGTCTGCTTATGTTTTCTTGGTATCATCGGTCCCAACTGAGCACTCATTTTACTACATACTTCTACTTTATACTTCTATTTCATAACTCATTCTCTTGCTCATTCTACAATGGTTTTGTACCATTTTCTTTAATAAAATAGAAAGAATCTCTGAAAGCGATCAAAAGTATTTCTGGTTTATAAAACTAACTTTTTTAGGAAGCTTTTTCCAAAAAATGAAAAATAAAAAAAGGGAAAGATTTGTTAATACGCGCATTTATAAAACTAGGTATCTATTTAAAAAGTCAGTCGTGTGAATATCTTAGTTGAGTTAGTTAATGAACAAATAAGGGCAATCTAAAATTTCAAATATCTCCAAAAGTGGCCACTGGATAAATGTCATCAAAAAGATATCAGATTTATAGATGATTTTTAACGTTTGCTTAAAATATTCCGCGCGATAGCAAAAATAATAAAAATAAAAAACCGTGTTATTTACCTTCCCTGGCTTTGAAAAGAGCTCGGTAAGGGAAATCCTAGAAGGGTTGAAATTATGGTATAGGTATAGGGTGATTCAGAATTTTTTGAAATCCGGAAATCCTAGAAGCGTAAAATGAACTCGCTTTTCACCCAACAACTTTTAATTCAATATTTTTAGAATTTCTAAAATAAAGATCGATAATAAGGGAGTTCAAAGATTAATTTGATTAGGTTATTTATTATCGTTTCTTAACTTATCATTGAGCAAAATAATATATTTCCTACCAATTTGGTGTTTGGTTACGAAACCGCAAGAGTCTTGCAAGTCTCGCAGTCTTGCAGCAAGACCAAGACCAAGACCAGGTTAGTCTTGGTATTGGTCTTGCATCCCAGTATTGGTCTTGGTCTTGGGTCTTGGTCTTGCATAGACGGTCTTGGTCTCGGTCTTGGTCTTGCAATTTTGCAAGACCAAGACCAAGACTGCAAGACCAAGACCAGTCTCGCAGCATCACTACTGGGCACTTTGTTACATATTTTCTTGGTCCATACAGGTCCCACGCGAAGCTGTTCTGTCCCCTCTTCAGTGTACCGCTGATGAGGTACGGCTATATGTATAAGGGTTTCTCCTGGTACTCCAAGGTGAGACCAGTAGTTACCGATCTTCTGATGCCTACACATCTACTTGCTCCAGTCCCCCATCGTAAAATTCAGGTTTCTATTGAGGTTGTCTCATCTTGATCCAGCCAATTAAGCGAAGACCCCCAATTCGCCTTGTCCGCGAGACATGACCCCTGTCAACAAGAATGCCGGTATGACGAACAGCCCCCCTTATTAGTAGCCTAAGCCACGATATGACAGCCTGTCGGGGGTGGTCCGCATTGTGGCTTTCTGATCATAGACCCGACAATTGCAATTATCCATTGCTTTTGTCTTGCAACCCAGTCCTTATAGCTCACCCATCCCGGGCAAGTTTCCCTACTTTATTGCAGAATGAGCTGCTCAAGCTTTCCACCAACCCTGGGTTCCCCTGTTCGCCACCTAGGGGACGCGCCTGATAGGTACCACCATTGGTGGAATCATTTGTTTGGATTACTATACTTTAGCCAGAAATTCCCGTTATTTTAGAAACCGCCAGAGGTTCTCCTTTCACCATTCTGCATAGGCTGCAGAACTGAATCATAAACATAGCATAAGGTAGGTACTTTCTATAAGATATGTTCAATATGTCTTCCATGTTTTTGGAGGCACAAACGAACACGAGTATGGAATGATTCTGTCACCTTTCATAATATTTCAGGTGTTATTGTTTGAACTGCACTGCATTTTTCTATTGTGGTTGGAGGTTCTCTGTGAATGATTTCCTTAATATAACCCCATAGATAAAAATCTAATTTTGTCAAGTCCGGTGATCGGGGTGGCCAATTAATTGGCCCACCTCTACCAATCCACCGATTAGGGAAGTTTCTGCTTAGATATTCTCTCACTCCGATTTAATAATGAGCTGGGGCTCCATCATGTTGTAGCCACATTGTATTTGTTATAGCTATTGGTAAATTTTCCAATAAATTTGGTAGATCGTTTTGTAAAAAATCTAGATAAGTTGGGCCATTTAAATTTTCGTTAAAAAAATGGGGACCAACAATATGGTCACCAATTTTCCCCCCCATACATTAATTGACCATCTGTGTTGTCGATCAATCTTCCTATAAACCCTTGGATTATGGCTGGCATAATAAAGGAAGTTATGACAATTCACAAATCCATTTCTACGAAACGTGGCTTCATCCGTAAATAAAATTTTATCAAAAAAGTTGAAATTGGTTCTTATGTTAGTTTGAGCCCAGTAGTTGCAAAATTCAATACGTTTTTCGTAATCTTGTTCAAATAATTCTTGATGAAACTGTATATGATACGCATGAAAACGGTTATCCTTCAAAATTCTCTGAACACTTCTTTCGCTTACATCTACGGTATCTGCGATTACCTTTTGACTTACGGACGGATTCGCTGTAACGGATAATAGCACAGCCAATTGATTTTCTTCATTTCGGGCTGATCTATCTCTAACTGGTTTCCTATATCTCACATTTCCGGTTTATACAAATCTATAACATAAATTTTGCAGGCTCCTTTTGTCTGGATGACGCCGTTCCGGATAACGCTCTGCATAAAATCGACTTGCTAAGAAAGCGTTCTTCTGACATTCTCCTAAAATAAAAATCATATCTACGAGTTCTTCTTGATTGTAATTCATGGTAACAAAATACTTGGGTATAAATAGTATTTGCTAGATAAATTAAACTATTAACAACTACTAAGGACAAATAACATCTTAACAGTGATAAACAGAAATGTCATTAAATTAGAAGCAGCCTACGCGTTTATTTCTTTAAATGGTGAATTGAATAGTAGGCAATTTTTTTTTCATATAACTTTGCATATATTAGGAATTGTAATAAGGTTGTAATTAGAAAAACGTTTGTGATTCAATTCCGCATCGAATGACATAAAATTTTATAAGTTCGTCATTAAATTTCAAACACCCTGTAAATAATCATATAAGTCCAACTTGGTTAATGACAGTATTAGAGCTTCTCTAATTAGTATTATGCACGAATTTATCAGGAAGGTACTATTTATGTTTTTGGAAGGTTTCTCTTCCAGTGATGCAAGACCATCTTTTTTTAGTTTTTATTTTTTTAATAAGAAATCACTGCACCGATTTCAACAAAATTTTGACGTCATAAAGTCAATCATACGAGGTACCAAAATAAGCCTAGAAATGTATATGATGTAATTTGAAAAAAGTATCAAGAAGTTGACATAGAAATGACGTAAAGTTAATCGGTCTGGATGATTTGGGCGTATAGTCTAAGATGCCCCCGACAGCCTGATGCTATAGAGGTCTTTTTCCGATATACGGTCCATCTCTTGAAAAGGGTTCGCCTTAAATCTCCCTTTTGGGTGAGCGCCTTTCCTTGTCGCCTCAGCAGTTCTTTCTTCTTTGGCCTTGCTGATGTTGATTGTCTTCTGGGCACTTTGTTACATATTTTCTTGGTCCATACAGGTCCCACGCGAAGCTGTTCTGTCCCCTATCAAGATGATGTCACCGAATTTTTGGGATACTCTGTATAATGCAAAATAATTTCCCGAAATAAATCTCAACTTAACTAACTGAGCTCCAGGACCCTGTATATATATATATATATATATATATATATATATATATATATATATATATATATATATATATATATATATATATATAATATCAAAATGAGAATGCTATTCACCTTTATGCTTTTATTTCATCGCTGACGAAAGCAAATAAGCTTGAAATCACGTGATCCGCTTCTAGTGGATGACTGTATCCGATGAAATAAAAGCATAATGGTGAATAGCATTCTCATTTTGATATTATATATATATATATATATATATATATATATATATATATATATATATATATATATATATACAGGGTCCTGGAGCTCAGTTAGTTAAGTTGAGATTTATTTCGGGAAATTATTTTGCATTATACAGAGTATCCCAAAAATTCGGTGACATCATCTTGATAGGGGACAGAACAGCTTCGCGTGGGACCTGTATGGACCAAGAAAATATGTAACAAAGTGCCCAGAAGACAATCAACATCAGCAAGGCCAAAGAAGAAAGAACTGCTGAGGCGACAAGGAAAGGCGCTCACCCAAAAGGGAGATTTAAGGCGAACCCTTTTCAAGAGATGGACCGTATATCGGAAAAAGACCTCTATAGCATCAGGCTGTCGGGGGCATCTTAGACTATACGCCCAAATCATCCAGACCGATTAACTTTACGTCATTTCTATGTCAACTTCTTGATACTTTTTTCAAATTACATCATATACATTTCTAGGCTTATTTTGGTACCTCGTATGATTGACTTTATGACGTCAAAATTTTGTTGAAATCGGTGCAGTGATTTCTTATTAAAAAAATAAAAACTAAAAAAAGATGGTCTTGCATCACTGGAAGAGAAACCTTCCAAAAACATAAATAGTACCTTCCTGATAAATTCGTGCATAATACTAATTAGAGAAGCTCTAATACTGTCATTAACCAAGTTGGACTTATATGATTATTTACAGGGTGTTTGAAATTTAATGACGAACTTATAAAATTTTATGTCATTCAATGCGGAATTGAATCACAAACGTTTTTCTAATTACAACCTTATTACAATTCCTAATATATGCAAAGTTATATGAAAAAAAAATTGCCTACTATTCAATTCACCATTTAAAGAAATAAACGCGTAGGCTGCTTCTAATTTAATGACATTTCTGTTTATCACTGTTAAGATGTTATTTGTCCTTAGTAGTTGTTAATAGTTTAATTTATCTAGCAAATACTGTTTATACCCAAGTATTTTGTTACCATGAATTACAATCAAGAAGAACTCGTAGATATGATTTTTATTTTAGGAGAATGTCAGAAGAACGCTTTCTTAGCAAGTCGATTTTATGCAGAGCGTTATCCGGAACGGCGTCATCCAGACAAAAGGAGCCTGCAAAATTTATGTTATAGATTTGTATAAACCGGAAATGTGAGATATAGGAAACCAGTTAGAGATAGATCAGCCCGAAATGAAGAAAATCAATTGGCTGTGCTATTATCCGTTACAGTGAATCCGTCCGTAAGTGAAAAGGTAATCGCAGATACCGTCGTAGATGTAAGCGAAAGAAGTGTTCAGAGAATTTTGAAGGATAACCGTTTTCATGCGTATCATATACAGTTTCATCAAGAATTATTTGAACAAGATTACGAAAAACGTATTGAATTTTGCAACTACTGGGCTCAAACTAACATAAGAACCAATTTCAACTTTTTTGATAAAATTTTATTTACGGATGAAGCCACGTTTCGTAGAAATGGATTTGTGAATTGTCATAACTTCCTTTATTATGCCAGCCATAATCCAAGGGTTTATAGGAAGATTGATCGACAACACAGATGGTCAATTAATGTATGGGGGGGAAAATTGGTGACCATATTGTTGGTCCCCATTTTTTTAACGAAAATTTAAATGGCCCAACTTATCTAGATTTTTTACAAAACGATCTACCAAATTTATTGGAAAATTTACCAATAGCTATAACAAATACAATGTGGCTACAACATGATGGAGCCCCAGCTCATTATTAAATCGGAGTGAGAGAATATCTAAGCAGAAACTTCCCTAATCGGTGGATTGGTAGAGGTGGGCCAATTAATTGGCCACCCCGATCACCGGACTTGACAAAATTAGATTTTTATCTATGGGGTTATATTAAGGAAATCATTCACAGAGAACCTCCAACCACAATAGAAAAATGCAGTGCAGTTCAAACAATAACACCTGAAATATTATGAAAGGTGACAGAATCATTCCATACTCGTGTTCGTTTGTGCCTCCAAAAACATGGAAGACATATTGAACATATCTTATAGAAAGTACCTACCTTATGCTATGTTTATGATTCAGTTCTGCAGCCTATGCAGAATGGTGAAAGGAGAACCTCTGGCGGTTTCTAAAATAACGGGAATTTCTGGCTAAAGTATAGTAATCCAAACAAATGGTCTTTTTCCGATATACGGTCCATCTCTTGAAAAGGGTTCGCCTTAAATCTCCCGTTTGGGTGAGCGCCTTTCCTTGTCGCCTCAGCAGTTCTTTCTTCTTTGGCCTTGCTGATGTTGATTGTCTTCTGGGCACTTTGTTACATATTTTCTTGGTCCATACAGGTCCCACGCGAAGCTGTTCTGTCCCCTATCAAGATGATGTCACCGAATTTTTGGGATACTCTGTATAATGCAAAATAATTTCCCGAAATAAATCTCAACTTAACTAACTGAGCTCCAGGACCCTGTATATATATATATATATATATATATATATATATATATATATATATATATATAATATCAAAATGAGAATGCTATTCACCTTTATGCTTTTATTTCATCGCTGACGAAAGCAAATAAGCTTGAAATCACGTGATCCGCTTCTAGTGGATGACTGTATCCGATGAAATAAAAGCATAATGGTGAATAGCATTCTCATTTTGATATTATATCTATCTCAGTAATACTGAATTATAGTTCTCTTTATATTTATTATATACTTTACGTTAAACGTAATTGGCTATCAATACCTAGGTGGTGCGAATTGCGTCCCACTGAGAGGTTGTTGTCATGCACCTATGACATCTTTCAGTTGCTATTGTTTCGTTGTTTCGTCGGATATCACAATCAACGAGCTAATTAAGCAACTAGGTGCACGCACCGAAGCAAATCCTCCTTCTCCCATCCCTAAAAGTTCGAGGAAAAACTCCAGGACAAACTCAGTACAAAGCCCTTCAAATCAAGTGCAAGAAATGGACATTGGCCTAGAAGAAAGCCTCAGAGAAGCAGCATCTATACCGCTTCCTGAAGATAACACTCCTCCAAAGGAGAACCAAATCGCCGAAAAAGAGGCAGAGAAAGAAAAAGAAACTCCAAAAAGAGACAAGATTCCATCAATCGTCCTCACAGACGGCGAAAAATGGACAAAAGTTTGCAGGAAATTGAAAACACAGAAGATTGCTGTAAAATCCGAAAGCAGTAAGGACAGAATAAGAATGACACTGGACTCCAAAGACGATTACAGGAAAACAGTCACCCTGCTTGATCAAGGCAAGGACAAATTCTTCACCCATACCCTGGATGAAGACAAACTTTACTACCTAGTAGTAAAGGGGATCCACCAAGGGATAAAAGTAGAAGAGATCAAGGATGATTTGAGAGATGCCGGATTCACAGTCGAGGTCCACAGAATCCCATTGGACCAAACTAGAACTACCGATGGTTTAGTCAAAAGCGCTAAAACAGAAATCAACAAGAAGTTATTAGAATTGACTCATCTGTGTGGACTAAAAGTGAGAGTAGAGCCCATGAGACAGCAGAAGACCATCAGCCAATGCCGCAGATGCCAGAAGTTTGGACATTCCAGCAAAACTGCAGGAACCCATTCAGCTGCGTCAGCTGCGGCGGAGGACACGAAAGCAGCAAATGCAAGAAAGAAAAGTCAAAAAATGGCAAGCGAAACGCCACCTGCTCAAACTGCAGAGGAGACCATCCGGCAAACTACAGAGGTAGCCCAGAAAACCCCAATAACAATAAATATAAAGCGGCCAATAAGAAAAACGACCCTCCAAGGATCAAGAGCCCCAGCTCCAGTCCAAACAGGAGTATCATACGCGAACAAAAGCAATGAGAAAGTGAGAGCCCCGGTCACCAAGACAGTGGAAAAACCACTTGGGGAAATGAGCAAGGAGGAGCTGAAGCTGAAGATATGCGAGCTTCGATTAACGATGCTAGCACAAGAGAAGAATTAATCCGCAAATGAACGCCAAATCCTATAGGCCCAGAAGAATAACAGCGCTATCCTGGAATATAGATTGTATATTCAGCAAAAAGCGAGAGTTAGAGGAGATCCTACAACGAAAAGAAGTAGACATAGCCCTGCTACAAGAAACCCGGCTAAGGAAAGGAAAAGACTTCCATATTCCAGGATACAAAATGTACAGAACAGACAGAGACGCACAGACGATAGGGGGGGACAGCAATCCTCATCAAAAATAATATGGACCATCATGAAGTGCCAGATGCGAAAACATATATAGAGAACACAATCGTTGAAATAAGATACAAGACGAGGGATGGGTTCGGTTCGTGTCTGCATACGCAGTACCAAGTAACAAATATAAAAAAAAGATCTGGACGCGCCCACGAAAGCGAATCGGCAATTCGTTATCAGAGCAGATCTCAACGCAAAACACCAGATGTGACATAGTCGGAAAAACAACACCAGAGGACGACAACTAAAAGCCTACGCAGAGAAAAAGGACCCGATAATTACAAGCACAGAAGACGCGACACATCAACATCACCAGGGTAACGATGTACTAGACATAGTCATCACTAAGAGACTAGAAATGGATATGGAAATCACGAACCTACATAAAGGATCGTCAGATCACAACCCGCTCCTAATAAAACTGAACAAGGATGACTTCAAAGAAACAAGGACGTACATCATAAAGAAGACCAACTGGAATAAATTCAAAAGAATACTACGAAAGAAACATGAAAACAGGAACAAAATAGAAAACCAAGAAGACATCGAAATAGAAATTAACATGATAGAAGAAGACATACATAGTGCTATAACGTCAAGTGAAAAAGTGAAAAAAGTGAGCAAAGTACACGGAGAAATACCAGAAGAACTTAAAATATTAATAAGAAGAAAAACAAAGCGCGAAGAGTAGCTTTCATATATCCAAAGCGGGAAAACAAAGAAGAGCAAAAAAGGCTAAATAAGTTAGTCAGTAATGGCTTGCACCAAAACGCAAATAATAATTGGAACAAGAACATAGGAGAACTGGACCCAAGGGAAAGAGGATTCTGGAATTTACAAAAAAGATCCTTAGGAAAAGATACACGGATATACCACCACTAAGAACAGAAAGCGGAAAAATGGTGTACACAAAAGAAGATAAGGCTGGAGTGCTAGCGAACATCCTTCAAAATCAATTTAATGAAAATGTAGATGCCAGGTTCGATCCGACGTTCGGGGAAATCGTAAGGGGGGCGATCAGCAACATACGCGAAAGGGGGGTTCAAACGGAGATCGAACAAACCTCCATAGAAGAAACAGGAGGCTACATAAAAAGACTCAAAAATAAAAAAGCGCCAGGAATAGACAAAATAGGAAATAAGGTCCTAAAGAAACTACCAAAGCAACATTCACTACATTCCTGAAAAATGGAAAAAAGCAGAGATCATCGTCTTGCTCAAACAAGGAAAAAATAGCGCACAGCCAGAGAGTTACAGGCCAATCAGCCTCATGCCAGCCATCAGCAAAATCGCGGAAAGAGTAATTCTCCGTAGGCTCAAGGAAGCAACAAAGGAGCTCAACATATTGCCAGAGAAGCAATTCGGATTCCGGGAGGGGCACGATACAGATCTACAAGCACTTAGGCTTGTAGAACACGCGACTGCGGGACTCAACTGGGGACTCATAACGGGGATGCTATTCTTGGATGTCGAAAAAGCCTTGGACAGAGTGTGGCACAATAGATTAATCCATAAAATGGACATATTTGGAGTTCCAACTCCATTTCAACAACTGATCGACTCCTATTTAAGCAACAGAACGTTCCAGGTGAAAGTAGGGAATGCACTATCAAGCGCGCGACAAATGGAAGCCAGCGTACCGCAAGGCACAGTCCTGTCTCCTCTGCTGTACACAATCTACGGCGCAGACACACCAAAAACAAGCGGAACAATTATCTCATTGTATGCCGATGACACAGCGATCACAGCCACATCCAAAAGCCCAAAGATAATTACCAAAAAACTCCAAACAGCAGCAGAAACTATTGAAAATTGGAGCTATAAATGGAAAATAAAAATTAACGCGAACAAAAGCCAAGCGCTACTAGCAAGAGGCAGAAAGAGGACAGTACCAGCCGGTAACGTTAGAATTAACGGGGGGGAGATTCAATGGAGCGACGAAGTAAAATACTAAGGAGTTACGATCGACAAAGGCTTCACATGGAAATCCCATGTGAACGCAACAGTCCAAAAAGCAATCGCAGCTAGGACCAAGCTAAACCCACTTATTGGGAGAAATAGCAAAATGAAAGTCAAAAACAAGCTGGCACTTATCAAAGCAATCATCGCCCCAATATTGACGTATGCATGCGTAGTCTGGGGATACGCATGCAAGTCGCAAAGGATGAGAATACAAGCCCAAGAAAACAAAGCCTTGAGAATGGCTCTAAACGTACCCTACTACGTATCGAACAGAAGGATATATGAGGACCTGGGCTGGACGCCAACTCTAAACAAAATGAAAGAAATTGCCACGGGAAGGATGGAAAAAGCCGCGAATCATCCAAACGCGGAACTACGTAGGTTAGTTGACTATGACGGACGACTGATTGACAAGTACAAGAGACCAAGACATCAAATGAGTCTATAAGGGTGAGAAGAATAGACATCACCAAAGGAATCCACAGGAATCAACGAAGATCAACAACAAGCAGACATCAAAGTAAGAAGAGAGGAAGGCCGCGTAGATATCGTGGTGAGGGACACCAAATTTCCAAGCTACCAGGAGGCAGCGAAGTAGAAACGGAGGGGAAAAGGTTTTATTCGCTAAAAATCCGACACTGTTCCGATCAAAGATCTAGATTGGTTCGCCTTTTGAAGACTTCCTAAGCCCCGCCTCAAAAATAAAAAGTTTCGTCGGAATCGGATCACGTGATTTCAAGCTTATTTGCTTGCGTCAGCGCCACATAAGTGGAAGCTGTATCCGAAGAAACAAAAGCAACTGAAAGATGTCATAGGTGCATGACAACTAATATTGAAGTAATACTGAATTATACTTAGTTCTCTTTATATTTATTATATACTTTACGTTAAACGTAATTAGCTATCAATACCTAGGTGGCACGAATTGCGTCCCACTGAGAGGTAGTTGTCATGCACCTATGACATCTTTCAGTTGCGTTTGTTTCTTCGGATACAGCTTCATATTATGTGGCGCTGACTAAAGTAAATAAGCTTGAAATCACGTGAACCGCTTCTAGTGGATGACTGTGTTTGATGAAATAAAAGCATAAAGGTGAGTAGCATTCTCATTTTGATATTATATATATTATTCGGAATATTCAGATAGATGTTATATTACAAATATCCAGATATATTATATATTAAATATTTAATGTTCTCGATTTATCCGTCGCGACAGTCTGTCGCTGGTATTTTTATAATAAAGTCACGTACAATTATTAAATTTCATCTTTCGAAGCTTACATATTACCTTACGGTATGAAACCTCATATTACAGCTTCCTGCCATAACATATCATATCATGTAACATAGGATTATTCCTAGAAATTGTAACGGTGCAATCTAAATCGTTTAGAACATTCTAGAAACTGCTTAGCTTGCACCTAAAAAACTATTTAAGTAGACAACCAAAAGCGATCGTCAGATTAGTACGTAAAATTTAGTAAAGTAGAACTCTGCTGTATTTGTCTCATTTTCGACCTGTTATTTCAAAATTAAGTCAACTAATAAATTTGCTAAAGTAAATAAAGTTTTTTCAAAAAGTCTTCAAAGAAGAATCCAATATATATATATACAGGGTTGTCCATTAAGCGCGCGGTGGTCTCTAGCGATCTTACCGTTGAAATAAGAAGAAAATGTTCCATATAAAAAGTGTTTCTTTTCGAGTGTTCTTTCTGAGGAAAATAATTCCAAATATGGTGGACTTCCGAATATACCGGAAGTAGACATCAACTTCCTTATTTTAAATAGAACACCATGTATATTTTCACATTTTTGAATTCAGCATCGATTTTATGGTCCAGTTTGTTAAGCGTACTTGTTGTCTACGGTGTCTCCATTTGAAGTTATTCGGTAATCTTTAGAAAATTTGACGTTTGTTGTACTTCACAAAAATTGTAACCCGATCGAAACATGAGGTTTTTGATGTTGCCAAGATCGAAAAACGTAGTTATGTTTTAAAGTAGCATTACTTCAAAAGCACTGTAAATAATTGCACTAGAAATTTTCAAATTTGAAAAGTTTAAAACATGCAAAAGTCATTTTTTTCGAATGTGATGGTATGTCATATCCATGAATGCGAAATTTAATTCTCTTTCGATTTTATTGAGGCTTATTTAGGTCTATCTCTGTTGGTTTTCAAGCTATTAATACTTTTTCAATTATTCTACAACGTACGGAGAAAATGGAAAAATACTAGGCAGCATGGCTCACAGTTACGTCAAAAGAGTTGTCAAATTTAATAAAATTTATTGCGTGCTGTAAGGGATCGTAATCAATATGAAACATGCCACCTAATAACTAATTGATATGGTTTATATCCTTGGAGAATGTTCAAAAAATTGTCTTCTCGCATCCCGAGTGTACGGCGAACGTACTTATGTTTTAAAGGTAGCATTACTTCAAGAGAACTTTAAATCATTACGCTAGCAATTTTCAAATTTGAAAAGTTTGAAACATGCAAAAATCATTTTTTCAAATGGGGTGGAATGTTAAATTTCATATTCATGAATGCAAAATTTAATTCTGTTTCGATTTTAAGTCATATTTACGCCTATCTTTGTTGGTTTTCAAGCTATTAGCGATTTTTAAATTATTCTACAGTGGCGCGGAGAAAATGAAAAAATCGTAGGCGACATGGTTTTGTTGGCGAAAAACTAGAGAAAAACAAAATATGGCTGATATTTTATTGGTACAGTTTTATTTCATTAAATATTCAAATTGTCTACCATTTTTCTGTAAACACATATTAAATCAGTTAATGATCTGTCTACATTATGTAACATTATGGGTGTAACAGATCTGAATGCCACACGTATTCTTTCCCGCATGTTTGCTGCTGTTGTTGGGGGTATTTTGTATATCAGGTCTTTAACGTATCCCCAAAGGAAAAAATCCAGTTTTCTTAGATCTGGCGACCTTGGTAGCCAGGCAACGGGTCCACGTCTTCCAATCCAACTTCCTTGAAATCCAGTGTTTCGGACTCTGACACTAAAATGTGCAGGCGCTCCATCCAACTGAAACCACATTCTTCTCAACAAATCCAGAACTAGATTTTCCAACAGATCATCTAGATTTTCATTCAAACAATTTTGGAAGATATTTCCAGTAAGGTGTTCATCAAAAAAATGGGGCCCTATTATGTGGTGTCCAGTTATGCCATCCAAAACGTTAACACTCCATCTTTGCTGGTTGTCGATCGTCCTCACAAAATTCGGATTGGCATCAGCGTAGAAATGTAAATTATGCCGGTTTACACAGCCGTTATTATGAAACGTAGCTTCTTCAGTGAATAATACCGCAGTAAAATACAATGCATCTTCTTGTAGACGAGCAAGACCCCAATAACAGAAATTGGTTCTATTTTCAAAATCTTTAAGTGCTTGATTTAGCTGCACGTGATAAGGACGATAATTATTATTCGCTAAGATCCTTTTTACAGACGTTTGTCTTATGCCCAAGCCCAAATCGCGACTGACTAACTAACCTAACCTAACCTAACCTAACTTCAGTTACAACACGTTTTCCGAATAACTTCAAATGGAGACACCGTAGACAACAACTACGCTTAACAAACTGGACCTTAAAATCGATGCTGAACTCAAAAATGTGAAAATATATTCCACCATATTTGAAATTATTTTCCGCAGAAAGAACACTCGAAAAGAAACACTTTTTATAAAGAACATTTTTTTCTTATTTCAACGGTAAGATCGCTAGGGACCACCGCGCACTTAATGGGCAACCCCGTATATTTTATCAGCGTACAATGTTGGGGACATCATCTTGTATTCAATTTGATGTTTTAATAATAAATTGAATAACTAAAGATGTGGAATGTGGAATATTATTTTAGAATTAGAGAGTATATCTTTTTGAATTTTAATAAATATAATAAAACAATATGCTACCACATATTGCTGAGGTCACACATATCTCTTTGTGGATGACATTCTTATTATTTAAGAGATAGTGAATCAAATGTCAATATATGTATAGTTTCCAAGTTTGTTTCTCATTAGAACCTTCTTTTTTGTTTTCTTTGCTGTGTGTGTGACAGTATAGAGAAATTGAATGATCATGTATGGAATTTCAACTGGAAACTAAAATACATCGAATCGAGAAATACAGTAATCTCTGTAATTTATACAGGTCAACGATTGCGACATATCGCATTAAAACATCTACTGTGTATTTTTGTTTTTGTAAAATTGGAGAATAGAATGGGACCCCTGTCAACAAAATCGACGGTAAAAACTATCCGCAATGGAAATTCCAATTGAAATTTGAATCAAAAGCAAAAGGCCTTTGTGGAATTGTAAATGTGAGTATCATAAAACCAATCGAAGCGGAACAATTGAACAGTTGGACAAGGAAATACGGATTAGCTATGTGCGATATGACTTCAGCAACAGAAATGACACAGATTCCCTTTACGAAACTTGCAAACTGGCTGCGGAGATACTAAACAAGTTAAATGGAATATACTCGAGTAAATCAGAAACAAATAGGATGGATAGTTCACGAGAGGTTTCATTCTTAAAAGATGGAGACGAACGACTCAGTTTTGCAACATCTGGCTAAATTTGAAAGTTTAGTGCGTCAGATCAGAGAATCATGCGAAGAGATAAGTAACATTGCAATCATTACGAGAATAATTGGTAGGTTGCATCCGAAACTCAGAAATTTTTGTCAAGCATGGTTATCAATGTCAGAAGAGAGACAAACGAAAAAAAACACAAAGAGATGACGAGACATATTTCATGAGCGAAGTAACACAAGAAGTACTTGTAACGACCAACAGTAAAACAAAACAAAGAGAAAGTTACAACGAATTTCGTTTTCTACAACAGCAGAAAATTCGGTTACTTTGCAAAGGGCTATCGAGCACCAAAACAATGCACACCTCAAGAGAGCCCGAGCACTTCCAGAATACTTAGAAAAGATAAAGGAAGAAATGCAAATTCGATTTTCAATGTGGAAAACGGCAAGAAAATTCCGAAACTAAATGATGCAAATGCAATTTAAGTATCAGACTGTGGAGCATCGGCTCACATGTGTCATTAGAGAAAACTTTTCTGCAATTTCACCGAAGATAAATTACACCTAAAATTAGGAAACAAAAACGAAGTTCTTGTGAAAGGAAAAGGCTGAATTTACATTCAATGATGGATTGATTGTGAATGAAAAGAAAGCCTAATAAATGAAGAAGCATTGCATATCTACGCAAGAATCTCTTTTCAAAAGGTGTAATAACCAAGAAGGAATGAAAATTGTAAAGGACTACCACACAAAACTGTCGAGAAGAGAAAATCGAACCCACGAATTCATTCACACGGATGTGTGTGGACCCATACAAGAAGAGTCATTCGGAGGCTGTAGGTATTTTCTTTTATTTGCTCATGGGAGCTTGTGATATAGAACAGCGTATTCCCTGAAACACAAGTAAGATACGTTGGAGATATTCAAAGAATTTGCGAGAACAAATTCGGCAGAGCAATGCAATTTCTACGAGCTGACAATGGACTAGAATATGTCAATGACGCGCTCAATAGGTTTCTACTGACAAAATGGAATAGTCACCAATAGAATGGAAAAAGCGAAATGAGAAAATCGGCAACTAAAGAGAGTACAAGAGTAATGCTGTATGAAAAACGTCTATCGAAAGGTTTATGGACAAAATAAAATCGAAATAAAAAAGAGATTGGTTTTAAATGGGTTATCAAAGTTACAATGAAACATTTTATCTAAGATTGCTAGTAACTCTAGCCGTAAAAGGGCAATATAAAATGATACAAATCGATGTGAAAACTGCATTCTTGAACGGAGATTTACAAGAAGAAATCTACATGGAACCTCTCGGCGTAGAGATTGAACCAGATAAAATCTGTAAATTGAAAAAGTCACTATAAGGACTGAAACAAGATTCAAGATGCTGGTATCAGAGAATAAGAGAATAAAAGTTTTCTGAGTACTTTCAGCCTGAAATTATACGATGCCGACAAATGTGTATTCAAAGAAAAAAATTTGAATGAAAACTAAGTGAGGATATTAATCTACGTCGACGATGAGATAATCTGCGAGAAAGAAAGAGACTAAAAGAGAATTCATTCAATTATATTTTATTGGTTTACAGATTGAGAGGGATTCTAAAAAGAACTTCTTTAACCACATAAAAAGTTTCATTGAGAAGGTGGTCATGCGCTTTCACCAGGAAGAAACTCACTATGAAAATGTACAAGCAAAGACAAACTTAACTAGTAAGGACAATAAAGAACTTGCTGAGATTCCATATAGAGAAGCCTTGGCATCATTGATGTGTATTGCGATTACCATTAGATCAGACATCATGTACGCTGTGAACGTGGTGAGCAGATACTATAATCAACAAAAAATCACAATGGAATGCAGTAAAGCGAATCATTCAATATCTATACATCTATACATTTACCGGAAATGGCTTATGTTATATAATCATCTCATGTATCAATTGGATTCCTATTCTGAGATATCTATACATTATACATTATAGACATCTATATATCTATTCATATATCATAAAACTGTAACATGCCGAGGTCTGTACATTATAGATTTTTAATGTGGGGGGGTCTTTATTAGTGTGACAGAAGCTAAAACAACAGATTTTAAAATTGTTGTCTGTCTGTATGTTTGTACGCGCATCACGCAAAAACTACTGCATGGAATTGAATGCAGTTTTAACCGATATATTAGTAGAGGTATAAATTAGAATATAGGCCTCATTTTACCACGAATGTCTGTCTTTTTGTATGTTTGTACGAGCGTCACGCAAAGACTGCTACTTGGAATTGAGTGCAACACTCACCGATATATTGCTAGAGGTTTAACTTAATATAAAGGCTCCATTTTACCGCGTCTGTCTGTCTGTATGTTTGTACTAGCATCACGCAAAAACTACTGCATGGACTTGAATGCAGTTTTCACCGATATATTACTTGAGGTTTAACTTAAAATATAGGCTCCATTTTACAGCGTCTGTCTCTTTCTGTATATTCGTACACGCATCACGCAAAAACTACCAGATGGAATTGAATGCAATTTTCACCGATGTATTGCTAGAGATCTAACTTAAAATATATGTTCCATTTTACCACGTCTGTATGTTTGTACACGTATCATGCAATAACTACCGCATGGAATTGAATTCACTTTTCAAGGCAGGACGAAGTCGCGCGCAAAAGCCACTTCTATATAAAAGTATGATTAAGTAGTTTACTTATGTAATATAAAAAAATAACTCTTGATAAGACTCGATTTCTCTTATGGTATTTGCAGAATTTGTAGGGATGACTCAGGGAGTTGAAACAATTTTGACATATTGCTTCGTACACATGATTATATAAACACAAATCATATGATAGTAAATTTATTACGTTTTACACTAATAAAGTGTAAGTATGAATTTTCAGGTGAAAAATATATTTCATCGTAGAGAGAAATTTTGTTTCAACTATCCTCATACCAAGGTAAGTTAAAACAGGAGTCGAGGTGAATTGAAACAGTTTATCTTTGGATAGAATTGAAGGTATTAAAGTAAAAAAAATGATATTAGTTAAACTCATTTAATAGAATAAAAGGTATTCTATAAAATAAAACTTCTTTTAAAAAATAATATAATATGAATTAAAAGTGAAAAATTTTAATAGTTATCAGTAGAAACTATGAACAGTCTTATTTTTGTTCATTAGAAATCTTAGGTTTTAAGAATAATCTCACTTACGTCTGTTATAAGAAAACAAGAGGACCCAAAAGATGTGAAAAAAGTCAGTCGGATAAGCAATTGTGACAAACATAAAAAAAATCGCCGGCAGTGCAAAATTTGCATTTGAGGTATTTTATCCATTTTTCTTTTGTCTTAGGTACTATCTGAATATGGTTCTAAGCACAAGATGCACAAGCATAAATCGTTTTCTTCATAATCACTGATTTCTTTGACAATCTTGTTCTTTTTTGTTCTCGTTCTTATCTTTAATATTTTATGTGTTTTTTCTTGTTAAAATTCAGGTTTTTTACTTTTTTCTTATTCATTCTAGCTGCTACGATTGCAGCTAATTCATCTTTTAGAGGAGTGTCCGTATCAAAACAGCGGATTTCAAATGTCGTAGATTTGTTTGCATTACTTTTCCAAGTGTACCCCTAGGGAAGGGTCTAAGATTTTCAGGTGGGAACGTACTTGATCTTCTTTCTACAGGAACTGTTCTCCTAAATTTAGAATTTTTGGTCATAGGTACTCTGCTTGACCAGTTCTCGGAGGAGGCAGAAACCTGCTGGAGTGCGCTGGAGATCATGTAGCTTCTGTATAAATGGATTTGGTGTGCGTGTATCACTCCATCAAGTTAGAGCACGAAGGGTCAGGATTCTGAGAAATGGTGGATTTTTCGGAATTCACCAACGGTCAATCAGTAGTTTGGCTAGTCAGATAATCATCATCATGGAGTATTTCGTTGTTAACTGGCCAAAGTTCTAACTGTTCCAGGAATATCATAAATACTCATGACTTTCCCGGGATTTGATCGCATCCAGTTATCGGAAGCAGTGTTATTTGCTTTTTTCTGGTCCAAAAATGGCCTATCCATTTTTAATTGTTGTGTGAGAAGCATTATTGTCCAATAATAATAAGATATTATTATCTTTTGATGACCTAACTTGGTCTGTGAAAAATTCAAGAAAGGTATGAAAGTCATATCTTGCATCCAGCCTGATCCATAGCAGTACCAATTGATCCAGAAGGTCCATCATATATAAAATGGTCACTAAATCTCTTCCTGTGAAAAAATAAACATTGGGAGAATATGATAACCTAGGGCATTTCCAGCTAGAACTTTAGTAACCAATGTTCCCCTCTCCGCTGAAGTCATGGCACTCACTTGTTTCTGTCTTCTTCTAGCAATGATACAATCAGATTTCTGAATATTAGTGATGCCAGACTCGTCAACGTTCAATATATCCTTCCCTTGTTTATATTTATCAAGTAGGTATAGTGCTGTAATTCTGAAAAAAAAGTTTTTCCGATTAATAGCTCGGGCGATGCTTGTTCGTTGAGGTAGTCTAAGAGAAAGAATAGGATATCGTATCATGAAAGATCGAAGCCAACAATTATCTGCCATTTACTGTTTAACCCAAGAAGGACACTTTCTGTTGAATTCCTCAGCTAACCCATAGACAAAGCTTCTGGCTTCATAAATTTCATAAGATTTTTTTTTATATATCTGTATCTCGAAGCCCTTTTCTGGCGCAATGTTACCTCTTTTGTTTTCAAATAGTATATTTCACGCCGTACCTCAAGTTTTTCTTTAATAATCAGGAGGCATGTTGAAAAAAAATATGTGAAAAAACAATCAAACCTTACCATATGAGCAATGCAGCCATACAATACTTGAACGAGCTCAGTTGAAACAGTCTGTTTCAAATACCTTCATATACAAAATTAGCTGTAACAGTGCTATGATTTGAATCATCAGTTAATGAGCTTTCGAGCAATAAATAACCAAAATTCAAACGCATTATCAAAATATAAGCATGGTAAAAATCTTAATAAAACTCACTTTTCACAATTTTTAAATAGTTTTTATTACTTTCGGTATTTTCCATCTATTGTTCTGCAGTGATTTCCCAAGTCCCATACTGATCTAATAAAGATTATTGATTAATATCTAATCAGACTTTTTAATCTTTATAGAAACATGGAACCATAGAAACTCATAAATATATAATATCTATCCAAAATGCAACGAACATTTTTATAGGTTCGGTCATTGGAACTATGTATAGTGTATAGGCATAGTATACTTACTCTCATAAACCTCTAAGCTTAATTTAAACTATGAAGTAAGATCCGTTGATTCATTATGTCGAGTCAATAAACGTCAGTAATATTTCTTACAAAAACAATTTTTATATTTTTTCTTAAAAATTCCACTTGTTTGGACATGGGCACCAGAACGACAGAACCGCTTGGTTAGGAGTAACGGTCGCAACACAGTTACCGTTTCAAATCAACTCTGTTTAAAAATACGTCGAACTTCCCCATTAAAAAAAATGCTGTAGTTTTCACGAAAAAAAGTACTC
The DNA here is from genome assembly GCA_958507055.1 of Crioceris asparagi. Lineage (NCBI taxonomy): Eukaryota > Metazoa > Arthropoda > Insecta > Coleoptera > Chrysomelidae > Crioceris > Crioceris asparagi. Next base: position 68,495,641 of record OY293826.1, read on the forward strand.
ACTAGAAAAATAATCTAAATTCTCCCAATTATTCTTTGGATCAAAATTAGACTCTTGATTAACCAGACCTGACCGTACATTTTTAGAAAATTAATTGCTTGAGCCGTGATAAAAAAGTTATTCAAACGATATTTGTTTATTTCCTTCATCGAATAAAACTTTGTTTTTATATAAAATGTACCTACTCACTTTTTGTAATTTTATGACATGTTAATATTAAATAATGTAGTTGCACTAATTTTCTCTTTTTGTACAGGTCTTTGAAATTTTTATATAAAATTAATTAAATAGCTTCTCAGATAAATTGTGAATGTATCAAGAAATGTTTACAACTCTAGATATTAGATATTTGAAAGTAAAGGCACACAATGTTGGTATATCTTGTGGTTTCAAATAAGCTTATAAAAGATTTTGCTGCTCGAAAATTTATCAAATATGTTTTTTTATTTACCTATTTATAAAAATGACCATGTTGATCCGAAATGTTCAAATGTTGATCATCAAATGATAATATTTATGACCGTATAAAGAGATTCAATTAACCTTGCCAAAGATTTAGAATTTTAGAAATTCATTTCTATTTTATGATTAATGAATTCTTTTATCTCCACATCATACAAACATTGATTGCAAATCGCAAAATACATGAGGATGTGAGGTGATCCCTCGAGGCGAACGACAACATGGCCGTCTCTTTCTTCGTTTGTCCCTGGTACGCAGTACGCCTGGGTGGTACCACGACCGGTCCCTGCAGCGTTTTTGCCCTTCTGGGTACGCTACATGGGCGGTGACCCAAGATGTGGAATTTTTCTTGCTGTCGATGCTTTATCCGTGTTAAGTACGAGATTAAATTCATATCCTGTATATTTTATATAGAATGAAAACAAACAATTCTTTGTTGATTTAATTGATAGGTTAGTTAAATTTTGATTTTGTTTAGTTTCTCAGTCTTAGTCTAGTTTGAGTAGATCATTATGCGGTGTCAATTGTTTAGAATAATTGAACATACGTAGGAATAGATCAGAAAATTAATGTTCCATTCAACTAGGCTACCACCTCAAGCGCAATAATTAAAACGTGGAATTGTCAGTCCACAAATGACTCAAGCCCCATGTTAGCCGCATAAGTATAGAAATACCAAGGATATTTTTCCAGTTCTCTTTTCTTGCTAGTGAAGTTACTTTACAAGAAAACAAAAAATACAAAATTTACCCGCCTTCTGCATAATATGGAAATACTGTCTTCAGGCGAACATATTTTATAATACAAAACTCCATTCATTGTGTTTCAGCATACGAAACAGAAATCATTACTCCAGGCTAGAAGTAGCGGACCACCGTAAGTAATCGTCATGAGGTCCTTGTCGATTCAATGAATAACCGATGGCCTAGCTGTACACCGGCATATCTTTACACAGTAGCATGTATAATATAAGAAATGTTCCTCAGACATATAATTATATATTTGAAATTACAATGTTTAAGATAGGAAACGAAAACGGTGCGCAAAGGCCGGTTGGTCCGAGCGCTTTGGATTATTCATGAATCCATTGACAGATGAATTATTGAATTGCTAGCCGGGCGGCAGAGGGCGATGCTTTCGACCGATATGGCGACACTAATAAATTCTATTAAGGATTTATTAACTGTTCGCATTAATAAAGTATTGGTGGCTAGGTAGATTTTTCTCCGAGATTGCTTCGAATGGGTGTATGTATATGGAAGCTGGTCTCGATTTATGGTCGAACCTTTTATTACACAACTGTTGTTCTATCTGAAAGATTTCCCCAGCTCTCCTAGGTTTATCAAACAAAAAAACAAAGCATTATTTGAGGGATAAAGATTTCAAACAAGAATGTATGTATAATGTCGTAAGACGAAATAGTATGTTCTTAAATATATAAAATAATCCATTGTCGACAAATGAAAACGGAATAATAATCAGGTTCCATTGTTAAATAAGACATAGGTACTTATTTATTCGTGAAGAATAACTGCTTAAGAAAAGCTAGTAGTTTTTTTCAGATTCCCAAATAGGAGAAGCAAATAGATTGTTTTCTTTTTTATGTTTGCTTCTGTCAAAGAATATTCCACAATAATTATTGCATATAAAATTCAATTTTGTTTAGAAATATTGGCCAAAAATCGATCCCTGGTCAGTTCTATGAAAGGCGCGACCCATATATTCTGCAGGATTATTTATGTTGATTTTGTTCAGTAAACGCACTTTATTTTTGATAATTTATTGAAAAAAGTACTACGGTATATGAAATAATCATTTTAAAGCTTAAGGAATATGGAGAAACTTCATATCTGAAAACCCGACTTAAATTTTGCTTATTTGCCTTTAGGTAACCTATCCCAATTTTGATAGTAGTGTAAATTTTTCCGCCTTCATATACTTCTTTTGGAATTATCAAGCCAATTAGACATTTAGTGCTTGTATAGAAAAACCTATATAACTTATAGTGCTAACTTTGCTCATAAAAAATTCATTGCACTTATTCTCACCTCGCACTCGGTAGGTCAAATAACTCCAAGGATTTGGTCTAGTTATCCAGCATAACCACTGTAGCTCCGTGAAATGTGCATTTCACATTTAGACTAGGCGTACTTCAACTAGTGTCATTCTCAGGAGAATACAAACTTTCTCTTTTCCCACATGAATAGTACCTATATTGCAAATGCCCATTGTATTGTACTTTACATGCGACTTGCATTGAACAATTCTCGTCTATTCATTATCTATTCATTAGAATCTTGAGTGGCAGATTTATGACCTTTGGACTACATCGGTCGACCTTTTGTCCACCAAGCCACAGCCACAGAGAAGACTATATCAATACCAATGTCTCAGAGATGCTTCTTAAGACAGCAGTACCTTTTTAGGAATTTAAGAACCTTCTTATGTTTTCTTCTAGCCACATACATTGCCACCTTATTGTACTCAATCGTAGAGCCACTGTGAAAGATCATGGACAATTTGATCAATGTTTTGGTATCTCAATGAATGATAATGCCATCAACGCTCTTTCATTACCCTCAAAGTTTTCTTTTCCTGTTACCTGATAAATGTCTACCCAGTTCAGCTTTAGTGAGATACCAGAGAATCCCCCCACAAGCACTGAAATATTGTCGTGTCACATAACGTACCTAGATCTCTCAACCGCCTATGTGGAACCTCCACCGCAATCAATTGACAAACCTGGACGGTCTCCAGAGCAGAGCAGTAGCTTTGTGGATCCCTCAGTAACACTTGGCTCTAGACCCAATCCTCATATGTCAGCCTAATTTCTTTATCTTCTCAGTTTTCCAATATAAGTGTGTGCCCTTGAGGTACACACTACGAATTAGAGAGTTGATCGATAACAATGCAATCTCTACCCAAGGGTAACCGTACAACATTACTTTATAGGATAAACATAATCTTGCGGCCAGCAGAAAGCTGTATTTCAGCTATTGAATATAAATTTTGATATTGATTCTTTTTTACTTCCATCAATAAGGGAAGTATTGTATTCACGTAAAAAATCGACCTAGTGATCTTTGCTGATATTTACGTTTTGGGGTTCCTAGATCACGAAAATCATGGTATCTCGAGTCCGTCGGTCTGTCTGTCTGCCTGTAGTGTGTCTGTAGTCTGTTGGCGTTGTAGCTCAATAACGGCTTGACGTAGGACAACGAATTTTGGTATGCATATTGAAGGACTACCGGCGACGCAATGTAAGGGTTTCCGTTAATAATATATACAGGGTGTTCAAAATATTAAGTATCAATATAAGAACGGTAGAAGCGACGAGGCTATTTCCATCTGGAAGCGGGGTGGTTTTTCCAGGGAAGTCATAGGTAAAGGCTTTTACCAATCTTTTTTCTTTATGTGCCAACGCGCCTATTGCATAGTACCTAAACTTGCGCCGATTTTGATGATTATTTTTCCTGGATAGAGGAGTATTAAAAATGGTACCGTCCTAGATAAAATCTTACGTCTCCTTCCCCCTGAAAACCGTCCCCAAATGAGGTGGAGGGGGAAAATTTATTGAAAACAGAAAATTGTCGATGGCAGAAGAAAATAAAAGATAATTTCCAGTCAGGTTTCGTTTACACTTGACTTAAAAAAATCAAGGACTTCCGAAATACCACACCACGAAAGTGCAAGATTCCTATCGCCATATATGAGTGTACCTACGTTCAACAAATGACATGCCTGATGAAACAAAATTCGAAAAAAGTTTAATTCTGTTAGTGCTGGTACTTTTAAAGTTGGCGCTACAAGTCTTCTATCTACTCACAACTGATCCACTTCAAAATTACCAGCATCAATAGAATTCACATTATTTTGATCTTTTCAGTCCACCAACAAATAAAGTCGGTCCTATTTTTTGTAAAGAATATTTATTAGAATTTTGAACTTGCTGCTTAAGAAGGAAATTACCTTATTTGGTAAGTAAGCTCAAATCGAGTGTATGCATGATCAGATTATTTGAATGAACGAGAAGGATAAAAAACAGAAATTTCAATGTTGGATATTGTAATGGTTCCAATTCCCATTCAAGGACTAATCAATCAGGTTTAACTCTTTAAATTCGAAAAGATCGGGATAAAATATTTTTCGTGGTAATTTATATATAAATAAGCTTTATTATTTCTTTTGAATGAATGTTGAAATGTTGAAACTCTGATTCGATTTCTGACATGTTTGATTTTAAAACTCGTTTTTGATCATTAATACATAAATATTACAAACTACTAAATTGATTTGAGTTCTTCTGATCTTTATAGTTCTTTCGGCATTTACTGTAGATAAATACTCACATAGATACAGTGCCGTGTCGTCGTGAGCGCGCTTGTTAGCACACAGCCCATCTGAAATAATATTTTTACGTGTGGTTGAGATAATTTGATTCGATTACTCCTATTATTATCATCATTATATTATATGAGTAGAAGGGATAGAGATAATCGGCCACTGTGAAAGATGGTAGGTCGTATTCTATTGTTTTAGGAGGGAAACTAATCCGTCAGACGCCAACACCTTTAAAAGAAATTATAGCGAAAATAAAACCGAATGTTGCCGTACCCTTGACTTGGCAAAAACCAATGTCTATCATATGTCACGTTTCGACATAGATTTTCCTTTAAATTAACGTTAGGTTTCTTAAGAATTTCGGAATAGGTATATAGAATTTTAAAATATATATCAAAAAATATGATAATAGAGATAAAGAAATTGCTGCTACACTGTCACATGAATAAATAATAAAATCGTCGTTAATTAGCAAAAAGTCAAGTTTAAGGATTCATAAATTTTTCACAACCAAAAGATTCGGACATATTAATATGAACTTCTTACATGTATTTTGCACCTATAATTTTCAATACAATTTATTGAGACCTTTCAGATTCTGCTATAAGTACTACAATAGAAATACTAAGTAAAAAATATGGTGGGTCCACTCAGATGACTTAGGAGGAACTGTTTAATCAGAGAAAATTCTACATTTCATATACCTAAGCATTACATTTTTCCTGCTTTTTCTGAGATAAGCCTTATAGCAGGTAGCTTTAAGCAGAATGTTTTAGACAATTTTCATCAAAATCGTTAAATCCGTTTTCATGTAACAAGTTTTTCGGGTAATGCCTAGTAATATCTGTGTTACCGGCGATCATTATCAATACCATACAAAACAAAATCGGTCCAACCGTTCCCGAGATAATCTTGGTACAGCCAGACAGACAAGATCAATGTCTGCAAATATGTTTCTTGGACTCTGGGATCCTGAAACGTGAACATCTGTTCAAAACCAAAAATTTCAACTGTAACATTCCTTTCCTTACTAGGGTCTACATACATTAGCGGTAGGAGAGTAAAAATAGTGATAAAGATCGTAGTATCAGTAAGGATATTTTTGCGTATTAAACTCGTTTCGTTTGTTCATATATTATTGAGATTTGCTATGTGTTGTTTGGTCAGATGAAAACCTGTAAGCTGAATATGTTTTAATAATAAGTATATTATTTCACAAGGTCACTTGATGAATTCGTCAGGGGAAATGTGCATATGATGACCTACTTAGGTAAAATATAAATGACTTTGATGAGCAGTAGATAAATAGATAATACTATTATCGAACCAACGATGAAAACATCTACTCGGTGAGCAATACCCCATCCCGCATTGGATTACACCATCGCTGGTAGGTGTAATATGACTGAAAATTCATTCAATATAAATATTGCACAAACTAATGCTTTTATTTCTTTACATGTAAGAATAATTAAAAATCCTATTTTATGTACTTCTCCTAATGCCCGGTAACTATCAAATAAAGTTTGCATGTCATTCCTGGTCAAAGTTAAATATTTTAAATCCTCTGAAGGCGAAGAGAACAAACTGGAGCGAATCTAGTCTACACCTTACGAAAACCACTAGAAATATTTGCATAGAAGGGGAACAAAGTCAGCATATCTCTATTGCTGTTTGTGCCAATGTTGCTGAGAATTTCATTCCCTCTGTAATGATTATCCCAAGAAAGAATTAGAGCGCTGAATATTTAGATTGCTGCACCTCCAGGAACCTATGTAATGATAGCGCTGTAATGGTTGGTGACTAATGTCGGTTTAGTTTCGGTGAATTTGAAACTATCAATTTTATTGAAGAAATTGAAGACACTCAATTAAATTCTTTAATTTTAATGTAATTTAGAAATACTATGTCGCTTTCAAGATGATAAACGTAATTTGAGCTACACTTTCATTTTAACTGTCGGATTATAGGTAGGTATATCGAGATTCGTTGGACGATTCTTAAATTTCCTAGACGATTCATCAAGAAAAGCATTCACAAAACAACAACTTTACTGGCATTAAAACCAGAAGTAATTATGTCAAGTTGTAAAACAGCATTATCAGTGATGAAACTAAATGGAAAAGTTTGAAATGACTATAGGCACATACTAAATCAAAATTCTAAAAAAAGTAAAACCTAAGCATACGCCATAGAGCGGCAAGAGATACTTAGTATGTGACTTAGGTAATCAATAATTTATTTTTTTGTATTGCCTGGTTAGATTTATAAATTTGAGGGGTGCTTCTTAATATCCAACGGTTGATTTGAACCGTGAATTACATATCTTTATATCAGGGGGAGATCGAATTATAACATTGCTTTCCGCATAGATACATACCAAAAACGACGAAATGAAGCATACTTTTCTCTCCCGGGCACAAAAATGTTTCATTTTTGACCGACGAACACCGAACGGAGGAGGTATACAATGCGACTGTCTGCTTTTTTTTGTTTGTTTGTGCATTTCGTATAGTAATCGTACTCCGATTTTGATGATTTTTGATTCATTTGAAACAGGAGGCTTGAGACATGGTCCCATATTTATAAAAACACAAATCCAAAATCTCCTTCCCACCGAAAACCGCCCCGAAGGGGTTGGATGTGCAAGTCGAAAATCGCAAATCTGAAGTGGTATAAAAAATATAGGACAATATCCGGAAACGTTTTTGTATTGTTTTTTTTTCAAAAGAGTTGCGGTTTTCGAGATATAGGCATGTTAAAGTCTCAAATAAGTGTATTTTTTCTATGTGGAGAGGGAGATTTCATTAGAAAATTGAAAATCTGTGGACACTACATGAAAGACGTAATTATTTGTAGCAACATCTATAATGAACATTTTTTCGAGTTACGTTTTCCAGTTACAGTTGTGGTAAAATTATAACATATATAATACTTATGCGTATTTCCGCAGCGATATTTTGAGAGTTACAGTTGTGGTAAAATTATAACATATATAATACTTATGCGTATTTCCGCAGCGATGTTTTGAGATCTCAATAATAACAACTACTACTACTTCGTGACTAATGTTACACTCAAAAGTGTGAAATAAATATAAAAAAAAAATTGACCAACGTTATTAGTTGGTGCACTAAAAAATACAAAATAATATTAATTCTATTGGTGCTGGTCCTTGTGAAATCGGTGCCAAAAGTTATCAATCTAACAGCAATTGCACAACTTGAAAAGTAACAGCACCAACAGAATTAATATTATTTTGTATTTTTCAGTGCACCAACCAATAAATAATATCCCTCCAATTTTTTGTAAGAAATATTTATAATTGTGTATTTTCGACCCATCATCCAAATAGTCCAAGAGCCTGCTGTAGGTAAATTCAATGACTAAGATACATGGATAACTGTCATGGTCTATAAACTGAGGATGACTGTGTACAAGTAAATAAGTACCATCATGGACCTTCAGGGAAAATTACCAGTATGATGAAGTGCGACGGCACTGCAGGTTCATGACATAGATATTCTTGTAATGTACCTACCTATGTCCCATTTAAATCGTCACAAAATACTATGACCAATATCACGGGCATTAGGTAATGGCGCTCTATCGATATTGAGTGATAAGTGATGTGATAACCTTCCTCAGACCACGGAGTACTAAGAGAGGAGGGTTACTGCATATGTTTAGCTACATAATAAACTGTATCAATAGTACACTGTAGTCTGTTCACTCTAATCCTATATCTGCCATGACCTGAGCGACAAGAACCTCAGTTGAATAAAGAATAACAATAAATATTTTTTACAAAAAATTGGACCGACGCTATCAGTTGGTGCACTGAAAAGTACAAAATAATATTAATTCTATTGGTGCTGGTACTTTTGAAGTTGTACAGTTGCAGTTAGATTGAAAACTTTTGGCACCAATTTCACAAGTACCATCACCAATTAAATTAATTTATTTTGTACTTTTCAGTGCACCAACTGATAAGGTCGGTCCAATTTTTTGTAAAAATTATTTATTTCACACTATTGAGTGTAACATTAGTCACGAAAATCGTTGAACGTTCACTAATACCAATGAAGATAGTACTCATCCTATTATCCACGTATATTCTTTGCTTCTAGTTGTTGTTATTGAGATCTCAAAACATCGCTGCGGAAATACGCTAAAGTATTTTAGATGTTCCATTTTAACACCGATTTAACTCGAAAACTGTAACTCTAAGGAAAAAATGTTCAGTATAAATGTTGCTACAAATAATTATGTCTTTCATGTAGTACCCACAGATTTTCAATTTTCGAAAAAAATCATCCTCTCCACAATCATATATTTGAGAATTCATCATGCCAACGGTAACTCTTTTGAAAAATGTTCAATTTGAACGTTTCCGGATATTGTCCTTATCTTTAATTATACCACCTCAGATTTTAGATTTTCGAGAAAATTTACCCCCTCCACTCCTTCGGGGGCGGTTTTCGAGAGAAAGGAGATTTCGGGTTGGCGTTTTTATGAATATGGGACAATGTCTCAAGCCTACTCTTTCAAATGAATCAAATATGATCAAAATAGGAGCTCGTTTACTATGTAAAACGCGCACACGAATAAAAAAAAAATAATAGAGCAGACAGTCGAATTGTATACCTCCTCTGTTTGGAGTTCATCGGTCAAAAAGTAGACCTGGCGACATAAAGTTAACTTTATCATTGAACTTGTCTACTGATACGCTGCTACAGGTCAAGTAAGCATGAACTACTTTGTTTATTTGACGTAAATCTGAATGAGATTTATTTTATACTAAGCAGTAGTATAAATTATAAAATCATATTGGTCCATATTTTAGAATTATATAGAATACAAGTACTTTAATACAAAAAAAATTAGATAATATTTTATTACTGCTATAAGCTGTATGATTTAAATAAATTTGGACCTTGTATCAATGACATATCGCTTTAGGCATATTTGTCCTATATACAAACGTAGGACATCTGACGATAAATATTGGAAGATTGAAGAAATTACAAGGACTAAATAGTTTTTAGAGAAACGATCTCCTTTCTTCTGCTCCATTATTCATTACGATTTCGTCAAAGTAGGTAGGTATATCTCTATACCTACTTACACCATTTTTTTCGTAGCTAGTTGGTTGCGTGTCACCGCCGGCCATCAATAAATGAAATGGCGGTAGAATAGCTTCTCCCTATTGAATAATTCAGCGTTTCCTGGAAAGGGGATGGCTCGCGGTTCAATTTTTCAATGGTGCGGAGGATGCACCTATATACGGAATTCTTGATGATCTCTCCAGCACATCGATTCGAATCGCCCCCATAATGAAAAAGACTTGACAATCGTGAGCTTAGTATGGTTGTCTATGGCTTAGTCAAACGGTCCAGTTGCAAAACGATGCACTGCTGATTCTGATAAATATTATTAATGCCGATTACCCGCGTGTATTTTAATATGTATATTCCTGAGATCATAATAAGCCGATTTAAGTAAAGTTACCATAGCGGATAAAGTACTGAAGTTTGGGCCCTATACGATCCTGAAATCACAATTTGAAAACCTATTCTTTGCTAGAAATTGAAACGGCTTATGGGATTTTCCTGAAATTTAATTATTTAGTAATGTTAAAGAGAGGAAATGAATTTATGTTTATGTTAAAAAATATCTGTGTGTGGACACATACATTTCCTACAATTTTTGCTGTTTCAACTCGAGCTATCAGCGTTCTCATTTTATTTATTTATTTCATGGAAAAACCCCAGTATAAGATAAATTACATAAATATGAAGATGTACAATTTAAAAATAAAACTTTGGGATTATATAAGCTAAAAAGTATTAAAAAGTTCAATTCCACCTTATGAGGGCTATCTTCTGTACGACTTCTTGGACTTAAAATGTTTGTCGTATTTACTTGTTGGTATATGATCCCTTAAGTTTATACCCAATATTGCACGCTCTCTAGCTTCTAGCTTGTGGTATTGCTTTTAACTTATTGGCCGATTTTTGAGTCATTGGCAGAGTTTCAGATCAGTGCCTATAAATGCACGGCAGCACAACTTGGTAATAGACCTATATATATTATGTAAATTAATTTACCCATTTCAGACATATTATCCATTGTATCGTAACTCGTTCGTTTGGTTATGTCCTTATTTTTAAGTTATGACCTAGCTGTGTCTAGGTATCACGACTAGCTTTTTAGTATTTCCATCAATGTCAATGTTGATATCCATCACGAGGTTTGTCAGTATTTTTGTTCTCTAAAAATTTTTTTTAGTCCTGTTTTTTCAGTTGATTGAGTGTTTTTGCCACGGTAATGGCATCTCCGAGATTGTCCGAGATACAATATCGTCTGCACATCTAAGGTAGGGAGTTTCTTCTTGTTGATATTTTTTATCATTTCGTGCTAGGTATTGAATATCTTTAAAAATTACATCCAGAGCTGCTGTGAACAGTTTTGTTGAGATTTTGTCCCCTTATCATACTCCTCGTCCTAAACTGAATTTCTCTATGTTTTCGTGCGTTCGTATTTTCGATGTTTCTTTGTTGTTACATTTCGTATCAGTGATGTATATCTGAAGAATCTTATAACTTAAAAATTGACAATGTTATAGAAGTGGCTCAAAGTGATTTGTAAATATTTGAGAAAATAAATCACAAATGACGTGATAAATTTACCTACACTATTTATTTAGATTGATTAGTATTATTGTAATTTAGACAAACCTCCACGTATCAAATTACCTAGAGATATATAAAATAATTTTTAGGAACATTGTTGAACATTTCATGTTTTATATGGTAACAAAAGTACTAGCACCAGTAGAAAACTATTTTGTATTTTTCAGGACACCAACTAATAAAGTCGGTTCATGTAAAAAATAATTCACATATTTGTGTTGAACGTTCACTCATTTTCAGATATTTAAAAACATAGTGGCAAAGCACATATTTCTGATTTTGCTATTGCTGTAACTCTGAAATCCTTGATTTGGGAATAGTTTTTTTTATATGGGACCATTTCTCAGTATTACACTCTCAAATTAGTAAAACATCAAAATCGGAGCTCATTTTCAATACGGAACGTACGTACGACGGAAAAACGCAATGTCATGGAACTCGTTTAATAATAGTATAATAAAACCAATTTACTGACGAAATAGAAGTATTGCTTGTTTGAATAGACTATATATAGAAAACTCTTAAATATTATTATAAAACTTCATAGTTAAAAGTAGGTACATAGACTCAAATATATCAAATCTAACTTGAAGAACAGAGATAACTTCAGTAGTTTGTGAATCAAGCCCTTTTGCCCATCTTAAAGTTTCGATTGTACTCGAATATTTTCAGAAGATTCTTTCAGAGTATTATGAAAATAGGACAGGAAGCTATGGCTTCCTGTCCTATTTTTTTTTACCTTGGTAATTACATTTTTTTTCGTTTACGCTAGCCATGTGCCACTGTTTATATTCATGCAGATAGTATATTCCAATTACAATGCAAATTTTAAATTATTTCATCATGCATTCGAGAAAATTATCAGCGAGTTGTAGCTTACTCTAGTGGAAACGTATATAATCAATTCAGCTTATTGAGCTCAGTCTCACTGTAAGTATCGATCTTCATCATTCAATCCAAATAAAGACCATGAATTTTTTTAAAATGATTTCTGAAGTTTGGGGCAATTAAAATATAATTACAAGTACATGTACGTCATCATTCTTACTTAGGTACTCAATAAAAAAATCTGGTGTGTCCATTCACACGACTTTCCTACCGCTCGCAGGCAAATTCCAGTGAATAATAATAGCAGTAATAAGATCATTTTTTTCAGCATGTCAAGACAAACAACAATGGTCATGTAACATTTTTTCGCAAGATGAAACGTTTAGCCAGAATCTGAAGAAACATGTGGAAAATACGGAATTTTATTCAAGCATAACTTTTTTTTGTGCTTTTTCTCAAAGATGGTGCTATATGTGGGTGGTAAAGGGCTCTCAGAAGAATATTTTAGGCAAGTTTAATCAAAATCCTTAGAGCCGTTTTCGCGCTATAGTCTTGAGCAAATCACGTTTTTTGGCTGCAGCTCAACACCCCCGGACAGACAGACCAATGGCTGAAAATATGTTTATTAGACTTAGAAAACTCAACAATTGTAAAAATCTCGATACCAAAAATTTCACACGATTACAATACTGCCCTTATACAGCTACTATAGTAGCGTAGGAAAGTAGAACGCGATAATTTGAAAGGATAAAAACTATCCCTACGTCCATGGCTGGTCGTGGAATCACCTTATTGGCACACCGTCTAACTATAATCAGCGCAGTTTGAGCCAAGCAATGTAATTTTATAATTTTCCCCTTATTTCGTCACAAATTACACTTTGGGAGCATGTAAAACAGACTACTTTTAGTTTATTCGAAGCAGCTGCTCAGACAGCAATGATAATGCACGTAGTTCCTCGGGGAAACAACGTTTAGATATATAATAAAGAGTGACAGTGAAATTTGACTGTTCTATAAAATGTGCTAATCTGGTGTGTTGTTCAATTGTGCTACAAAATTTTGACCAGTCAGAGAGATAGAAAAAGAAATATAGGTTTTGGTGCAGAGAATCTCTTAATTCGTTTATAATAACAGAGACTTCGGTTGCTTCGAGAGCGTCTGTCCGTTCGTCTACTAAACCACTTCAAATGTAAGAGTAAGGAGTAATATATCTAAAACTACGAGACTATAATTGTCGGTTACCGATTGCGCCTCCAGCAAGATGGCGCCAAAAACAAAAGCAAATTGAGGAACGGCGTTGCCGCTTCTACCTGTCTTTGAAATCACGAGCCAATGCTTAATATTTGTTATGAACCTCATTCAGATAAACAAAGTAAAGATAATATTATTGGTTATGGATTTTAGAAATGCATTATCTATAAAATATCTTGTTGGTACTTCGTACTAATAAAAACTTATAGCATGTTGAAGATGAATAAGAATGAATAAAAATTGTATTCATTATAAGCATTAAAGAATAGCCTTCCCGATAATACAATTCTAAGAAGTTACCTTTATATGCTAGATGGTGTAACTCAATCATTCTGATTCTCAAATACTAAATGAATTAAAGAAGGTATATGATTCCACAATTCATTTTATTGGACATATGGATACTATTCAGGAATATGCATATGTCATGACATAAATTACCAAGGCAACCACATTTGATCGAGGTAAAAGTTCTTGTATAGGTATATGCCGACGATATATGATGTAAAGTCATTAGGTATCTGACTGGTCAAAAACTACACTTTCTCAAAAGGTTGCTAAGACACTGGATCAGTTTCATGAGTGGCGCTATTGAAATAGATTCATAATGAGTATTGAAATTGCATTGAATATCAAACTTGTCAAAAATAACCATAATTTTTTCAGTATACCGAAATATTACAAATAATCATAAAATTTAATCTACAAAATTTCTCCGTATTGTTTTTGATGGTAAAACCTTTCTTGTAATTTACATATCAACAGTGCCTGTAAGAAAATTATCGATAAATAGTGACATCTGCAGTCATACCACGATAAATAAAAATGATCTTTCAACCAAAAAAGGTGAACCAAACTTTTTATAAAAAATCATCTTTTGTAGCCGGGGTTTGAATAGATATGTTTTCCAAAAATATAAAAAATAGTCCAACACACGAAGTATTCAAATGCAGGTTGAACGAAAATTGTTTCTGGAAGAATTATGTCATTTCCTTTCCAACTGATTATAAATAACTATCATTGTTTCTGTCAAAATGTAATAGGTATAACTATTATAAATTATTTGTAAAATAGGAAACAGATTTATTCAATTTGAATTTGAAATGAAAATATAACTTATAGTAAACTACCAAACTTTTTTAAATTATCTTAATAATTCACAAAGTTTACATGTCAAATAAATATAATTTTAACCAGAGATTCTTGAATGAGTTAATATAAAAATAACCCATAAAAGAATAAAAGTTGTCTAAAGACTGTAGTTTCAGACCAAAAAAAAATTACAGGTATTTGAAAGTATGTTCAGGCAAGTTTTGTATCCGACGGATCTTGATCGTGGTAACCAATTTTTATAATTGAATTTCGTCATTATTCTTTAAAAAATAAACATGTTTAAATCAATAATTGCTGACTTAGCTTATATTTTTTAGATGACAGAAACTAGCTAAAATATGGGAAAATATATTTTTAAGTTAAAGATGCACTTTGATTTGAGTATCTCTATTGCAGGTAGAGGATATTATTTATTTATATTCATTTCATGCTTATCTCTGCATTAAGCAATGAAACTATTTAATGCCGTTTCCATAAATGTAAAAATCCAAATTGGATCAAAATTGTTCGTGATCATTTTGTGAATATGTGAAAAGCTATAAGAAATGTAGCACGAATTTATAGTATAGTATTTTATATTTTTCCATTTTGATTACAAGATTGATGTTTAAGTGAACAATCAAAAGAATTAAGGAATTATGTTTTGTTTCAACCGGTTTGCTGGTTTGATTTCGTTAATTAAAATCCATGCAATGGTACGAACTTAAGCAATGGATTGTAACAAATGAATCCATTTTTCGTCAGTATATACCTAACAGTTTCTCAATAATTCACAATTTAACAAATTAACAATCGTCTTTCAACCGACATTTTCGCATGTAGGTAGTAGCAAAATAAATTGGAATAACACTAAAGTAAAAACAGATGTAATTTTATTATATTTTCGGCAGGAATTTTTTTTCTCGGTTTTCTTCTAGGTTTTTTTTCTTCAAATATTCAATTGAGTTATTTCCATCCTGGGAATATAACTAACTAAAAATAAGAATCAACAAATATGTTGTTCCTATATCATGAGCTATGATCGGCAGAGTATACAAAAATTATTATATTTTGCATTTATTTCGAATTTTCTGACTTCCCTTTGTAATGGTCCTGAATTTTGTCCTTGAAAACTTTCCTTACATGCATCGTTCAAATCGTAATAAAATCTTGATTGATTGATCTCATATAATAGAAAAAGCACTTTCAGCTTTACCAGAAGAAAGTTGAAAGGGCTAAGAAATTATCTTCGTGTAATGAGTAGCAGGATCTAGCTTATGAATTTCCATATATAAGTTCACTTATCTTTGGAATTACATAAAAATGTGTTATGCAATTCAATATATCAAAATGGTGGCGTATAAATCAATTAAGGTAAATGCATTTTCCTCGAAATGCAATATCTATCTTGACATCATCAAATTATATCCTGGGTATAAATAGCCCTGATTTCTATTTAATCATTATTAGATTTATAATAAGAAGGGATTCTAATAGTAAAACTAAATAGCATATTTAAAACTTAGGTCTTAGGGGTCACGATGGCTGAGTGGGCTAAGGCACTGGAAGTGCGTTCGTAGCTTGCAACAGCACATCGTGAGCGCGGGTTCGGATCCTGCCTGAGCCATGGTTGTTTGTAAACTGGACCCGTGCCCAGGTATCCTGTATACCTTTTCTAGCATGAACGCTTTGATATTCGTAATTCACATTTTAACATGTAGATGTGCGGATTCTGAAAACTTGCAAATAAATGTAACTATTTCTTAGGCTTAGCTTTAACAATAAAAAACTTGACCTCTTGAATTATAAACAGTAATTTTCGAATGTATTTCTGAAAGTAGAATATTTTTGTAATATTTTTCTTATGAATTATACAAATTAATTTTGAATTTTTTCATTTGTTTTGTCTTTTTTATGTCATATTTTCTTTTAGTTTTATCAAACTTGGTTTGGTACTAGTATCCTAGAACCAAACTAAAATTGATTCTGAACACGGCTGAATGTTTTTGGTTATGATTTAATTCAATGACAAATTCTGCATAACGTTCGAAAAAGAGAATGGTTTCATTTTTGCTTTTTGGAGTAATGTAAACCTGAAGTCTTTAATTTAATTGTATTAGGTATATATGACTGTTATCTAAAATACTTTTTAATGAACAAGGGCAAAACTCAATTGTGTTTTTTCTTAATTTAGCTAGAAGTCTTGAAGTGAAAAATTATTTTGTCAAGAATGATCCTTTGAGTATCTCGTATTTCATAAAAATACCATCAGAATTGTTTGATATGCAATTTTTTTAATTGTTGGCAACACTGTTGTTTCCAGGAGCTACTTTTGCTTTATGGCCTCTGCTGCAACTTCCCATAAACTAATGATTAGGACTAGTGTCTAATTGTTGGTTATCTAACAGGCTACCGCTGGAACCCCCAAGCGACGCTCACCGCAGAACGTTAAAATATGTTTTAGGGTAATTTTTAATTGTTACCTACGCCAGTGCTTAATTACTCATCGTCAGAAAATTTCGGTCGCTTCTAGTCACTAATTAATAATTTAGACAAATGTGTGTAGGTATAGTTTTTCCATATAAATAAGCCACTGCATTAATTCATGGTTATGTGAGAATCGATCACAATAAATTAAATATATAGCAGTATGAATAACTATGTTTCTCGTAAATATCGCCCATTTAATTAGATTCTGTACTAAAAAATACAAAATAATATTTTTATTATATTCATACGATTCATAAACGAATTAAAGATATAAGAATATTGTTGCTGTAAAAAATGATTTAAAACCAGCAATATAATATTGCAAAAATATTGTGCAAGAGACGAAAATCACTTATAGGCATATATAAGATTCTTGATAACTATCTACTTCAAATTTTATATCAGTTGTTGGTTGTGAGTAAATCTATCTTGGTCCATAGAATATTTCGAAAAAACTAATTATTAGGTATCGCATTTTTTAAGATGAAACTATTTTCAGTAAACTTTAAAAAGAACGTTTTTTCCTAAACTTCAATGTTTTCGGAGGTAGAACGCTTTGAAAGAGTTCTACCTCCGAAGTGAAGATAAAATATATTTTTAAATAAAATTTTTATGAGTATCAATTTCCATTAACCTACCTAAATATGATAGATTTCTAAGCAAATTTGAGTTTCCGACCATGGGAATATATAATATAAACTATTCAGATAAAATTTGTTATATTGAACGTTTCCTCTGAATTTATATACGTCATCATCAAAGAGAAGTTATTCCTGCTTTAATATTAAGGATTATTAATTGTGGGTATCACAAATTTCACAATATTGAAAACAATACCCCTCTATAACATTAAGAGTGTTTTTGAGGAAAAGATCGTCACTACCTTCTGGATTTACGTAAAACACGAAAATTTGCTGACAGAGTAGGTATCTTCCCCTTCAGTCCAAAAAACATATTCTACCATTGGTCTGTCTATGTTACGTCGATAACAGATAATCCGATTTTGTTGCTTTCTATTTTGTTATTCAGGGTAGCGACATCGCACGCCTGTCGCAAAATATGCGCACCGTGCCTACAATAACCAAAAAACATTTTTTACTCAAGACTGCAGCGTAAAACCGGGTCTATGATTTGGATTAAAATTCACATTCGGTATTCCCCTAGAAGCAGGAAAAAATGTTATGCTCTTATAATATTGCATATTTTCTACCTATGCATATTCTTGAGAAAAAATGTACCTAATGTCACCATTGTACGTTTGGAACCCTTAATATTGAATGGTGGCAATAGCCAATTGGACGATATTGATATTTAGTTTAATATGTTTGAGAGCCATGAAAAACTGTTATGCGTTTGAATAGACAAACCAAATTTTTTACGGACTTCCCAAACGGAGAAGGTACCTATATGATTTGATTGTTTGTCTGCTTTCTTTATTATACTTATCTCTTCGCGCATTTCGCGTAATATCTAAACGTGCTTCGATTTTGATGTTTCTTTAAAAAAATTTCTGGTCTCATTCATACAGAACAAATTTGAAATCCAACACATTCTTCTAAAAACTTTCTCTAAAGGAGGTGCAGAGGGCATTCCTTTTTAATTTTCGAAATTGAAAATTTTATCTGATAGGATTAGAGCAAACGACAGAGAAAGGGAGAACGATTTTGCTTCAAAAATACCAGTACTAATTATTATTATTTTGTATTTCTCAGTCCACCAACTAATAATTTCGTTCCCAGTTTTTTTAAGAAAAAGTCTGTTATTATTACGTAAATCTACTGCAATGAAATTTATAAGATAAGGTATAATATAAGACCAAATTGATATTAGTGATAGATCCACATCGAGAATACAGCAACAGGTAATTTGTATCGAAATTCGATACTATTGCTAGTATTCTCATTTACTGGTAGAGATTAGGCTTCATAACAATGTACTAATACTTGTCCATTTCTTCCCTATCGATTTCTAATGAAGTTATACGATTCAAACCTATTATCTGCGTTAAAGGAATAATAATGTATAGATTATTATAATAATTTGCCTGGATCTCCATGTATTTGGAAGTTTTCTTATTAACTAAGAATAAACTTTGGATTCTAGCAGCGCAAAGTATTAAAGAACTGTAAGGAAAAAACTTTATTACAACTCATAAATTTAAAAATAGAATTCCTATTATTCCATTTCAGTGTATCAGTGAACAGTTTTTTCTAAGAAACAGTCTGGACAAACCTCTTCTCGGGAGATTCTGCAAGAATAATAAATATTTTGTTGAATATCCCACGATTTAAATCTCATAAATATATTACTGTAGAATAGGTATTAATTATCATAAAAATGCGTATACTTCGTTCAATTACATATCCGTCGGTAAACAGTCGAAGCGTAGAAAATATGGAAGATATTGTGAACTACCTAGTAGGTAGAATGGAAAGTGTTATAATCTTATATGCAATCTATCTCACATAATCTAATATATTAATACGAGGAATTCTTATATATATATATATATATATATATATATATATATATATATATATATATATATATATATATAACAAAGTGTTAAAAGAAAATGGGAACACGTACTGCCGTACATCCACCTTCTATATACTATATATATATATATATATATATATATATATATATATATATATATATATATATATATATATATATATATATATATATATATATATATATATATACAGGGTGGGGCACCGTATACGACACGGTCTCTCAAGGGGAATCCATACAATATAATGTTTTTATGATAAACGAAATAGATGCAGAATTTTTCTGGCCACAATCTAAAATTATTTTTATACATACAGGGTGATTCAAAAAAAAGATACATATCAAAGTTATGTTTTCTTAAATTGAATGTCCTATATTTTTTATTATTTTCGGATATAAGAGTCAAAATAAAAGTGAGTTTCTTCAGTATTCCCTATACCTATCTCTTTCCATTTTGAAAATATCCAAAGATTTGTTGAAATGTAAGGTATGAACTATTTTTCTATAATTTCCAAAGTTGCTCATTTTGAACTTGAGCTAAAGGTTTTATCATATTGATAAAGGTCAAGGTTATAGCCTGTATCATATTTCAATATCAAAAATCATACAGGGTGTTGGAAAAATATGGTTGTAAAATTTCAATATAAGATATTGAAAAACTTCGTTATCTTAAATGGAACACCCTCTATATTATTACATATTTTAATGCAGAATTGAATCCTCTTTCGAATTGTATAAGGGTTCCCGATAACTAAACTCAACGAATTTCTTCAATTTCGCACTTCTCTAATAATTCTGTCTTATATTCCCAATGCCATTATGATTGGGATGACGTTTTAAAATAATCATTATTATAGTTAAATTCCATTATTATTATTACAGTACTAATTGATTCACGATTATTATCCAATCTCCTAGAATTTCAAAACTCATATGAAATAATTAACTGACGGGTAATGATACTATACTATTCTATTGCTGTCGGTTTTACCCTTAAAAGACAACTACTCCATTAATATATTTTTTTTTGGAATATCAGCGTTTTACATTTACATAGATACTGTGAAACGTAAAGAAATACCTATAAGTATTTATTGATAACGTATTATTATGAAAGCCCAAGGAAAAATGTGGTAAGTCCACTCACACTTCTTTTCTACCTCTCTCAAACAAATACTGACGAATATGAGAAACATACAGACAGACAGACCAATAGCAAAACATATGTTTGTTGGACTCAAAAAGCCCTGGAACGTAGAAACAGAGTACCGAAAATTTTACACGAATACAATACTTCCCTTACACAGCTACTAGGCGTAGCGGTATAAAAGTATTAAGAACAAGACATTTATTGAATGATATAAAAATAATAACAGTATAAAAATATAATAAAACAAGAAACACTAGAGTAAATGTTCAAAATGTCGTCCATTTTCTTGAATACATAATTGAACTCTCTCTTCAAAAGATCTTTTAACTTTCCTCAACATCTGTGGTGTCACGGATCGAAAAGCGGCTCTTATTCTCTCTTTCATATTTTCAGCTGTTGTGGGCTGGGTGTCATATACAATGTTTTTAATGTATCCCCATAAAAAAAAGTCCACACATGTTAGATCTGGAGATCTTGGTGGCCAATTTTGCGAGCCGCTTCTTCCTATCCATCTGTTTGGGAAACGCCTATCAAGAAATTCTCTAACATTCCTTTGAAAATGGGCTGGAGCACCATCCAACTGCAGCCACATCTGCTGTCTGATATTCAAATGCACATTTTCTAAAAGTTCGGGTAGTTTATCACGTAAGAATCTTAGAAATTTTTGTCCATTTAAAATGCCATCAAAAAAGTAAGGACCTATTAATTGGGACCATAGAACACCCCCCCATACATTAACTGACCATCTATGTTGGTAATTAGTATTTCGAAAAATTCGAGGATTCTCATCACTATAATAATGGAAATTATGTCTGTTCACCAGGCCGTTATTATGGAAAGTGGATTCATCAGAAAACAGAATTGAATCTAGAAAGAGTTCATTATCGCCTAATCTGTCTAGAGTCCAAACACAAAATTCAAGTCTGTGATTAAAATCCATTTCATAAAGTTCTTGGTGTATCTGAATATGGTAAGGATGAAACCGATATTTTTTCAATATTCTTGAAATGCTTCTCCTACTAATACCTGTTTCTCTTTCTATTTTGCGTTGACTGGTATGAGGGTGTTCTATAACAGATCCTATGACCACAAACTCATTTTCTTCATCATCTACAATAGGTTTTAGCGTAGTTTTTTGTTTGTAGGATACAGTACCAGAATTCCGAAATTCTCTCAGTAACCGTTCAAACACAGCTCTATTTGGATGTGATACGGTTGGATATCTTTCAGCATATACTCTTGAAGCCAATAGGCAATTTTCATGACACTCACCAATTATTAGAAGCATATTTATTCTCTCTTCGATAGGATAAGTCTTCATTTTGCTTTATTTGAATAGTACACTGATTTAAATTGTATTTATAAATTAAACGCTTCAAAACTGTCAGTTATAAAACATTTCCATGGTAACAGCCTCAAAGCTGTCCAGATTAATTGGGTAATGTTCCTACTGTGATAAAGAAGCAAAATTCAAGAAATGCCTTGAGTTTAGTTATAGGGAACCCTTATACAATTCGAAAGAGGATTCAATTCTGCATTAAAATATGTAATAATATAGAGGGTGTTCCATTTAAGATAACGAAGTTTTTCAATATCTTATATTGAAATTTTACAACCATATTTTTCCAACACCCTGTATGATTTTTGATATTGAAATATGATACAGGCTATAACCTTGACCTTTATCAATATGATAAAACCTTTAGCTCAAGTTCAAAATGAGCAACTTTGGAAATTATAGAAAAATAGTTCATACCTTACATTTCAACAAATCTTTGGATATTTTCAAAATGGAAAGAGATAGGTATAGGGAATACTGAAGAAACTCACTTTTATTTTGACTCTTATATCCGAAAATAATAAAAAATATAGGACATTCAATTTAAAAAAACATAACTTTGATATGTATCTTTTTTTTGAATCACCCTGTATGTATAAAAATAATTTTAGATTGTGGCCAGAAAAATTCTGCATCTATTTCGTTTATCACAAAAACATTATATTGTATGGATTCCCCTTGAGAGACCGTGTCGTATACGGTGCCCCACCCTGTATATATATATAAATAAAAGGATGTTCTTGGGGATGCAGTCATATATTAAATAAAATTCTTTGATTGAAGCCGAGCTTTCGAGAATGTTTATTCTCTTCTTCAGGGCAAACTACAAATCGTTACAAAATTATTTCAACAACAACTTAATAGTATTTTAAAAATACATTACATTACATTTGTAATTGATGGCTATGAAATCTTTCCTGTTTTTGGTTAATTTATTCTAAATTCACGATTGTAAGTATTCTCGAAAGCTCGGCTTCAATCAAAGAATTTTATTTAATATATGACTGCATCCCCAAGAACATCCTTTTATTTATTATAAAACCAGTCAAGAATACAAAATCAATATATATATATATATATATATATATATATATATATATATATATATTTTTTTTTTTTTTTTCTCGAAAACGGCTCTAACGATTTTGATGAAATTTGGTATAGATAAGGTTCTGATTCCTAAGATTATCTATATAAGTGGTTTCCCTGTGAAAACGCGAGGGTGTCACCTTCGAGGTCCATAAACTTTTTCTTGAATGGTTCGGCAGATTTGGATAAAAATTTACAGAAAGGGGTTTTAAGACCCGAGAAATCAATTGGAGATACTTGCATTTTCAATGGGTGTAACCCTCGATGTCCACAATAGCTATTTCGGGAATGGCTCCTCAAATTGCCATACTACAAATTTCAATATGGGGTTTGCGGGTTGAGAAGGTGATTGGTGATAAAGCTGAATTCTTGTAGGTATCGCATTCATATTTTGAAATCTGTAAATTATGAGCTATGTCAACGATAAAAGCAATATTTACCGATCTACCGATCGCAATACGTTTTTACTAGAAATAGACACATTTTCTAACTACTAATAAACATCTTTAGTAAATCTTATAGACCCACTCTAAATTTTGTGTTACCCGGACGCCCAGATATTCATTATTATTAGAGACAATTTGCCTTCAAATAATATTCATAATAAACTTTTGCAAATGTCTGGATGCCCACTCACACTATTTTTCTAGCGATTTCATACAAATTTAACCTCAGATATTCAGTTGTTTCTAATTCTGATCTGAAATAGTTGTTTATTACTCTGGTAACTGATAGGTATCTGTTTCGTTACTTTTCACGAAATTCAACGTTTATAAGTAACTCCCCCCAAACCCATGTAAAAGAGTTCCTGGAGTTATGGAAGTTTTAGATGCTGCAGGTTTTTCTCGAATAAGGAACAATAATCAAAATCAGTGTACGGTTTCTATACATACCTATAAAGGTATAATAAATTCGTGCGACCATTAATTTTATTCATTGTGCTGAGGTAAACAATCCAATTTTATTGTTTAGTAAACATATGAATAAAAAGTAGAAGCTTTTTGCTAGAGAAGTGTCTTGAGAGTAAAGTCGAGATGGCACCTAATAGGTACATCTCTCAAGTAATAAATAAAAAAAGCAAAGATAGAAGAAGAAAAAACAACGCTCTCAATGATAAAACTGACATAAAATATCTAAGCAAAATATACCACAACATATCTACCTAATATAAAAAAAATATTGTAGGTAGCTATCATTTTGTTTTCATGACCTAAAATTTCAAAAAATTATTCACCCTATTTCAATACAAATATTATGTATTTACACATTGCTTTCAGCACAAAGTTTCAATACCCAACACTATCAAAAATAATACATTTGACATACAAATCTAAGCATTGAAAATCAGCTGACTCTTAAAATTTTTAATGCTTAAAAACAAACTATTTCTTGCCCTCCGCGACAAAAGGATTTCATATAATGCAGAAGAAAAGAGCTGTATAGGTAATATTAATTTTGTCTAACCTTTATTTTAGTTTGTCTGTGTTTGTGGTCATTGTTTCCAATATGTCTTTTCGTTATTAAATTATAAATGTTTTTGATATCATTTAATTTGATGAAGTAATAAAAGAAATTATGGAGTAGGTACCGACGAAAAAAAAAACTCCTTTGAGTTGGTGCCGAAATTCTTCTATTTACTCACACCTGGACCACTTCAAAATTACCAGCACCAATAGAATCAATCTTATTTTAAAATTTTCAGTGTAAAAACTAATAAAGTCAGTCCTGGTTTTGACCTACCAGACGGAGAAGGTAGATAGGTAGATGTTTCTTTTGTCATTTGAAATAGTTTGCTAAGATCTTATGAACGAACATCTCCTTTCCCTGAAAACTGACCCCAAATGGGCTTGTTTTCTATAAATCTGATGTCATACTTGCTTAGAACTTTTTTTATACATTCCAGCATTAGCTAGTTATCTAAGATAGGTATATATATTAAAATACCTATGCATATTTCATTCTCTTAATATAGGTAAAAAATAAAATATTCGAATTATAATAATTGAATATATTGTGTTTCATGACTTCTTTGATTCAGTTTTATTTTGAGATATTCATATTTAAGTGAAGAGCTGAGCTAAAGGCTATCTGAACATCTTCTGGCCCATCGCAAAAGCCAAATCCATCAGATGTTAAACCTGTTTATATTTAATTTCTATAGGTACATAAACTTTAGTTATGCATTATGCATTAAGATACATATATTCAGGTAAACTTATTTCATTCTCTTAGCATACAAAAAATATTATCCGAATTATAATATTTTAACATATTAGTGTTTTATGACTTCGTTGAATCAGTTTAATTTTGAGGTATTCATATTTACATGAAGAGCTGGGTTAAAGGCTATCTGAAGATACTCTGGCTCGTCGCTTAACGCCTAATGCTGTGTAAACTCAGACATTTTTCAGTGGCATTATTATTTTATAAACTAAGTACAAATTGCTATACTTACAGCTCGATAACAGGATAAAACCATATTATTTTCCACATATTTGCAACCTTCTTATTACGGGACAGCTCCTCTTTTTTAGCTCGATTATTCGGTGGGCCAAGACGATCGATAATTTTCTTAATATATATTTCTTGAACACGCCTACATTTTATTACTGTCGTCCATTTGTACATTTGACGTGTGACTCTTGATACCACAACCAAAACTTGAGCGGGCCACCTTCTCTGATCTCCTATCGCATTTATGGGAACCTCTCCAACATGATTTATGGGGTATGTGTCGCAGCCTATCTAATTTATTTGCGGCGACGAATAATTTTGTTGTTAAACACGTTTTTACGCCTGTAATTATATGTAATTTTAATTTTGTGGAAGGTGTGCGATGACTTGAACTTTTTGCTTTCGGACGTGTTATCGGTTACTCTCTTTTCTTGGTAGTTGGTACAAATCTATGAAAATAACTTCATCAAGATTCCAATTATAAAAGCTCACCGTCCTAAAACCATAAGTGTAGGAATTTTTCGAAGTACCTACATTAATTATCTGCCCTACTTCATTCATCAGGTTAATAAATGTTTCCTAGTTAACATATTTGCATGTAGATTGAAAGTTGACAAACAAACACGTCCATTTAATCAACAAGGAGTATAATCCTCTTGTTTATGGTGGATCTTTCACAAAATTGAAAGATAAAAGGCTTCATAGCATCCTTGAAGTTTCATTTTTTTATGTTTTACATATGAGTCGACAATAATGAAAATTTACAATGTTGCCAAATGATGCAATTAAAATTGAATAAGAATCATCTGATCTTTACGTATTCTTGGTTGTTATTTTTACTGTTACTGTCGTTAAAAAAAACTACAGTTATACTGACAATAAAATAATATACTTATAGCGGAATTATTCCAAAATACACAAATTCCAAGGTAATCAAATCTATCATTTTTGATTAAAAATAGAATGTGAAAACGTAAGTAAATAGAAAAAAGAAAATGAATAAAACATAAAAAGATACAGTTTGAAAAAGCTGTAACCTAAGGAAGCAAATAGAAGAGGTAATAGCAGAAGCAATTAGGAAATTATTACCACAAACGTAAAAATAAAAGCAGAGTTATATGAAATGATAATTTACCTAAAGAATTTCATATCAGAAGATGACGTAGGTATGAGATGTTGTTGAGTTTTGAATTAAAAGAAATAGTAGTCTAGAAGCAACCGAAAAAATGTTTAATAAGGAACACTAGTGTCTAGCATATAAAAATAGTTACAGAGAATAACAGAAGCACTGGAAAAAGAAGCGAAATATTTAGGTCTAATGATTAACGAAAACAAAACAAAATAAAGTATACGTGCTAATATGTTGGTAGGTATATGGTGGAGTAAATACACCGGAAAGGTGAAAAAGAAGAACGAATATAGAACTGGGAGAAATATACAGAGGTCCATATATAAAATGTTTTGGATAGCACGAAGAGTATGGCTTGTTCATGTTGAACGACAAAGCAGGCAAAGATCGTAGATACTATATAGGTACATAGGAACGCAGTTGGTAAAAAATGCAATGTTAGACACAGTAAAAAGTAACAGAATAACAGAGGACTGTTACAAATTGGAAAGATAAGAGGACTGATAGAAGAGGATGGAGGAAAATGGTTGAAAGGAAATTATAGAATGGTAAAGATGAGAAAAGTCCCTAGGCCTACAAGGAGCTCTAGATCTGATGATTTTATGAATGAATTGCACAATTTTATCAAACTATGGGTACTATTCAACCAGATAGAGCTCAAATTAATAATAATAATATGATAATTAGATAATTAACTTATAAGTTATTAAGAAATGTATTTTTCTTGTCAATTCTTAATCTAGTTGTACCTATTAATGTGTTTGCATGTACTATGTACCTACAGATAGTTTGAGAACGATTTTAGCTCATGACATGTACCTACGTATAGTTCCTTCTTAATTCAATAGGTTTAGGTTTTCTTATAAATAATAAATTGAGCCAATATCCATTCATTTATATTACTTAAAGACTGAGTAATGTGCATTACGTGACTTAATTGAAATGTGCGCGATTAATAAATAATAAGTCTCATATTCTTTCAAGGATTGATAAGATTATCTCCATTCGATTTTGAAATATCATCGTATACTTGCATGTAGGAACTAATAGGAAATTCATAAGTCTCAAACTCGTATGCGATGTGCATTCAAATTGCATTGTTTGTTTTGAGATGTACTTGATTGGACGCAAAAGGGCTAACGAATGAAACCTCACAGACGTATCTCCAAACGACGTAGAAAACTTGTTATTATAATACTCTCCAGCACCACTTTTTCACCGACTTCCCAAAAGAAGATGTTACCTATAGAATTCGATTATATGTTGGTTTCTTCTTATGAATGTAACCTCGCTTGTCATAGTCAACGTGCTCAGATTTCGATGATTCATTTTCAGTTGAAAAAGGATGGCTGAGAGATGGACCCATAATTAAAAGTTCAGGGTTTGATTAAGATTACCCCTTGGAAGAACTCTTCGAACGCTTTCACATTTTTTTCAAAAATTTAAATTCCCCAATGTTCATCATAACATAATTTCTTGAAATATTTGTAGTTGAAAATGTCTCGATAAATCTTGTAGTTGGGTCGTTGATATGGTAAACATTGTAATACTTATTTTGGAAACAGGCTGCTATAATTCAAAATAATGGCACAATAAGTCTGTGTGTCAATATAAAAGCTATTTTTAACGTTGCCGTTACCAGACGAGATAGTGATCTGGTTGTAAGGTAGCTGGAAAGCAGGATCCATGGATCATCCCCATTTAGGGTAACTTTTTTTTTATCGAAATCACTTTTTTTTCTCTAAGACTCCA
Organism: Crioceris asparagi; assembly: GCA_958507055.1. Classification (NCBI taxonomy): domain Eukaryota; kingdom Metazoa; phylum Arthropoda; class Insecta; order Coleoptera; family Chrysomelidae; genus Crioceris; species Crioceris asparagi. The sequence continues at coordinate 68,524,232 of OY293826.1, forward strand.
AAGTACATAATAACAAAATAACTAATAAAATAAAATATACCAAGCAAATTATACTTAGTTATTTGAGTTGTGAGTTTATTGATGAAATGCTTAAAAATGACAGCCTTGTGGGTTATCTATCACTAAAAGTTGTGAAATAAATTGTTTGGAAAACTAGGATCGCTTGAATTAGATGTTGCACTAAAAACTATGAAATAATAACACGTAGACGAAATGCAGGAATCATAGGAATGTTGAAGTTGGTACAGAATGTTCTAAAGCTGACATATCATCATCTCTTGGCTTCAACCTTATTTTTTGTATGATTCTTACATTATTTTTTGATATTTCATACATTTTAGTGCAACATCTAATGAATTCTGCTGCAGTTTTTTTAAAGGTATTTTTCCATACCTACATGTAACATTCGATTGGGACTAATAGACACTAGATGCGGGCCCTCATAAAAGACAAAAACCATAGTCCAAGACTTTTGTCGGCGCCAATGCGGTCTACGAGAAACGCTATTTGGACAGACGTACACACATACTCGGACCTTCCAAATAATAGAGTGCAGCCGAAAAGAGGGCCTGCAGCCCTGGCGGCAGCAGCAGCCGAAGAAGTAAAAGAAGGATAATTGCCGGTTTGGTCCTTCGACCGTCTGGGCCGCGTACGTGTTATTAAATATTTTTTATGCCGGAAACGCGGCGGCTGCCTCTTGCCCGCCGTTTGTTTTCTTTCTAGTTTTCTGTCAATGCGAGTGGCATTGTTTTAGGCTATCGCAGGTCTGGTAGGCCATTTTGACAACGACTACGAATACATCAAACAAGACGCGTCATTCATAGACCGACAGATGGCTAACTGAGTTAAATATGAGACATGGTCTCATATTTATCTTTTATTTTATCGGATCGTAAGTATGGACAAACAAATATTGCTTCCAGAAATATTGACAAAAAAATATTGCAGTTCACCAACTAATAAAATCGGTCCTAGTTCTGCAACAAAATATTTAAATTCTGATATATATGGTATCCATATTTCTCATTATCACTTGTCAGTATGGTGATAGAATCTCAATTACATTCAAATATTGCATTTTCTTAGAATACATAACGAGCGCAATTTTATTTAGTAGATGTTGGGAAAGCGGTTTTCCGGGCTTCAAGAAGTGTTTAGAATGTTCTTATCATATAGGCCCTGAAAAAGTCCATAAAATACATTATTATAAATATTTTCAGATCAAAAACTTTCGACTGACTCTCAGCTTTACGACATATATCTACATGTTGAAATAAATGAAAATTGCGATGGCTCGTAAGGAGCAGATTGTTTTAAAAGTTTGAAACTACTAGATTTTTACAGCTAATTTGAACGTGATATATTAGAAAATGCGACCTCTTTCGAGTTTTCAAATTTCATGAAAGCCCATATATAGTTATATATATATATAGAATCGAATTTGAAACGGCCTGTATATATATATGTATATATATATATATATATATATATATATATATATATATATATATATATATATATACATATATATATACAGGCCGTTTCAAATTCGATTCTCACCATCGGGATCTCAGACCTATAGGGAAGACGAGGATGGTTAAATCTCCACATTTGTAGCTGCAATCCGGCTCCACAAGCTTTGCTCCGACAGGTTGGTATTCACGTGTTCCCGACGTTGGAGAGACCGTCTACAAAGGGTAGGTTGGCTGGCTGTGTTGGCTTTTGTTCGTTATCTTCTTTAAGGTTTGGGAACCAATACTTTTCTACCCTTGATCTCGCCTCTGGATTTCATCAAATCGAAATCGACCCAAAGGACATTCAAAAAACCGCATTTTCAGTCGAAAACGGACACTACGAATTCGTCAGAATGCCATTTGGATTGAAGAACGCTCCATCAACTTTCCAAAGAGTGATGGACAACATCCTGTTGGGAATTCAGAACGAAAGATGCTTGGTCTATATGGACGATATAATTGTGCACTCCCCATCGATCCATGAACACATAGATAGACTGACAGAAGTCTTTAAAAGACTACGACAGGCAAACATGAAAATTCAGCCCGACAAATGTGAGTTCCTTCGTAAAGAAGTAGCTTACCTTGGCCATTTAGTAACCAAAGACGGTGTCAAACCCAACCCATCGAAAGTTGAGTGTATTTTGAATTTTCCGCAACCGAAAAATCAAAAAGAAATAAAATCCTTTTCAGGTTTAGCAGGTTACTATCGAAGATTTATACAAAATTTTGCTAAGATTTCCAAGCCACTTACTAACTTACTCAAGAAAGGTATACCTTTTGATTTTGATTCGGACTGTAAGAAATCTTTCGAAAATCTGAAGGAAGCTCTAATATCCACCCCTGTTCTTATATACCCAAATTTCGAGGAAACATTTGTTCTTACCACCGACGCTAGTAATTTCGCGATTGGAGCTGTTTTGTCCCAAGGACCAATCGGAAAAGATCTCCCGATTGCGTACGCTTCCAGGACCCTTTGTAAGGCCGAAACCAAATATTCAACAATCGAAAGAGAACTTTTAGCGATTGTTTGGGCCGTAAAACATTTCCGATCATATCTCTTTGGCCGAAAATTCACCCTTATTACAGACCATCGACCTCTATCATGGCTCTTTTCAGTTAAAGATACTGGCAGCCGTTTAGCTCGCTGGAGATTGAAATTAGAGGAATACGACTACGAAATTCAATATAAACCGGGAAAAATAAACAAGAACGCGGATGCCCTTTCCAGAATCAAAATTAACCATGTGAAAGATTTTTCAAAATTTCAAGCTGAATCACAATTAACCCCTTATCGAACTCTCATTACAACTGAATGCGATGACGAGACAAATGAAGAAACAAATTTAGAAGATAACAATAGGATGTACGAAGAATTTGATACTTTCGTTCACCTCTATAAGACTAAATCTCTGATAGACTACTCGAAAATAGAATCTTCTAACGGTCAAATTTTAGATAAAATTAACAAAAATATTATTATTTTCTTCAGGCAGAAAGAATTAACGGATATTAACGAAAAAATTATAAACGATATTTTTGAAGACAATCTAGATTTCGAACATCTAAAGATTAACGTCGCATCTAGCAAGACAGTTAAAAATAGGAAATATTTTCTTATTGCCCTACCATACTCTCCAGATACATTTAATGAATATCTATTCGGAGCACTGTATAGAAGCCAAGATCTTCTATCGCCAAACGAAACATACTGCATAGATACGAACGTAGATTTACCAGTTTTAGAAGTTTTATCTTTCATCAACGCTGAAAAAGAAATCAAATTCAAAGTTTTCCAAAATATCACTCAAACACCAACCGAAGATCAAATACCATTGATTCTTGATCAATATCACAATGGCAAAACGAACCTACACAGAGGTATCAACGAAACAATTAGAAGGATAAAAGAGAAATACAACTGGAATGGTCTAACTAGAGACGTAGAAAAAATTATCAAAAACTGCGAAAATTGTCAAAGAAACAAAACATGCCATAAAAACCTCGACCGACCGCTGGTTATCACCGAAACACGAGCGAGTAAACATCGATATCCTAGAAATTCAAACAAGAAACTATGCGTTAACTATTAGAGATGAGTTGAAAAAATTTAGTCAAGCTTATCCAATCGAAAACAAATCCGCCAAATCAGACGTTAAGACGCTCATGGTCTACTTCCAACACTATGGTACACCATTGCGAATCCATTGTGACTATGGCAGAGAATTTGACAACGCCCTACTGAAAGACCTTTGCACATTGTACGATATTAAACTTACATACTCCAGTGTAGGACACCCTCAATCAAATGGATCAGTTGAAAGATTCCACTCGACTCTGATGGAAATGATTCGAGTTCACATAGCAGAACATCCTCACGAACATCCGTTTAATATACTACCGTACGCAGTTATCTGTTATAATAATTCCGCGAATAAGACACACGGATTCACTCCATATGAACTTGTCTTCGGACACTGTTCCAGTAGACCTCCTGAGAAATACTACAATGAGAAAGAGCTAATTACAAAATACGTAAGAGATTTGAATAATCGTCTGTCTTATTTTTACAAATTAGCCAGAGCCCGAACAGAAAAACAAAAGGAGAAAGCCAAACTTCGTTTTGAAAAACATGTTCACGATAACATTCAAAATTTTAACGTAGGTGATAAAGTTTATATCAACGAATCGCAAATAAAAAATAAACTCGCAAACAAATTCAATGGACCCTTTGAAATTTTAGAAATCCATAATAATTCAGCAGTATTACTAAATCCTAATACTAATCAAAAATCTAAAATCAACTTTGATCGCATGAAACTATGCTCTGAGATCTAATTGGTTTCAGGTACTCCGTAATGGTCACAACGGCCTTTTGTCAATACCAAATGGAACCAATGAACAACACCCTTGGAGTATTTTATGATGACGAAAGCCGAATAGTCATTTCAAACGACAAATGGACGCTTCTTGTACACAAAAATATATCGGGACTACTAACTGTCTTTGAGAACAACAACAGAATACTCGACATAATACACAAGACTCTAAAGCCAGACTATCATTCTATGAACTCATTCCACTCAGACGTAAGGACTCATGTTAATCTTTTAACACAGAGAACACTCAAAGAAAAATTTAATGAAGTGATAATTGACACTAAACGCAACAAACGAGGACTTGAAGACGGTATTGGTAGTATATTCAAAGACCGACCAACATCAAATCGAAAACCTATTAAAGAATCTAATATCAGTATCCACTTCTCTAATCAAAACATTTAACGAATCCATTCAAAACTTAACTATTGATAGAAAAGTTTTCAACGATAATATAGGTAAAAATTGAGAGAGCCAAACTCAGTTTCTTCGAGATATGTGAAAAACTTATGGAAAGCTATTTAGTAATTAAGGACAATTTGAACGATAGTCTGAATGCCATAACTTTTGCACGATTGAAGATAATCCATTCATCTATAATCACTCCTAACAGTCTTATTCTTGCCCTTCAGGAAATCTCTCAAAACGTTGTTAGAAATAATTTGCCATTACCTGTAAAGATTTCAAAAGTTGCTTTATACCTAGAGATAATAGAACTTCAAGCCTATCAACAGGAAATAGTATTGTATTCATTTTAAAGATTCCCCTTGTGGAACAACAATTATATACTTTATATCATTTATATCCAATACCAATATTAGACAAGAGAACTGGATTACATCATATACTTTCAATTTCTCAGAAATATATCGCGAGAAATGATGATTCTTTAATGTACATTCCCGTTAAGGACCCATCAAATTGTAAGGAGTTGGGCTCACATAAGAAATTGTGTTCGAACTTGTATGCCTACCCAATAGACAATAACGCTATCTGCGAAGCCCAGTTGTTGAAAAACCGCCAAGAAGTACCAGAAATATGTAATAATGTGATAATTTACAGTCGAGGATACAATGTTCACAAATTAAGAAACAATGTATGGCTTGTCATAATATCAGAACCATTACAAGTAACACTAAATTGCCCTGACTCGAATACAAAGACTTTGCTACTTTATCAAAATTCAATTATCAAGTTTCAATCCGAATGTCAAGGGTTCATAGGAATCACAAAAGTTCAAGCCGACAACCAGAGGTTTACGGACTTATCCGATAATCCACATCCAGTGATTATCCCCTACGAGTGTTGCAACTACCTTCCAAGCAAAATCCAAATTCCAAAACTAGATGCCCTGAAATTAAATGAAACCAATATGGAAGAACTCAATGTTGCGAACCATAAGCTCCAACAGTATTCAAGAGCCTTGGACCATTTGATAAACGAACTATTCGTATCTAGGAATATATCATGGATCACATATCTAACAATTAGTATCATTTGCGTGCTTTCAGGCGCATATGTTACAGTTAAACTTCTAAGAAAATTCAAACCAAAGTCTCAAAAGAAGCCCTTAACCCCTTTGAGGAGAATTGGAAGTTTCTTCCCAAGAAGAAGACCAAGTCTACAAGTTCCCGAGGAAGAAAATGACATTCCCATGACCGAACACAACAGTCTTGCTTAAAAGTTGCTGCATAGCACCAAATTTTCAATAATGAGGGGAGCTGTTATATAACATTCCATATGAACAATGTAAAGTTCAAGGACATCATCCCATTTTTTCCATAATACTTGGTAGCAGGCCTAACACGGTTCCCATGGTCCAATTTCGGCGCCATATTTCCTAGACGCTGGTAAAGCATCACGCCACTACCATTTCCAAGGATAATACAGTGAACCGAAGTTCCCAAGGAAACGCTGACGGAACATCACGCCACCACCATCATCCTATGTGCTCAAATGGCCTACGTGACTTTACCACATATATCAGCACTATTTTTTATATAAATAAGGAAAATTGTAATTATAGAAACAGTTATTAACTCACTTTAGTAAGGACAAGACTATGTCCAAATTTGTAATAATTTTTTTTTAAATATTATATTATAATTAAATAAATTGTTTTTAAAAAAACTTAAAAGTCAAAAAGCAAATATAAAATATATATAAATTTTATACATTTTAAATCTGACCATCACATACGCCAAAAAATTAACTTGGTACTGACAATGAAGAACAGAATATATAAAATTAGTCATGCTTCTATGCGAGAACAAGATCTTGATAAATTGAAAAACTTATTTATTCAATGTGATTATCCGATTCCATTGATCAAGAAATTATTATTTAGTAGTCCTCAAACTACTTTAAGAGAACCAAGAAATGAAACAACACAACCAAACAATATCAAATACCTACTTCTCTCTACCAAATATTAATATAATAAACCCTAAAATAAAACAGATATTGGCACCTTTTAAAAATATTAAAATAGCTTATAAAAATACAATCAGACAAAATATTTTTTTCAAAACTAAAAGATACAACAGACAAAATGCTGATGTCAGGTACCTATAGTATATAGTATTCCATGCATGGATTGCAATAAAGTATACATCGGTGAAACAAGCAGACATTTAATAGATCGTATAACATCACACAGAAATGACATAAGAAGATCTGTGCTCTATTGTACACTTGCAAATCATGCAGTTACTAACGATCATAATGTTAACTATGAAGGAGTTGAAATTCTTTATATTGAAAATAATTTACACAAACGAAAATTTTTAGAGATGGTACATATAAACCTAAGAACAAATTATATTAATGCCCGAACTGATATAGAACAAATGAACATTATCTATACTTGTCTATTACACTTCGATAATAATAGGAACACGGATCTAAATGACTCATTATAATCATATATTTATAATTTAATTAAATATATTCCGTATAGCAATTATAATACATCAAAACAAAATAGCAATTATAAAAAGTTGAATGTATCTACTGACAATTTGACAAATTGAATGTCTTGATTTAATAAGACATACATTTTATACATTGATAATGTAAATATTTTAAAGGAAGTTTTAAGATATTTTATTAGATGAATCTGTACAACAATAGTTTATGCAACCCCAAATCTTGTAAGTAATCTTTTATTATCATTTGTTACAAATTGTATTATATTATAAATATTGTAGATTTCCTTACGAAGAAACAATAAATATTTCGAAAGCTTGAATAAAAGATAAAAAGATTTCTTTGTGCCCAGAGACTGCAATACTTGAAAATTAAAATCTTGTATATATATATATATGAAAGGATGTAATGATTTCGCTACTGAAAGATATGTACTAAATGACTTCGGTCTTTACAGTAGATAGATGGATATAATAACATATAGCCATAAACTACCAACGATGAAAACAACTACTCGGTGGACAAAAGCCCCATCCCGCATTGAATTATATCATCGCTGGCAGGTGCAAAGGATCGAGATCTCACTCGACACCAATTGCGGTAACTTCTAACACCTTTTTATTTAATTATCTCACATCACTATTGAACCAAGAACAGGATCACTGTAATTTCGACCTTATTAGGATCTCATCAGCTGAACATATAGTTCGGGATGTGTCCAAAGAGTCAGAAAACTGCTGGTTCTACATCGACAAACGATGCAAAAAACCAAACAGCGTGCCGCTTCCAACGCCACCTAGGAGTTAGAAGTTAAATTTGATCGCGACCCACGTATCATTGTGAAAGGATGTAAAGATTTGACTACTAAAAAATAACTAATGACTTCGGTTTTTAAAGTAGATAGATGATTATCAACACGGCTCGACGCTCTGCAACAAACTGATGATAGGCAACAACCTTGAAATCATGATATTTGTCTGGGTGGCGGTGCTTGGTTTGGTAATCAATCTGATTGAATATTTATAGTGGAATTATGCAATATTGTGACAATATACAATTGTAGCTATTGCCCTAACAGTTGTTTAAGTTATTCAATGGCGGAAGGGGTGTTTACCCTCGCAGTAGTTGTTTTCGGCACAGTTAGACGTCTAGTTATGTACCAGTCACGGCTTATGTTATATAATCATCTTGATTATGTATCAATTGAATTCATATTCAGAAATATCATAATATGACTATTACAGGATAATATAGAACTAATTCCACTTGCCGGTTGTTTATATCCACCCACTATACGTGTTCAATGCATAGCTCATATTGGTCTCCACCGTCTATGCCACGCTGAAGATTGATACTAATATATGTTCAAAATAAGGATTAATTATCAGACACCGCTCGACGCTCTGCGGCAAACTGATGATAGGCAACAACCATGATTTGTATGGGTGGCGGTTCTTTGATTGGTAATCAATCTGATTGAACATTTATAATGGTATTATGCAATATTGTGACAATGTAAAATTGTAGGTATTGCCCTAACAGTTGTTGACGTTATTCAATGGCGGAAGGGGTGTTTGCCCTCGCAGTAGTTGTTATCGGCACAGTTAGACGTCCTAGCGTAATCTAGTTATTTACCCAGTAACGGCTTATGTTATATAATCATCTTGATTATGTATCAATTGAATTCATATTCAGAAATATCATAATATGACTGGTACAAGATAATCTTTAATTAAATATATTTATATACATATATCTGTAAGGTTAGGATGATTATGAAAACTGACATAGATGCGTCTTACTTTAGATTTACATTCCAGAATGATTAAAATTATAAAGTGTTTCTTATTTATAGTGAAAAAATGTACAATATGCAATATTATGTTCTCATGGGAAAATGCCACTAATTGCGTCCTATTCACGGATTCCATAGTCAGCATACTCGTGTAATCAGAAGAGTTTCTGGATATGTTATCAGTTGAAGTACGATATGTACTGCATTGTCATCATATTGTTGTGAAGTCAAGTTCATGGGTTTAGCAGAGTCATTGGTTGATATAATATTGGTTGATATAACATATATATATATATATATATAGGAGAAATGGAGTGATTAGTTCGGGTAAGTTGTCATAGGGTTGAAGAGAAGTGGACTCTTTTTTCTGTTCTAGCTTTCTAGACTTTATTGGCTCTTCATCAGGAACTCTACAACGACTTACAAAATGTGTGAAATTATAATTATTATAATATTTAATATATTACTTACGAAAGTGAGGTTTGAAATTAAGCACTGCTTTTCGCAATAACATAACAAAACTATTAACCTTGTATAGTTACATTTAACGAAAACACTTTAAAACTGAATATAAAACTAAAATTGAATTAAATGAATATAAACTTATTGCATACGAGGAATAAGGAATAACATATTATTATAACCTAATAAGGAGCAACATGGTTAACTGAATGAACGGATAAGGACAAATGACAGAAATCAACATTGTAAGATTTTTATTGATAGCTGAAAAGACAATGATGTCGTTTTTTGAAAATCTGGTTACCAATTATATTAGAGGAAGCGTGAATTTTGAAATTAAGACTATTGTGAAAGGTTGTCAACCTTTGTAATTATACAAGGTTAATAGATTTATGTTATTGCGAAAAGTAAGCACTGCTTTCAAACCTTACTTTCGTATGTAATATATTAAATATTATAATAATTATAATTTCACAAATCTTGTAAATCATTGTAGGGTTCCTGATGAAGAGCCAATAATGTCTCGAAAGCTAGAACAGACAAAAGAGTCCACTTTTCTTCAACCCTATGACTGCTTACCCGAACTAATCACTCCATTTCTCCTCAACTAGACAGTCGACAATCTCAACTATTTTATATGTATATATATATATATATATATATATATATATATATATATATATATATATTAGATGTCGCATTGTTAAAGATGTCGAGTTCAACTTTGCTACAAAAATTAGACGCACAAATATTTCACAAGTTCAGAAATAGGCATGATCGGACTAGTAGTTTCAAAATGGCGGACGACCAAACTTTTAAAATAATTCTCAAAAATAGCCGTTTGGACTCTCTGCAAAACTGTCGATGAGAGTACATGTGTGCAGTGATAAAGCGTGTTATAAATATTGTGCTCCAGATTGCTCAGATACGAGATTTAAAATCGAAACTCTACAACGCCATTGGCTTCCCATTCTACAAATCCGAGAGACTTAACAGAAAATTATAGGGTAAGCAGTAGGCTTTCACGACACCCCAGGGACATGTTCCCAAACCCTCAACAATTTCCTCCCTTAAAATATCCCCTGAATATCCCACAGCCCCAAATAAGCTGGCAACAACCAAATGTTCCGACATCAAACCTTCTTCCACCACAGTTTTCTGCTCAACCCCAAATGATTCCTCAAAACTTTAACTTTTAAAAAAAGCTAAAACATCAAAACAAACTAATCTAAATATTAGAAATATACATATTGAGTCTAGCGACGAAAGCGCAAATGATACAGAGGCACAAAATAAAAACCAATGGCAAGTAATCAGGAAACGTAAATATACCAAGCAGCATAGGGAGTCGGGATCGCCAAACACACCGCCAACAAAAATTCAAAACCGTTTCAATGTTCTATCCAAGACCGATGATATTGATAAAAACATTCAATACAATACAACTAACAAACAACCGAAGCCATCAAAAGCACCTCCAATATTCATATATGGTGTGAAAAATTTTGCGGGAATGGTGGATAACTTCTCTCAGGTTGTAGAAGAAGAAACATACTTTACATACTTTAAAATATTGTTTATCATTCCTACCAAATAAAAGAAGAACGAGCATACAGAGTGGTAACAAGACATCTTCACTACTCTATTCCAACAGAAGAGATTATCGATGAATTAGAAAAAGCTGGACATCAGGTTCGCAACATCATTAACGTGAGACATAGATTAACCAAAGAACCATTATCACTGTTCTTTGTAGATCGAACAGGAATTTATATGTAATACAAAAATTGTGGTAGAGGCTCCTAGGAAAAACAACTCAATAATCCAGTGTACAAGATGTCAAGCATATGGCCACAGTAAAACACACTGCCAGAAACCATGCAACTGTGTTAAGTGCGGTGAACAACACGACTCCAAAACATGTAATAAACCAAAAAATACTCCAGCCAAGTGTGCCTTATGTAAGCAGGATCATTCAGCAAACTACAAATGTTGTGCCGTTTATAAGGAACTTGTTGCATCAAGAAACAAGCCAGCAAGGGAAAACCAACAACCATCATACACACGAACAAGAATAAATAATTACACAATTCCACAAAATACCCCTGCGAATAACCAACAGCACACCTTTGCTAATATCGCTACCAGCTGCGATACACCAGCAACAATGGAACACCAATTATTTACATTCCGAAACGAATTCAAGAACATGTTCACCCAACTTATGAATCAGAATAATATGATCTTGAATCTGTTAACAAAAGTAATCAATAATTAAAATTCAAAAGTATACTAAGAGTTGCAATATGGAATGCCAACGGCCTGCTTAATCACAGGCAGGAACTTATAACATTTTTAAAACTAAACCAAACTGACATTATCCTAATTTCTGAAACTCATTTTACTAATTTAATATCATTCAGAATACCACTATATTCTACTTACAATACACCTCATCCCGACGGAACGGCTCATGCCGGTTCGGCGATAATTATTCGCAGTTGTATTTCCACATCATGAACTACCAAACGGAAAAAATAGCACAACACTTGTGCAAGATGCTGCTTGGAAAGCAACTCCACAATCCAAATATAAAGAAGCGTTTTCTAATGATATACCTCTTCATATTCGCCAACTCATCACCGAAAAACGTCGAGCTAGAAGAGTATGGCAATATTCTCGAAACAACATTGATCACCACAATTACAATAGACTAAGAAGACAACTAAAAGCAGGCATTAGAGACTTAAATAATAGTACTTTTGAAGAATATATCACAAATCTTAAAGTTAATGATTAAGCGACCTGAAAAAATAATACCTCCAATTCGCGAAGATAATGGTACATGGGCACGATCGGATCAAGAGAAAGCAGAGGTATTTGCAGCTCATCTTGTCAGTGTTTTTCAATCTGGGCCTATTGATCAGGAAGTGGAGAAATTTATAGATGCCCCATGCAAATGTCTCCTCCCATAAAAAACTTCACTCCAGCGGAGGTCAAGGAGGAAATCAAGAAACTCAACGAGCGAAAGTGTCCAGGGTATGACCTAATCTCAGGAAAAATACTAAAACAACTTTCCCGAAAAGCCGTAGTCCTCCTGTCAGTTATATTCAATCGTATGATGAGTTTATCCTACTTTCCTATAATATGGAAATTTGCTGAAATTATAATGATTCTTAAGCCCGGTAAACCACCTAATGAAATTAACTCCTATCGCCCTATAAGTATGTTGCCAACGATAAGCAAAGTCTTTGAGATATTGCTACTACAAAGAATCTACTCTGACCAAGATTTTCTCGCACTACTACCAAATCACCAATTCGGATTTCGGAGAGAACATTCCACAGTCCAACAAGCTCACAGAATAGTCAATGAAATTTCTAAAAGTCTGGAAGATAAAAATATTGTAATGCTGTTTTCCTAGATACATCCCAGGCTTTCGATAAGGTTTGGCATGTTGGCTTGCTCTACAAATGAAAAAGTATTTTCACCAGTAACTATTATCTCCTCATTAAATCCTACCTATCAGACAGGCATTTTTCCGTGAAATTCAATGACCAGCAATCTAAATACCATCCCATCAGCTCCGGTGTTCCCCAGGGTAGTGTCATTGGTCCACTGCTTTACCTACTATACACGGCTGACTTACCACATACTAACAACACAATAATTGCCTCCTTTGCAGTACTAGCCATAAACGAGAACCCTACGTTAGCATCCGACGAACTGCAAGGCCACCTCAATTTACTCAGTGACTGATATGCCCATTGGCGTATGCAAATTAACCAGACCAAGTCAACCCAAATCACTTTCACCAGGCGCCATTACGCCTGTCCACCTGTAATGATAAACAACGTTCAAATACCAACAGCATCAGAAACTAAATACCTTGGCCTCCACCTGGATCAGCGTCTTACATGGAAAAAACACATTGAAACCAAGCGAGGACAACTTGATATAAAATTTCGGCAGATGTATTGGCTGTTGGGCCGAAGATCAAAGCTAAAGCTTCATAACAAACTCTTACTGTACAAAGCCATACTCAAGCCAATCTGGACATATGGGCTTCAACTCTGGGGCTGTGCAAAATCATCATCTGTTAACATCATACAGAGATTTCAATCCAAAGTACTAAGATCTATAACAAACGCCCCATGGTATGTGAGCAACCGGACTCTTCACGATGATCTAAAAACTCCCTTTATCAAGGATGAGATCACCCGTATGGCATCTTCGCACAACCAACGACTCGAAAATCATGACAATCTACTTGTGGAGAACCTCTACAACAACGGACCAGCAACAAGAACACTTATTAGAACCTGGCCTCGAGATTTAGTACCTCATAACTGAAGAAAAGAGAAGGTGGAATATCATTGGATGTTGCCCCTATGGTGCACTATACTTTTAACATATTTACTTAATACTCTGTTATATAGAAGTAGATTGTAAATAAAGCAAAAATTAAAAAAAGAGCCGTTTCATAAAAGTCATCAAAAATATTTTGATTTGTAATTTACACGTACAACCTTTGTTTGAAACTTGTTTTCTTAAACTTAAAAAAATATTAAATCAAAAACTGGGAAATTAACCTCTCTGCTAGTTACGAGCCATACGGATTTTTTCTATTCTTTTCTACCTCTAGTTTTTGATAATTTAAAAATTTATGCTATGGTTGATATCTCGAACAAGGGAAGCCAAGGCGCATCTTTCTAGTCTTAGGGCCGATTTCATAATCAAATTAATCTCTTATTAATTTTAATCCTAGATTAAAAAAATCTTATTTTTTTTGGTTGGACATATAATTCAAAGTAACTTTAGAAAAACGAAAGAGAAGATAACTAACTTTGTAAAAGTTATTGAAAAATGCACTATTTTTATTTCATCATCGAGATATGACTTAAACAAATTGGAGAATTAACTAATCTCTCATTAAGGATTCATTATGAAATCGGCCCTTAATATCTGTTTCAAAAGCTGTGACGGCTGGCCTATATAGAATATTTCAAAGTGAAGACATTTCAAGGAATATATAACATCTAAAGTATCTTTTCCTAGATATAAATAGACTTCTGTTAGTTACCAAATTGTATTGAGTAATTTTCTAATTCATATTTCTTGAATTTTTTAGTATTTTAGTAAGCATATTTGTTATATGTTCAATATATGGAAGAGTTACATATCTTGGAAGTGCTATGTTTGTTGTGCAGTGAAGAGCTTCAGTGTTATTTGATGATGAGCTATTATTCTAGTTGAAAGTATGAAAGTTTTTATTAAATCGTCTAGGATAACCATTTCCTATCATGATATTAAATAATTTTTCTAATGATTGTGTTTTAAGGTTTGAATGTGTGATATTTATGTCCTATTCTTTTTATTATTCAAATAAAATTTGTCTTCATTTTTATACTATGATAATAATTATGGCCGCACATCATTTGCGCGCGGCATTCAGTTTGATCCTAATCCCTTGACTCAGTAGCACGCGAGGCCCTAAAATGGCAATAAAACTGACACATCAGAAGCGCGCGGCGGTCGATCAGCAAGATACAAATTGACAAAATCCTAATTGAGTCAATCACTTAAGGGGAAATGAGAATAAATTATCACTGCATACTTGAATTTAATCTATTACTTTATTTCTTAAAATAATTACAACTAACACTTCTCACATACTGGAAACGATAAATATTGTCATTTTTGTAGGTTTCATTTAAATTGGAAACGTATTGCATGCGCTTTGTAGATTCAGAATTTGTAACTTTGCATGGAATACCCACACTTCTGATTTTTACATAAGTATGTAATTTTACATCATTTAATGCAGAAATAAACTTGAATATGTCTGGATGGGGACTATAAAAATAAGAATAGAAATGTCTATGAAAAGCTTCACAACTATTTGTTGTTTTTCAAATTTTCCAGTGCATGAGGGCCGCAAATCTGCATATTGAATTGATCTACTGTCATTAGCAATGATAGAATAAAAATCTTCTACAAAACTGTCGTTAACTTCGTCAGGATTGGAAAATATTAAGCCTTAAGTCCCATTTCAGAATTTGGATTTTGGTATTCTGATGATAAACCTAGATGTTGCAATTTTGTGGACCATGCTTGAGTTATGTGGAATCTTCAGCCACTTATTAAACTTGATGACCATGCCTGCTTTATACCTGAATGAAGAGAAATCTGAAAGTCAAAGATCACTTTAATGGTAACAGGTATTTCCAAATCCAATCGACGTAACAATATTCGTAACATTAAAAGAGTTTTACCTGAAATTTATATTTATATATATTTATATATAATTCATTAGATAAGCGAATTATTACTCTACACCCACGCGCAAGTGATAGGTACATAAAGGTCATAGCAAACCTTTATTACCCGATAATAAAACTTGACCGCGCACCCAAGTGACGAATCACCATAATTATAACGTATATATTATCTTCCAGATGAGATTGGTTTTCGGTACCATCAAGCCTAATTATATTATCAGTCCCTCTTACTACTCTGGGATATAGGAAGGGAACAGATCTATGTTTTTTTTTCTCCTTTTGTGAATTTCAAATGTAGTTCAGCTAGTGTTTATAAGATCAGACATTTTCTAAGAAGGACATCACAATGTTGGCAAGTATCGGACTTATACAACTTCCTATTGAAAATCCAAAAATTTGAGGATACAATGTGTTTCTGTATCTATACAGAATGATTTGAATTGTAGATAAACCATCACCATCACGTTGATTTTTTTTCGATATTCGAAAGTGTTAACGATCGCATTACTTACATTTCTATATGAAATTTACCAAATAGCGAAATTAGGTATTATGATTTTCATTGCTATTCATTCAGATTACTTGAGTTTTATTTAGGTGCTTCCACATACAGATAATTGGTAGAGTAACTTAGTTGTACTAAAAAAGTTGACGTATTTCAATAGTTAATCAACTAAAACCTATCTTGAACCGATAACCGATAGCATCGGACTCCGGGTACCTTGACCTTGACGCATGCGCCTAGTTAAGAGAGATGTTGGGTTTACATAAGAGATATAGGTATGCAAAATTTTTGTTCAGAAACCTGTTGTTTCTCAATAGAATATGTTATAATCTATGTTATGTTTTTGTAAGGAGTAAGAAAGCATATTACATTTAATTATCTCTAGAAAAAGACACTCGGCCCTAATTATCTCTCATAACTGAACACTGATTAGTTTTTTTTAATGTACTCTAAAAAGGAGACATCACTTTCTTATCTCCAGAAAAAACTGGAATACAATTGCTAAAGAATGTTTTACTGAAAATTAACAATCAAAAAAATCACCTACTTCAATGCACATTTAATAAAAAAAGTTTTGGAACAATGGGAGGTTTGAGCTTAAAATTAATTTGGATTTATATTTAGTTTTACCTTAGGTTGAATAAAGATTCATTCATAATATAATAGGTTAAAATCAAAATGGTTGTTTTTGGAACCAAATAAATGGAAATGGCGCCATGAAAGTATGTCCATTGAAATGCAACTTTGTGAAGTTTTATTTTTTAATATTTTACTAGATGTAAATCAAACTTGTATATTGAATTTATAGAAAAATATTTGTTTTTCTAAACCTTTTAACGTCGATATTCGGGAACTAGTCTACTTTTTTTCTACCTTACATCTTCATTTTGTTTTCAATGAAACATCCTATAAGTACCTATATGTTGAGCTATTCTCTTTGATTTCATATCTTGTTTTATATGACTTGAAAAATTTAACAAATCGTCAGAAATTCGTCTGTATATTTTAATAGATATTGATGCATTGTTTGTCCGCATTTGCAGAGCTGCACCTGAAGGAATACCGCAGGATAAACCGCAACGTCCACCTATAGCGGTGGCAGAAGCAAAGGGGAAGGAGTCGCGTTTCCGGCATAGGAAATCCCGAAGGATTAACGGGCTCTATGCATGCAATATAACCATTTTCTTCTAAGACAAAAACGTTGGAAAACCCTGAACCTAATTCGGATTTCAACTGGGCAGGTCTAAGCTTTATGGGCAAGCCATTGATAGTACAGTGATTTTATCATAAATTTGATATAATATTTATTCCCATCAAAGTAATTGATGAATATTTTCTCAGCAGTTGTGAATTTGTTATTCCTAAGGTCTTGATGATATCTAATCCATTGACGGGATTGAATCTGGGGGATTCTTGCCATAATTGCACTGCAAACTCAGATAGGGCAAAACGGGAAAAAACTGATCCCCTCTTTTATAGAAAAGCTCATTTTCATTGATTTAAAAATCTTCTTATCTTTCGAAATAACTTGTTTATAGTAATCGCAGTTATGTTGTTGGAATTAAAATTTATAAAAAAAACACCTGTATACTTATATTCGAGATTATGTATTAAAAGTGAAAATAATACAGAGAGAAGTACTACTGGAAAATACACATAAAACTGTAGTTTCAAATGTCACTTCAATTACCTCGTAAATCAAAGAGCTTTCTCTTATAATTCACCAAAGTACACCAGGCAATATTTCACATTATAGAACTCATTCTAAGCTCCTGAATGGTGTCGACTAATTAATTTCCTCAAGTGTTTAATTATAACGATGGGCCGCTTAGCGTGAGAAACACTAATTAAACGCTAATAATTCAATACCTATAGCGAAGACCATCGATAGATATAACGAGTCAAGTAATTGAAGGGGAAGGTACCACCTCCCTCTATCGGGGATGGACAGTATTACCGTGTAATGATATACATTCGTATCGTTTCGTATCGTTATTCATTATGTCATATTAATCAATTATTTTTCTTTTTATGAAATTATAGATGGATAATTTTATGTTCGAGGTATTTAAGGGCTATGATTCTATTCTAATAAAATTTCGTATGTGGATAATTGAGATTTCCTATTTTATTTGGGGCTAAAAGAGAGTCAGTGATTTTTCTGAATCTCTGTCTATCTGCATATAAAGTAGAGTTACATTTTTTCCAGAAATCTCTTTAGTGTGAGAATTTATAGTACCTACATATAGAGATAGGATCTTCTTGATATCAAAAATACTTAAGATATCTTTTGTATCATGTCTCAAAGATAAAAAATATTATTCATGGGTCATAATCAGTTGTGAATAATCATATTATTTAAAATTTGATCGAATTCAGCATATTCGATTATCTATTATCTGTTTTAGTCGAGTTAAGAAAATATTTTCAAGCAAGTCGGAAAAGATGCCCGCTTAGATAATTAAATTTGATCTGTCATAGAACACCTAGGTATACTATGTGTGTTGTCAGTGATTGTTTGTTTCAAGACAACTTTAAATACTTTGACATAACACTTTCTGCTAAGAACGGATTTCGCTAAAGCTATATTTTCAATTGGTTATATAAGGTGATTCATCAAGAAATGGGCATACGGTAAAGGTAGATAGGGGTCACGTAACTGGTTCTAAGAAACCTATATTTAATGGGTCTCTGATTCTTTATAACCAAGATACAGGGTGCTTTATTCATTATGTCCATTCTTCATAACTTCCGAACCCCACAGTATATTTTTTTCATATTCACAGCAAATACTCTTCATCCCGTATGGTACCGAATAATAAAGAAATAAAAATAAAAATCGAAACAATTGAATCACTTCAAAACAACACCCTGTATATCAAAATTTTGAAATTTTTCTAGCAGATTTGGAAAGAGTATAAAAATTATGTCGGAACTTATTTGTTTGCGATTGTAGTACTTGTTAATTTGAGTAAAAATTAATGTTTTCGATGAACGGGTGGTACAAAATTAAAAAAAACATTTTATGCTATTAAATGTAATATTTCAACTCTGATCGATAAAATCAACAACCATTTCATAATCTCCTAATGTTTGGATCCCAACCATGTTGTAACATGAGTCTACACGTACGTATCTAGGACAAAATGCTAATTGTAAGGATTAAGTAACAAACACCCTGAATGTGTAATACAAATATGATAATAGTATTTTTTCATTATGCTAAACTTCAAACAAGTAATAAAATGATAAAAAGTCTATAGCCTGAAAAAAGTATAACTTTATTTTAAGAAACACTAACTCAGTAATATTGTAAGGTGTAAACTTACCCGAATAATAAAATACACGCACACAAACATTCCAGAACACCCGGGAAGAACACCACTCCAGAAGCACCGAGAATATGTGGCTCTCATAATAGCACACAGTAAATCGAAAACTGATATCAACTCCATGCTACGAGACCTTTTTGGGTTAGATATATAAATACCCGCGTCAAACACGGACAGTCAGTCAGTCATAGGCAGTGAGTTGAACGCGAGCATGCAGAGAAAACTGAATATAAATATAGCTAGCTAAACGCTAGGTAGCGCTCTGAATATAAATCTGTATATAGTTGTGTAATTGTTAGTATAAATAAATAAGTGAAAATAAATCGAACCCAGTTTTAATATAAATTCCCGTTACAATATGTTATTAAGTGAAAAGAAAATAACTAAAAATAGGATTGAAAACTTTAAAATTAAATATTCCAAGAAAACTAAACTGCAACAGATATACGTAGCGTATACACAGCCGAACTCTATAGCATATATAAGGCTTTGACTATTCAAGGGAGCGACTCACTATCCTCATTGACTTCGATACGAAGCAGTTATTTATCACATCCGCTGGTGCAAGATATCCTCGAATTATGTCATAAACTTACAACACAATCTGTAACCATAATCTTCATATGGGTCCCCACCCATGTCAACATAATAGGTAACGAACTAGCAGATCAAACTGCAAAGGAGGCCAGCTCCTTAAGCACTCCAAGAGACCACATCCAGCTCGCAACAAATCTAAAATGCCATTCAAGGAAGATAATGTACAAGTCGTGGCAGAATTACTGGAACACACAAAATACTAAACTCAGTCACGTTTACCCCACAATTCCATCTACCCAAATTCCATCTGTTGATCGCAATAAAAAATCATCTTCAAAAGACTGACAATAGGTCATTGTCGACTCACCCATGGACACATAATAACATCAGAGAATCCACTCACTTACAGCAGATGTAACTACAGTAGGCTCGCGATCCAACACATCCTCACCGAGTGTCAGCAATACCAAGCATTACGCAAACAACAGTTACGAACTTTTTAAACAGTGGTAATCACCTTCATTAAATATAATAAAAAATAATGTTAATGAATGACTCTAGATGTGAAATCTTATAGATGTAATTGTCTGAAAACATTATGTAAATATATTGTCAATGGCCAAAGTTGCTGAGACACATTAATGTTAATGAAAAAAGGCGCTCAAAGTGGCCAAAGTTCTAATACTGAAGGAATTTCCATAGAACAGGGATCACATTTTAATTGTGATTTTATGTGACATAATCTACGAATATGAAAAAGAAATAACAAAAAAATAAATAAATACCCAATGATGTGTGACACCATACAAAGAACTCTGTAAAACAAGACAAGTACGGAAGTTGGGCTCTACGAAAACAAAATAGGCAATGCATACAATCCGCTGAAATAATATTTTTTTAAGGCAGAATGTTGCACACTATGAGACCAAATAAGAAATGAAGAAATAAGGGCCAAATTAAATAGGTATATTTTCAATGAATGACGGAATACATCAGAGCTCATTGAAATGGAGACAACATATTGAAAGGATGATAGGATAGTAAAACATGTAGGTAGGAGTTACTTTACAGACCAGGAGAAAAAAGAGACTTGGGTAGGCCCAGAGGAAGATGGCAAACATAAAAATGGAACAGACTGCATGCCTAATCATAAAAGTGCAGAAGACGAAGACTATTTGCTGTAGTTTATTTATGAAATTTTATTTGGTAAACAGCTATTTGACTTAGAACTCAATTCACCAAAACTTTACCCCCAAAAAGTTAATTAAAAATCAAAGCCAAGACTTGTTCTGCGAAACGAATTATAGTTGTCCCTGATTTCTCAATCCTAGTTAGCTCCTATTCCGCCCACCATCCATCGATTGTCAATTGTTTTTGATTCTAATTCGATTACGAATACGAATACTCTAAGGATCATCGAGATGCAATGGTCTAGTCTTTTATTGTAATACTCCCAAAACGTGAAATGGTAATACACAAGAGTCTTACTGTCAATCATCTTTGACAGGAACTATAGAAACAGAATTGTAGAATGCGTAGATTTACCTAGTTGTAAGCTGGGAATAAATAACTTTTTACAAAAAATAGGACTGGCATTATTAAATACTCTAGTGAAAAATACAAGATCATAGTATTTTCCCTCTCTGAGTAATTAACAACGTGTTGTGAGGCACAAAGGCACATACTAGAGGGTAAACTACATACCTATGTGCTTCTGCATTTAGTAAAATGAGTACCTAAATACAAAAATGGGACTGACCCAATTAATTTATGCGCCGAAAAATATGAAATAATAGGTAGGTATCTATTAATTCTAATAGTGCTGGTAATTTTGAAGTGGAACCTTTATTTATTTATTTTTATTTATTTATTTTACAACATCCAACAGATATCCAATTATAGGATGAGGAAAAGGAAACATAAGTTTTGTGTAACATACATGGGTATTTTAAAGAACAAATAATCAAATAGCCAAAATAATAAAAATACTTAAGATATAATGACAGAGGAAAAGAAAATAGTCGTAGCTTAACAATTAATTACTAAAAAAATATCCTTTTGATTTGGGAAATATTACAACAGAATATATCGACATTGGCCTCATTTTTTTCATAGTTCTTAAACATTTGGTAAAATGGGGATGTTACAAGAATGTTTGTTCGCGGGATAGATGGTAAAAATGTAACACATCTTCTAGCCTCTACTCTAGGAACTCTAATCCTAATGTAATCAGTACGTTTATTACAATTAATATCATTATGCAACAGCTTAAACAAGAAAATAACTGAGCAACATGAACGCCTAGAAACTAATTCATTTAGTTTAAATCTATTAAGGAGCAATTGATGTGGATATCCGATCCCAGGCCATACTCCGTCCAATGCAAAAACAGACGTCTTTAGAAATCGACGCTGGATCCTCTCAAGAGCAGAAACATGGATTTGATAAATCGGATTCCACACAATAGACGCATACTCAAGATTTGACCTTATAAAAGCTGCATACAATATTCGAAACGTTGAGGCCTGCTGAAACTCACGCGAGTTACGCAAAACAAATCCCAGTACCATAGATGCATTTGATATGGTGTGTTCAATGTGATTAGTAAATGTCAACTTAGGGTCGAAAATAACGCCAAGATCTTTAATAACGTCAGGTCTTGCAAGTACAACATTATCCACGCTGTAGTCACGGATAATTGGATGAAGTTTACGCGTAAAGGATACAACATTACATTTTACAGGGTTCAGCGGAAGTTTATTTCTACAACACCATTCGATTTAGATGTAAATAGAATAGACATATATACAGGATGGTTCACCGGGAATAACATCGATCGATTGTTGGCAAGCGATAACTGCAAAAAGAAAAGCAAAGAAAATTTGGTGACATCCTAAAGTCACTGGGGGACACACATCTGAAATATTTTCATGTTAGTCGCATTTCCGGTTATACCGGAAGTAGATGCCAACTTTGTTATTTCTAATGTAATACCCTGTATATTACCACATTTTTAGATTTGTTGTACAATTTTGAAAACATTTTATGTATAGTGTCCTATACCTAAGTCTAACCGTTTTTTAATAAGAAATCAAATAAGTGTGAAAAGTTCGCGCGATTCTAAATCGTAATCGTTAAATTTAAATGCAGAAGAACTCTGAAATATGCATCGGAAGTATGTAACTGATAATCTTATCAGGTTGCATATAGTCATATTGTCATTGAAAATAAATAAATATCGACCGTATAAACAAATTCGTTCATTATCCAGAACAAACTCTCCTGGTATGGTACCAATCCAGTCCAGAATAAGTACCTACAGAGAATAAAACTGGATGTGCAAAATTAATTTACTACAAAGGAGATGCATAATTATTTAATAAAGTTTATAAATTATTATTCGCCATTCACACATGAGAAACATATCTCACTTGGGCGATGTTGCCTGCAGTGCTTTCTTGGTATCTTCCGTCGCATCTGAACACACATTTTATTTACTACTTTCTTGCCATATTTTTTCTCTAGCCTTGATTTATAATTGCGCATCTGAATTCTACATCAAAACTCATTCTTCAACGGTATTGTACTATTCTCTTGAATGAAATAGTGAAAATACCAAAAGTGTATTTTCTGGACAATTACCAAAAAATCTCTGAGTGGCCATTGAGTGAAAGCGATCAAAAGTATTTCTGGTTCATAGATATAGCTTTTAACTTCAACTTGTATAAAGCATTTTCTGAGGATTTTTCCTAAAAAATAATAAAAACTGACTAGAAATCCGTTAATACGAACATTTACGTTTAAAAGTATTTAGTTCAAAAATCAGTCGTGTGAATAGCTCAGCTGAGTTAGTTATGAGCATGATCGAACAAATAGTTTTAAAATAAGTGCGATCTAAAAAATCTAGAAAGTTGGCTATTGGATAAATGTCATAAGAATATTTCAGATTTATAGATGATTATTAGGTAGGTACAACTTTGGCTTAAAACATTTTGCGTGACTGAAAACAATAATAAAAATAAAAAACTGTGTAAATCCACCTTGCCTTGGCTACTAGCAGTCGTGATTCTTTGAAATCAGCTCAATAAGGGAAATTCTAGAAGGTTTGAGATTACTGCACAGCTTATTGCATTTTTTCTTCTTCTCTAATCACTGACCAAGAATGTGTGTTTCCTTCCTACCAATTTGCTTACGGAGAGTCTTCCAAGTCTCGCAACCAAGACAAAGACCAGGTTAATCTTAGGAATGGTCTTGCATCGCAGTATTGGTCTTGGTCTTGCATTACTACTGGTAAGGCACTCAATGAAGAAGAATAACTATATATCAAAATTGTTGAATATCCACATAAAATCAGTGATTTCCAAATGAAGCGGTAGGTAACAATCTTTTCGGTAATGATCTAATGTTTGATCCTGCCAGATCAAATTTAATTTTTTTAAGAGAATCTGCTCCTTCCACTCCCATTAGGGATATTTTTTAGGGAAACGGTGTACAGAAATTTCCAAGAAATGGGACTCTCCCAACAGTCGTCTTTCCAATGAAAAAAGAAAAAGAATCATCAGAAACATTTTCTATACGAAACGCGCGTATGGGTACTAACCTAAACAAGCATACAATCGAACTGTATAGCACCTTCTTTTTAGAAGATGAACAAAAAGTTCAAGGTGCGCCCAGGAAGCTGTTTGACTAACAACTTAATAATAGCTTTCTACTTATGTCTTTGATATCATATTTTGTTATTGCATATGTACAAGTAGCTACGCTATTTGGTTTGAAATAGGCTTGAAATTAGACAAAATTTTTATGGAAAATTACTATCTACTTTTTAATATATCCAACCCGAGTTCAAATCTGGAATCAACTACATCACCGGCCCTTTAACTGTGTGATTTGTCTGCAAATAAAAATCTGAAACTTTAAACAATGTCTCACAATTAAGTTGATTATTTCAAACATCCGCAAAAAATCAAGCTCAAAGAGCGGCAATTTCTAAGTAGATTTCAATCAAACTAATTAAAAATAGAAGGATTTTAAGTACTATAAGGTTAATATTATTTAGTATATGAAAGCATTTTTTGACCGACGAATCCCGGGAGGTTATCACGTAATTAGCAACTGCAACGCGACCGTGACGATCGCACAATTGTCGCTGTCAAAATTTCAATTTGGTAGAGTGTTATCGTGAGGTTGGTTGCATGTATTTTTGAATAATAAACTACTATAAATCATGTTCTCAATGAAATTGACATTTTCTCTTTTATATCCAATATTTTATAGACAGTGTCTAATAGATTTTGGCAACACTGAGACAACAACGCGATTGCAACTAGTTGCTAAATTTTACATGATACGGGGGCCGAACGAAGGAGGCATACAATTGATTGCTTTTTCTGGTTTGTGCGTGCGTTGAATATAATAAACCTACTTCGATTTTGATGATTTTTAATTCATTTGAAAGAGGAGACATGAAAAATGGTCCCATATTCGTAAAAACTCAAATCCAAAATCTCCTTCCCTCCAAAAACCGACCCAGAAAGGGGTGGAGAGGGCAATTTTTCTCGGAAATCTGCGGTGGTATAATTATAGACAGGACAATATCCGAAAACGTTTGAATTAAACATTTTTCCAAAAGAGTTACAGTTTTAAAGTTAGAGGCATATTAAATTCTCAAATACCTATGGGTATTTTTGCTATGTGGAGACGGCGATTTCTTTCGAAAATTGAAAATCTGTGGGTACTACATGAAAAGACCTAATTATTTGTAGCAACATTTAGAATGAACATTTTTTCCATAGAGTTACGGTTTTCGAGTTACAGCGGTGGTAAAATGCTGACATCTAAAATATTAGTGCGTATTTCTGCAGCGATGTTTTAAGATCTTAGTAACGTGGATAATAGGATAAGTACTATCTTCATTATTATCAGTGAACCTTCAACGATTTTCGTGACTAATGTTACACTCAAAAGTGTGAGATAAATGTTTTTTTTAATTGGACCGACGTTATTAGTTGGTGCACTGAAAAATACAAAATAATATCTATTAGGTAACTCTATTGGTGCTGGTAATTGTGAAGTTGGTGCCAAAAGTTATCAATTTAACTGCAACTGCACAACTTCAAAAGTAACAGCACCAATAGAATTAATAAATATTATTTTGTATTTTTCAGTGCACCAACTAATAAGGTCGGTCCAATTTTTTTGTAAAAAATATTTATTGTTATTCTTTATTCAACTGAGGTTCTTGTCGCTCAGGTCATGGCAGATATAGGATTAGAGTGAACAGACTACAGTGTACTATTGATACAGTTTATTATGTAGCTAAGCATATGCAGTAACCCTCCTCTCTTAGTACTCCGTGGTCTGAGGAGGGTTATCACTTATCACTCAATATCATAGTATTTAATTTAGAACATTTATTTATCATGTTTTTCATTAATTTCTGTATTTTTTTATCATTTAGATACCTATATAGGGAGTCGTAAATTCCTTCAGCACTCTATTGCTATTTAGCATATTTATGTTGATTCTGCAAAAGCTTGTTGGTTCAAAATTTAGATTCTCTTGTAAGTGATGGTTTTTTGGTGATAATTCATCATTATTTTGTACTGAAGTAATCTATAATTCAGGAAAATTAATTTTATTTCAATTAGAACATCTGGCTCATCCGCCATTTCCTAAAATATCTTGAAATATCCAGTACATTCTCAAGTTATATTTAAATTCCGGTAAATTATCTAAGGGACTATCACTTTGATGATATATATGATAATGAAGACTTAAAAGATCAAGTATATTTGAAAATAATGTTGTGATAACATAACACTATCAAGATCTTTAGAATTAATTATAAAATTCTAGAAATATAATATTATCAGAAATAACTTTGTATAAGGCTAATTTGGTACTAAATATTTTCTTAAACAATTTAGTCGTGTTAATAAATTTACAATCAGTATGTAAGTAGTAGGCACCTTATAAGTCCCATAAAAATAGCTATAATCTAAAATCAAAATTATCTTTATTACTTAAGTATCTACTTAATAAAATTAATGTCACAAGTTTTCAAAGAGTTCTAACCAGTATATTCATTGTTCCCAAAAAACCGCGACGTAACTGTGAATTGATTCAAGAAAAGGAGAAAAAACTTTAGTTTTAAAAGATTTATACTCGTAGAATCCCAATTGTTTGATGACCGTTAAAAAATTGCAGCAATTAGGTTAGGTTACGTTTAAAATACTGTAAATAATTTTCCGATATTTTAGGATGCATTTTCAAGTTGTTTTTTCTCTTTAATAATTTTTATTTTTTTAATCCTAATTACGTTCAAATCTTTCAATATTTCTTTTACAAATCAAACAAGAAACGAATGTATTAACAATTTATTCAAATAAGCTCCCGGTTAATTTAATAAAACATTGGGTTAATTTGAAAATAGAAACGAAGCTAGCAATGATAGAAAAGTGTAGAGTAGTAAATAAAAAAAGATTAAAAAATCTACATACAAATATGTACCTACTCGTGAATCTGAATTTCCGTCAATGTTAATAGTAGTGTGCTTATGAATATCCAATACCAATATGCACGTCTTATAGTGGAAAACTGCCACAAAATAGCAGTGAGTTTTTCTTTGCATTCCTTACAACTACTGATAAAGACTTGCATTTCTCCGGGTTATAAAGAAAACAGTAGAATGTCGTTCTGGAGCTTCCATTTCTTCTGTATTTTGAGAAGTTATAATACTTGTTATAGTTAATTTCTCTATTTATCAGAATATGGTAGTGAATGTCGTATACCGTATTATTTAATCAGAAGATAGAATTTTTTTATAGATAGGATCTGATATTTTCTCTGTTAATTCGAATACTAATACCTAACTGTAATACCAGCACACTAGCTTAGGTAAATGTTTACTTATATTCGACATATTGCGTAGACATTTTTAGGGTCCGCCAATGGCCAAGATTTTCTATGACAACGTAGCTTATGACATTTCCCAATTACCTCTTGGGCACCTTCCACGTCTCGATAAATCATCCCCATCCGCAACCGCCACTTAGGGCATCATGTACACACATGATGTATATTTTATCACGGCCATAGTTATATGTTTCTTTTACATCAGAGATTATTGCCTGCGCAATCCATATTTATGCGAGGTACCTCTTGTTCTTTGCCAGCGTTTTACAATTTTTCGGTGTTCGTAAATGTTATAGGGGTAAGATAGATAATAATTCACGCAAGAAGAGAAATTTGTTGCTGACATCTATAGATACTATACTTGTGTTCCTAAATTCGATGTATTATTCCAGCCAGTACCTACCTATAGTAGGTATGAAATCTTCAATTGAGAAAATACAGCTTTTCGGTTCCGAAACTACCTACACTAGGATTCTGGACAGAAGTTTGGTGATCAAACACTGACAATTGATTTTAGAATAATTTGATCTACTAGTCACTATCAACACCCATAATCTATTTTTGATACAAAATATTCTCACAATTGCATAAATTTAGAGAAAATCGTGGTAAAAATCATCGCCTTCTTTTATATCCACGCATAATCATAGTAATATTTTTGGGTGGTTGGTGGCGATAAGAATATTTTTAACAAATAAGGCAATGTATATTGAATACTCTTGTAGGTGAACCTATCTTCAAGTCTATTAGCAATTCACCAAATTTCAAAGCGACCTTGTTTGTAGCAGATGGTTTGTAGTCGCAGGATCCTCGGATCGAATCCCGCTGGGTACGCTTTTTTTCTCAGTCGATATAACTTTTGACCTCCTTTTTATTTTCTACAATATTTAATAACAAAATCACTTTTTTCTCTTAGGTAATAAAATCATTGAGAGAATAATAATTTAGTATTTGAGTGAGTGTATTGATTGATGACTGTTTGACTTATTGACCTTATCACGTTGCTGCATATTTACTTTTAATGTACAGCAAATAATAAAATATCTGACATAACCATCGCCCCTATAACACTTTAAAATTTCTTAGAATTTTGTGCCTACAACATTCTGAAGTACATCATTACCACCTTCAAAAAACATGAGTCTTCGTCGTAAGATACTAAACTCAAATACTAGTAAGTACTCACTTCATTGGATGAAGTTTTCGATAATAACTAATTATGTATAATTAAAAATCATAAATAAAATATTTATATACTTAAGACATTGAACCACAAAAGTATAACTTATCGTATGTTCTATTACTTGATTTATATTTTAGACAAAGTATGTACCTATTACTCATGTAAACTTTTTTGGAAGGGCTACTGATGATATTGAAATATGACTGATTAATTAGCTTAGGTTTTTGTTATCCCCTCTCCCCTTATTTATTTATTCAATTGTGTTTTTAATATTGCAAAGAATATTATATATAGGAACATTTTGTTTCCAAATATCAAAGCTTACAAGGATTATTTCAAGATATCTTATCTAAAATATAAAAAATAAAATTTTATAACATAGGAGTTTCAAATTTATATCGAATATTAGAGACCCTTCTGATCTATATGTAGGTATGTACACGAATTGTTCCTGGTAAACGTGCACCGATTTTGAGATTTATTTTTTTGTCGGAAAGACTAAATTTTATCTGACAGAATTAGAGAAAAGATTATTTACTGCCATATTTTGAAATCACTGACCATAAGTTTAAGTTCAAAAATTTTTATGATTAATGGAACAATAAAAAAGTTGATATACATATTCAAAAAATGAGACCAATTTTATTATCTACTGCACAGAAAAATGAATTTAGATTAATTCTATTGGTGGCGGTACTTTTGGAGTCGTTGCCAAAAATCTTCTATTTTCTCCAAAATGTACCAATTCAAACTTACCAGCACCAAAAGAATCATGAGATATTATTTCTCAAAGGTTTTTTTTCAGTATGCCATATCTTCATTAAAACATCATTTTAAAGATTAAGTTTCCCAATAAAGACGAAAAAATAAAAATAATAATTGTTTTCACAGGATAAACAATTTTTTTAAGATTTTCTATGAAGTATCTAAAACGCAATCTATTGGGAATCCGTTTAACTAAAATGCATGACAGCTTTTGGATATTACCGTTTTCCCCCACTACACTTTATAGTCGTTGAATTTTTTAGTACACAAACTCATAATTCGGTACTAGTTTCTGTAAAATTTATTTACTTATATCTACTGCTTGCTTCTAAAACTAGTGAGCTTCACAGAATAAGTCTCGTGCTAATAAACTTTTGAAAACTTTTTTGGAATAATGAAATTCATCTATTGCGTAGAATAATTCGTTTCTTGAGTTTATATTAAAACAACGCAATACAGCTGTTTTCATTATATTTTCTGAAGAATACCATGATACTTTAAAATGTATCTTTTAATTGAATTCAAATACAGCTAAAAACCGAATAAAAATTCGTAGGTATAAAGCTACGGTAAAAAAAAAAAAATTTGAATGTATTTAATAATTTCATAATTCAATAAGGTTAAAAAACATGCAGTTTGTGCTAAGGGACTATGTTTTAAGCAACTGTACTCATAGGTATCTCCTGCGTTGGTTTCTATTTAGTTGAAAGTAGGAATCACAATATATGAATCAACTTGAGGCGACGTGACCGTCTTCTAGAAGTAGCTTTCAAGTACTTTTGAACGTCACTGTCAGTAAGTATCATGTGTCGATAGGTATCATTGAATTTCTAAATTATTATTTTTCATCAAACTGGTATAAAAATTCATTCATGTATCTATCTAGCAATCATCTTGCAAAATATAATCTCATCTTTTCAATATTTTGTACAGTTCACTAAGCAATTACTCCCATACACAAGCAGCGACCACAAGACTACAATCCATATTAAAAAAATCAATTTGTTATAAGACCGATTAATTCTAGAATATTTCGATATCCCCTTGTAAATCTTATAAGCATTGTTGTGTATAGTATACAGCCATCATCCCTGAAAATAACGACGTTGTGATACTCCACCACCGGCTAATGTTATGCTATCGATATGATATATGAATGTAATTTATTGGATATTAGGTGTAAATTCTCATGCAAATGTAATTATATGTGCCGCATTGATAGATGACGCAAATACTTTTGGGAAATTATATTTGATTCCACGCTCGGCTCGTCCATCATTCCTATAGAATATTGTGTATCATGTAATGGTTCCATAATTTGTTTCAGATAATAATTAATTGGTATAAAAAAAAAACATAATTTGATAGAGAGTATAGAATAGATATTTATTTATTAGCGTAGGTAAAATATACCGTGATATTATTTGAAAAGAGATAAAGTTTAAAAATATTAAAAGCCTTTATAGCCAAATAGAACATTTTCAGAAAAGAATGTAGACTGCTAGGATTTTAAATATTACTTGTTCAATGGACGTTTAGTCATCTATGATTGAGTCCATGCTTTTGTCGATACCAGTTGAGAATTAATGTAGATAAAAAAGATGTTGATTTTGTTATCAACACGGTCAACGTCAACGGGAATGATGGACGTGCGACATCTACGATCTTAGTTTTTCATAATTAAATACATAGTCTTTTATTCAAAACAATCAAATTCTTCACATTATTCAATATATTTATTAGAACTAGCATTTGCTGCAAAATTAAATCTGCATATCTTTTATATCAGACAACAACGTTGAAGTATTTTCTAAATAAGTGTCTAGTACAGCTTCAAATTCTGCTAAATTTTAACCCAAATTATTTGTAGATGACGAATCATTTTCATAGATAAGTATTACCGAATATATAGTTAGATATTTGATCGGTATGTGCAAAGACCAAATTAACCACAATAACACCAACACTTTATTTATCAAACTCGACATTTATTTGGCCTCTTCAGGTGTAAACCTGTAACCGAGTTTGATAAATAAAGTGTTGGTGTTATTGAGGCTAATTTTCTCTTGATTTTGATTCTATCTACGCCAACCGTTCTAGATCCCAAACAGTACTCAAAGTAAGAGTTAATATAGTTCTTATGTAATTATAGCATATGGAGCTTAGTAGCTACTTAATCTTGGTTATTGTTGTTTCATTATTGTCACTACTATAACACAGAATAATTAGTTGTTCTGTGACTAGGTATAGGTCTAAGTTTGAATGAGTATTGGTCATTTAGGCACGCCGGCACCTTTTCATAATCCTTCATTTCAGCTCCTGTCTCCTTTAGCTCAGTTTTTGGTTAAGTTATTAATTTTGAAATTTCATCTGTAACTTAAATCCCATTTAGAAAATTTATTTTGGTTCATACCAAAGGTCCCAATTTTTTGTGATTTACTTTTACTTGTCATACATTCTGTTGATT
This sequence comes from Crioceris asparagi, assembly GCA_958507055.1. Lineage (NCBI taxonomy): Eukaryota > Metazoa > Arthropoda > Insecta > Coleoptera > Chrysomelidae > Crioceris > Crioceris asparagi. The sequence continues at coordinate 68,556,797 of OY293826.1, forward strand.
ATTTTGGTAGGTACCTATCATGGCTACCTGCAGTGCATGGTCCTACATTTTTATTGAAATCGGCTCAGTGATATTCACAAAAAAATTAAAACTAAAAAGAGTCTTGTACCAGTGTCTTAAGAAATAAATAGAAAAATCAATAGTCGAGCTACTATGATAAAATCATTGGATTCATTGGAGACAGCCTAACAGTGTCGTTAGATTTACTATTGTACATTATACCCCCTGTATATTTTAGTATCATTCCATGGGGATTCAAAAAACAAATATTTATAAGATTATCTCTCTCGCATTCAACAGATATTATCAACAATTCGAGTCGCAGTTTTGAAAAATAGAAGCAAGGTTAGCTTCTAATTTAATCATATTAGTGTTCATTCTACTGTCATGGTTCTATTTATGCTTCAGTAGAATAAAAGTTGATAAAATTGTTAATTGCTAGTTATTAATTATTTAAACAGTCTATGCTCTAAAATTTATTTTCTTGTCATGAATTACAACTAAGGAGAGCACCTAAAAACACATTCATAATCTTACAAGCAACTGAGCTGAGACGCAGGGCCCTTTATATCACCAGCACTGAAATAATTGCGCTAGCATAAAGTTTACAAAGATTACTTTAGCATAAAACAAGGAGATTTTTTATAAACTTGGTGAGACTTTTTCGAAGTTGAATTATCATTGCTGCTTCCAGATAATTTCTTCAATGTTTGTGAATATCTCTGTGGTGAGAACATCTATTTTCCATGTAAATCTACTCTGTTGAACTCGTTTATTTTATGTAAATGGCCGTTGCGAGGTCATTGGAGGCTTGGGGGCGCTTTGGGCTGGCCAATGAAGCGATGTGCTTTCTACGGCTTGCAGAGGACGAAGAGGCCTTCGCATCTAAAGAAAAAGATCGCATTACCAATACTCGTTGTATGCCGCAACACAATAAATGTTGTTTGGGTAACCATTCCGTGAGTTCTCATATAATAAGTTGGGTTGGAATAATATACAACGAATGGCGATGTGCGAATACCTATGTAGAACATATTCTACATATTTATCATAGTAAATAGGATAAAAAACTTCTACCACAAACTTATTATTTATATCAAAAAACTTAAAAGACTAAGAAATAATAACTATTAGGTATATTACTAAAATATCCCAAAGTATCAATTATGACGTAGGTACCTAACTAACATGCAATTATTGAAACTACGAAAATATTTAAAAAAATGGACCAACGTTAGCAGTTGGTGCACTGAAAAGTATAAAATAATATTAATTCAATTGGTTCCGGTACTTGTGAAGTTGGTGCCAAAAGTTTTCTATCTAAATGCAACTGCACAACTTCAAAAGTACCAGCACCAATAGAATTAATATTATTTTGTACTTTTCAGTGCACCATCTGAAAACGTCGGTCCAATTTTTGGTAAAATAATATTTATTTCACACTTTTGAGTGTTACATTTTTCACGAAAATCGTTGAACGTTCACCATTATCCATGTATGCTTTGCTTGTATTTGCTATTATTCAGAAATCTAAGAACATCGTCGTGGAAATACGCATATTATAAACTTTACCACTGCTGTAACTCGAAAACCATAAATCTATGGAAAAAATGTTCAAAATAAATGTTGCTACAAATAATCCGGTCATTAATATTACAAAAAAAAATCAATTCAAACGGATATTTTTTTATCTTTTTTTTTCTTGGATTTTAGATTTTTCAGAAAATCTGCATTATCCACCCCCTTCAGGGGCAGTTGTTGGAGTTAAGGAGATTTCGGATTTGCGTTTGGTTAGAATTGATCCCAAATTTGAACCTTGAGGAACACCAGTGGACACCAGTGTCAGAATAAAAACCGTTATATAAGACAACCTGTTTTCTCTTCTTAGAAACGTAAGATGCCGTAAAGTATCTTACATTTTCAATTAAACCTGATGCATTCAATTTATTTAATAGAACATTTTCAGTAATATTTGCTTGATAACCCAACCTGATCCAAGAGAAAAATAGTGTTAATTTTGGGTGAGAAATATCATCACTATAGACATGTATGCCTAACCTCCTTATATGTTTGTTGGATCATGCATCAGCTTTCCGGTAACGTTGAATAGCAACATAACATAATTTTCGGGTTTTGCGTGGGCTAAATTTGTCTGTTCTTCCATATAACACCCACTATCACGACTATGTGAGTATTAAGAATGGCCCATAAGACATACATTTTTACATCATTTGAAAGATTAAATATTCTAGGTCTTGTAGAGAGTTATTAAAAACTAACATAAATTTTGCATTGCAAGATATGTTATTTCTGGATATTTTGAACTGAGTACTGAGCTTGTTTTGAATTACTGCTCGAACGTCCGGATATAGCTAGGTATATATATAGTTCCAGAAAAGTTTCTTATGAGTCTATATTAAAGAGACAATTTATTTAAATTGGCTTATTTACAGAATTTTGGTAATTCTGAAATATCGAACTTAGTCTAGTTTATCATTAGAAAATGCATAGAATTGGAGGAACGATTGGGCTCATCATTCTTGACTATATAAATATACCGATAATACTAATCTAATTTCCAATGCCACTCATTGAAATGCCAATAAATTTGGATTCAAACCAAAATATAATGACATTATACGGGTTTATCCGGTAAGATATCCATCAAAGTTGGCCTCAATTTGTTTCAGGGAGTGTACTGACTGTATGTATCGTGACTGACTCGTCGTTTGTTTTCGTGTATTCCGCGCCCAGTGAGTGTACGATCGCGTGCACACTATCCGACTTTGACCATTTTTCTTAGCTCTGTGTATATGTGTGTGTGTGTGTGTCAGGTTTTCTAAGAATCGTGGGGTATACTGTGAGAAAGTCCGATTTTTTATTTCGACGTAAACATACGTCATGGCATTCTACGTTCGCCTAGCTGCTGTTTTAGCTTTTATGTGTGTCGATATACACTCGACTTTATTATAAGTTGAATGCATAACTATTATAGATTTTTTCTTAGCATAGCTGGAACTCACGTCAGACCCAAGTTTTTGTCTGTGATTATCTTATTTTTTTCTAGAAATTTGTCTACCTGTTTCAGTGGTATTGAATTTTAAAAAAATAACTACATATTAAAAAGTCTTCAGTTCATAAATATACTACGTATAAGAAAGTATTGAATATGCAAGTGACTACGAAAAAGAGTAGAATTACAAAGAAAGTTGCACTGTTATGGTAATAATCTTCGAACTGATACAGATTTCCAATCCCTGTATTAGTTCATTTCTGAGATAATAATAATTAACATCACATTTTTAAGATATTTGAATGAATCTTGGTACCTAGAGTAACAAAAGCTTGAACTCTGATCACGGTGATGACGTCAAATCATCCTTCAAATTTGGCCTCGTTAGCTGGCAAGGATCATTAAAACGATTAAATTGTAGGGAGACATTTAAGACTTCTGTGATTTATATGAAAAGGAATACCTATTCATAAAGTACGTGCTAAAAAATATATGCACAATAATAGATAAATATGAAGATGCATTCTTTACTTACTTATGTTGACCTGTAATAAAGTTCATAAATTCAGTTGCCAAAACTGAACCTGCTGGCCGAAAACAAGAATATGTGTCCAGAAACTATAAGCCCATAAAAAATGAGTGTTCCCAAATATCATGTAGATAGGTATGTACTGAAACACGTAATAGTCTATAGCTTATAGCTTCATAACCAAAAATCCATATAAACATAGATTCGCAAACACAGCGACTGAAATAACAAACTGTGAAAATTAAGGGAATCAATAAATTATCTAGATAAAGCCAGATTCTGCAAGACCATTTTGAAAATTCATATTTGGTCTAGCGAATTATAGAAAATTAATTTTATTTTGATTTGATTTTGATTGATCAGTCAAAAAATTCATCCATATATTATATCTGGTACCTACCAACCTTGAATTTGAATTTTACTTAATGGGTATATCGTTTCACCAAAACATAGGTGAACATTAGCTAGCATACGGTAGGGGCAGCGAAAGATTACCCATACGCCAACAAAGCAAATAATATTAAAACACATATTGTTTATTTTCAATTATTGTTTCATATTCATTGACGTTAAAAGATTACCAATGTCTTCAAACAAAGAACTAAGTATGTTGTTGTGTTCCTTTCCTTCTGACTCCATTTAATACATTTGTTTGTTTATGATTAATGCTGAGAATTGAATCCGTGAAATATGTCGAGTAATGTTAGTTGAATCGCATTCGACCTCTTCTCTATAAATCAAACCAGGGAGACCTTCAAATATACCGTCTGACGTTTGCTGAAGTCTTTTGATAGGTACAAAACTAGCGTTTAAAGTGAGCCGGTCGGTGCAAAAAGGCTCAGGAATCGTAATATCTGCCTTTATAGCGACTGAATCTGTTATTAGGATAATTAGGGGCCCCGGGCTGCAACCAGGATCGTTCGAATAGCGAGATATGGTGCTCTTCTTCTGTCGAACCCAATGCCAGACCGGCCGTCGTCGACATTTGAAACAACTGAATACATATTTATGCTTAAAGCTCAGAGGCGTGATCACACTGTTATCATAAGGCTTTTGTAAGAAAATGTTCATAAAAATAAATTATTTTATTAATCTAAACGTTTACAATAACTTTTTTCTACGATGGATCTGTTTTCCTAATTACTAATTTGTCAGTCTATTAGCTTTCTATAGCTCTGCAGAAGATTTCAAGAGAAGGAATCTCATTTCCTCCAATGAAAATACGTATGCATATGGCAGAGAACTAACTTTCTCCGATTCCCTTTTCATAACCCTTTCACCATCTAATCTAGCAACTACGCCAATGCCACTTGGATTCAAACAGCTAGATTTATGTCCTACGCTCATACGAACTATAAGATCGAGCAGTCCGATCACAAATATCAAACCACAAATTATAGTACCATATGAGACAGCCATGGGTTTGATGGATATATACAGATAGATGGATGGCTGCCTGATTTAATGTGATTTTTAATTGGGTTTCGTGTGTAATAAATTCATCTCGTGTCAATAGTAATTTCTTTTTGGATGGTATGTCGAATGCATTCCACAGGTCTATCTTGCAAGGCTCAAAATTGGTTTCATTTCCAAGAGGTTCACCGCGAAGATGGTGAGGAGTAAATGGACCTGGACCTTACCAATATCCATAAAAAACGTATTGTGCTTGACGCTTTTGATTTAATATCGCTATCTAGATGGGCTGAATTTATTGTTTTCGATTATAATTTAATTGATGCGTGCGCATTTCAATTACTTTTCAAAATATATAGCTGACATTAAGATGTAGGCACAGTGCTTTTGCTTTTAAGTAAATTACTCACGTACCCCCACACACCTGCAGTATTTGATTTCGTTTATTACGAAATCCAAAATAAATAAATTATAATAAACAGAAGTACTTCTTCGATTTATAAGATGATATTAAATTTAATATTGAATTATCTACCTGAAATATATTTCCTTCCAGCATACTAATTATGAAGACAAAGTATAAATTATTCATGTTCATTGTAAACGGGATTCATGTAATGGTCAGGTTTCTACAACTGAATATTCACTATCGATATATTGTTTATAAGATTTAAACATCTACCTCATAGGTTTCAAAAACGATGTTGAGGCTCAAGGCTCTTAAGAAAATTGATTGTTTTCTCTTCTGCCTTCCCTATATCTATTTATTAATTTATTTATAAACATAATAAAAATAGCTCAAATAATTCTCGATCAAGTAAATAACTAAATCAAAGTCGGTTCGTCACACATTTTAGAATTAATTGAAACACAACCCTATCTAAGCGCACTTTTGATGAAGTCAAATTTAAAACTGAAAAAAAATAATTAGAATCGGTTCACACGTTTGGAAGATACTATGCCCCAGACAAACACTTTAAATTTATAACACCACCTGTTTGCGCCAGGAGTTAAAAATAAAAAATCCCGATAGCCTGTAGTCAGCGGAAAGGTAAATTTTTCAAAATTCATTGAATTGAAATTTTAACAACCTTTTCATTGGTATACCTACATGTTATTAAATAAAATTGTCATAGCCTTGCGGTTAGAGGTTTTTGTTTTGGCTGTTAAATATAAAGCAGACAGGGTTCGAGTCCACTTCAAGGCAGATTTTTTTTTTCGTCTATTTCTTTTCAATAAATATACTATATATTTTTTTAATCAGGGTCTATATTAAGATCTCCAGAAAATGTACAATTACATCAAATTTATATTGAGTGTTCATGTTTTATCAATATTTGTTATTTTTCTTTATTAATTTTTATTTTTTTACCTGTGTATTTTATGAAAAATTGCTTTGTACAAAAGTTGTAGTTACTGATTATATCTATAACCTAAAATTATTTTTAATAATATTTATACTACTGCTCTTTTTTGATAATTTTTTTAAATGTTTGAATGGTCGCCATTTTGAAACTACTTACCCGGTATTGCCCAATAACGAACTCGACCGAGATATTTGAGAGATTGATTTTTGTAGCAAATTTGAACTTGATACCTTCAAAACTGCGACCTCTATCGTGTTAACAAATTTCGTAATATCCCATATATATATAAACTTTTGAACCAAATGTTTTTTTTGGACTAACTTATAGACATGGAACATGCCGTTGAAATTTTTTCGAAATTCAAAAGTGTGAACGATCGCAATAGGTATATTTCTATAAGAAATTTACCTAAAATATGTTCTGCTAGTTTTCTATTATTCACTTTGATTGTAATAGTACTGTGGTAAGAGTTGAATAAAAGTTGAATTATTGACTGAATGGCAGTTATTTTTATACCTACTTAAGACAATTGAACAATATTTCTGGGGTGATTTATTTTGGTGTTCGCATCCTTGTATTAGGTAAATTTCTTATAGAAATGTACCTATTGCGATCGTTCACACTTTTGGATTTCGAAAAAATTTCAACGGCATGTTGTTAAATGTCTATAAGTTAAAAAATAAAAATTAATAAAGGAAAATAACAAATATTGATAAAACATGAACACTCAATATAAATTTGATGTAATTGTACATTTTCTGGAGATCTTAATATAGACCCTGATTAAAAAAAATATAGTATATTTATTGAAAAGAAATAGACGAAAAAAAAATTCTGACTTGAAGTGGAACTCGAACCCTGTCTGCTATATATTCAACAGCCAAAACAAAAACCTCTAACCGCAAGGCTATGACACATACGACAATTATATGTAATAACATGTAGGTATACCAATGAAAAGGTTGTTCAAATTTCAATTCAATGAATTTTGAAAAATTTACCTTTCCGCTGACTACAGGCCATCGGGATTTTTTTTTATTTTAGCATGGTCATCAACCTCTATCTAAATTATCTTTATGATCACATGTAAAACACATTATCAAAGAAACAAAATGATAGGCTGTAGATATGTTCTGCAACAAAAAAATATCATTGTAAGATAAATGAACCATCTAGATTTTTGGATAGGTACCTACCTATAAAAATATATAACAAAATTTATAGTTTATCATTCAAAAAAAACATTACTATAGCATATGTCCTTATGGGGATAATTTAATCACTGTTTTTTAATAGAGTTTGAAATGCAATAAGAAAATAATACTTTTTTTGTGGAAATAAAAAAATTACCAGGGTTCGATTTCAAACTGAATCTCTTGGTATAGGAAATAAAGATACTAAAAAACACAGATTTGAATTTTAATCAAATCTAGTATTCACTTTCTCATGGATAGCGCCCATTACAATAAATATGGTTCGGTAGGGATATACATACATATACAACATATTATCGTCATGCGGTTTTTGGGAAACGTATTAAAAACGAACCGTGGATCCTGGACTATATTTCACTGCTCGTTCTTAAATTATTTTCATTTATAGGTATAGGGTGTGCACCCACAGAGGAGTGTATCAAAAATACGCTTTTTGATATTAAAAGCCATTAAAACATTTTTCAGGTTCCAACAGATATAAGTACAGGGTGCTTGATTTGGCAAAATAATGAATAACATTTTTTTTTCGAAAATAATGTATGCGACATGTAGGTAGGTACCTACTAAACGAAAAAGTCAATAAATGACATGAAAAAATTACAACATTTAATAGCATTATTTAGCGTTGGAATTTGATAGTTGTTATGGGAAACTCATATTTTAATTCAAGTTTTGTAATGCGAAGCCGACAAGAACCAGCTTCCAGTTACCACAATTTTCTAGACTCGGCATCCAAACAGAAAACAACCAAGATGGGCAAAATACAAAAATTCATTGATAGCCTTCGAAATTTGAAATATCTTGCGTAGTAACTACGAAGGCTTCCTCGAAATTCTAAAATACATAGGTAGGTACCTACTACGAGAAGAAACATTTCATGTTCCCTCGTCCTTAAACAGATGATCACTTTTTACATTTTATTCTAGTGATATTTTTATTTTTACGAACAAAAAAACGCATAGTTAATATTTAGATTCGTTAAACTACTGAATAAATAGGCCAGCTAGTGAAAAACTAAACATCAAATATATAAAATGATACATTAAAAATGAATGTAAATAGACAACAAACAATTATTAAACAACCAAACGTATTACATTAAAAATGAAAGTTATTATGATATAAACAATAAAAAAAACAAATGTCTTATAACAGATGTTCAAAATTGTGACCATTTTCTTGCCGGCAAATATTAAATGTATAAATGAAACAGCTTCTGACATCAATTTGTATCTATATCATTAGGTATAGACAGAAATGTTTGTTTGGTCGAGTCTCTTTTATCATATCTGATCGTAGGTTTGTTGCGATAGACCAAAAAATATTTAACGTATGTGTGTATTATTGAAGGATCGTCTTTAACCATATTGTTCATAATGTTGCAGAAAACAGACAAACGGTCGAATTGTATACCTGCTCCTTTTTTGGAAGTCGGTCAAAAATAAGACAAAATAGATTGGAGGTACTTATTTTACCTCTGCTCAGCTATTTCTATTTCTTACATCTCGTTTGCTTCTTGATTCTTCACTGTGCTCTGAACTTTACTGAAGATCGGCGTTACCTTCTAATCAAAAATAGACGCTCTTCTCCAATGGATATATGAAACATGAATGTTTCATTGTTCTTATCTTATCCATCCCATCGCAAAAATACTTTGGTGAATTGTTCTGTGCATATCCGAAAAAGTTTCTGAGTAAAAAAAAACAATGCAGCTATGTCTATCTGTTAATGTCTTTGATCACACAGATTTTCAGATATATACCTAATGAGGAAGAAATAGTGGGTTTCTGAACATTTTGATATTTTGGTCAAAAGACCCCAACATTGCTAAAAGACAAGACCATTCTTTGAAGATGGACATCCAACCCTAATATTTTTTATCAAGAATGAAACAAACTCCCATTTTGCTAAGTGATATTTTATGTTCTTTCTTACCCAAAACACATGGTTTTTCATGAAATAAGTATTTTACGTACCACCAATATTCAAATACCTTATGAATGATTTTGATACATTTTAGAATTAAAACCCCCTTCATAATTAAATATCTATAATTAATTGGACTATTTTCAAATTCAATTCTATCGAATTTCTTCATTAGAATTATTTATACAACATATTAGTATAGAAACGTAACCGGAATATCAGGTCCGTTCTCTAGCAATTAATTTTAAATGATATACTTAATATACATTATGATTTATCTATCTTAGAGCAATGATATCTCATAAATCTTCAATGCGTAATAAGATATCTTTAGATCATTCGAAATTTGCAACAACGGTAGGTGTACTTGAAGACTGGCGTTATAGACCAATGTAGAAAAAACATCATATACCTACCTACTAGTAAAAATAATTTCCTATCCCATCTTCTACTCATGAAAAAAATGTAAATACCAAATTTTATACACCTTGTTACTGAAACTTCACTGCTTACAACTTCAATAGTTTCATTATACTTATTTACTCAGATATTATATCCATTATTATAATTTTGAGCTTTTGCAGATTTTGATTGTCATAATTTTTATATTCTTTTTTTGGATTAAAATATTCAACAGTAGTTAAGAGGTATCATAGTAGTGATAGCTACTTATCATAATTTTATCTTAGACGCAATTAAACACAGAACAGGCACGAACTCTTTTCCCTTCCGTGTCTCTCCTATGTAAAGTCTCTGAATTGGCTTCATCATCATTCAATCAAAATATATGGCAAAGATGCGAGACTACATTGAATTAAATATTCAATTTTGAGAGGAGGTTGAATATGCAACTTTGTACCTACAAGCCAAAAGTCTCTTTTCTTAAAAGGAACATATACCTAGAAGGTAGTTAGGTAAACATATTATTTGATAAATGAATAGAGTAGAATATTCTTAATCTCTTGATGTGTTAATCATATAGCTATCTCTTACGGTCCTTTAATTATTTGCTTTGTTTTCGAATGATTCAAATTTGCTAAAGCACAGGTACCAGAAAAGAAACAAGCTAACAAAAATTACAAGTGATATCCAAAAATAATATAAATTCAATAAGATATGCCTACTTCTGTGTAAAATATTTTGTTATGTACCTAGTTGTTTTGTATCCAATGTTTTGTTTTTAAATAGATATAAAAGTTGTCCCGTTTCAGTAATCTTAATTATTTAGGTACTTATCCACATCACCAATGTTTTAATTAGTCTGAATTACAGAGATCGCATACAAAGTAGGTAGGTACTACAAAATGTTAACCAGTAGAGAACGACTCATGTGGTTTCAACAACGGATGAATATCCTTTAAATTTATATATTATCATTTGCTTAAAAACAACTCCAAAAAACATTCCCAATGTAAAACATTTGGCGGTAAGACCTATATTCTGCAAAACTCGACAAAAAATTGTCAACTCATTCGCATACGCTTAGTAAGAGCTGAACCACACCGATACAAATTTTGGTTGCTTTGTACCTATACGAATTTTGCTTAAATGGTACATTTTAGGTTGTTTGATTTTTTTTCAACTCATAATAAGTTTCGTACTTTGGTATGTTTGGCGTGTATTAAAATATTGTACTAACAAAGCTTTTATTCCATTAGAACCTTTAGAACATGTCAATTAGTTAAATATACGCATGTACTACAGGAAACAAAAATACATTTCGAATAAATGTTTGAATATAATATTAATTCTGTTTTATTTTTTTCTAAGACTAAAGATAGTACATTCATTTTAAGTATGTATGCAAGATAGTAACAATTTTATCATTAAAAGCGTACAGGTGAGTGACTGTAAATGCTAGTCCAGATTTACTGGAATTGTGGTTTATGAATATAATGAGTTGCAATTTCATGGAAGGAATTTTGGGGGCGGTGATGAAAATGTACCATTAAAGCAAAATTATTCGTATACAAAGCAACATACCAAAAATTGTATCGGTGTGGTTCAGCTCTTACTGAGCGTATGAGAATGATTTGAGATTTTTTTATCGAGTTTTGCAGAATATATGTCTCACCTCCAAAAATTTTACATTGGAAATGTTTTTTGGGGATATGGATTTTTTTGGAAGTCGGCTAGCTGTCACGTACTAACTTTAATTTTCTATAATAATGTTATTTTCAAATACGTCTATACAAATATCTTGCTACTAAAAAAAGCCAACACAACCGAATTGTATACCTCCTCCGTCTGGCGAAGTCGGGCAAAGACATAGAAAACACTCTTGAACAACGTATTGCTTGGATAATAAATATCAAGCTGATGTCATAATTATCAAGAAAGAAAATAATTGTATTTATTGTTTATGAAAATAGTATAAATATAAATAAGAAATAGTTCATAATATAAATTTGAAACGCTCTTGCTTCAGTATGCTATTTTTAATTTTCAAACAGAGTGTACCTATTAGGTACTTATTAGTAGATATAGGTAGGTAATAGGATAGCCGTTTTCTTGAAAAATCGTCGTATTTTTTATATCGTCGTTTAATAAGGTTGGCACAGAATAACCAATGTCATCAAATAGACTCATCCATTACCTTTCTAATAACCAAAAAAATAACTTGATTTGAAATATGAAAAAAGGAGTAGGTAGGTACCTAAGTGTAATTTCTCCTTCAACCTTATTAGGTATATACCTATTACTTACCTACCTATATAAATAAACTGATGAATACTCTACTCTAATTTACAGCACATTTAGCTGATTATGTTAATCCTAAAATCTTAGAAACTGAACACTGTGAATCATAGAAAATATATCAATAACTTGAATAACATTTAGGTAGATAACTCTTATTTAATAAAATTGAAAATTAACAACAGTCATACGTCCATCTGATTCTTATTAGATAGAAGATAAAAATGTAATTGAAAAAAGATTTTCTACCATATAACAGGGAATATCTATAATGTCACATAAATATACACCAACATATAAGTACCTACTATCTATAGGTACCTACCCACTTAGGTATATTAAATATGATCTCCTAGTATTAACCTATAGTAACATCAAATCGATAATAACTGTCAAACATAATCAGTCCTTTTGACAAAAGTCTTAAAATTATTTTGTAATACCAATAAGAAATACCTAATACATAATGCAGATTATGACTATCTAATTTATAAATATTAAAACTACCTATATTATTGATGTACCTACCTATATTTATACTGATGTCATTCCAGATTTTGTCAATTTTAAATACCTACCCTCACATGTTTGGAAAGAGTTATTAGATCTTTATGTATTTTTCCTTATGAAATTATTATTATAGCATCCTGATGAAGACATATATTATGTCGAATCGTTGATTTAAAATATAGGATATAGAGTATAAAATAAACTTGAGTATTCAAGTATGTAAATACTAATTGTAAAAAAGCAAAACGTAAAAGATCATTTGTCAGTTTTGGTCGTCCCGTTTCATCGAAAAAGCCCTCCATGTTCAAAATCGTGGGTGGATGGGCGGATACCAACAGCACGGCCAATGGGCGCAATTCTCTTGTCCAAACAGACGGACCAACAAAAGTAAGCAAGGACACAAGGACTAGCACCTGGCTTTGAATTATAAATGGACGAACGGCTCTCTTCTTATTTTTATTATTATACTTAGGTATGTATGTTTATTTGTTCGATGTCTATGTGGCTTGGTAAAAATTACATATTTTAGTTTTTTTGGTACAAGGTAGTTATCATGTACAAATTGACAACATGTAATCGTATTTATAGTCGTTCTATAAGAAATTATTGTATTGATATTTTTCATGTAGTTTTTGTATGTTTCCTAGATATGTAATGATTATTTCTCATTGCTCATATTCTATTATCTTTATTTGACATTTATAAAGAAAAGAAAAGATACAATTAGGTATATTTCTTATAGACTCCATCAAAGATAGAGTTATTGTGGAAAGTCGCTTGTTTATCTACCTACCTTATAATATTCATGATAATGTTACCTACATTCTATAATTTTCATAGTAAGAAAGTTCTTTATAAGAAAAACAGAATTTGCATGGCATATAGGTAGGTATACCTATATTTGAAAATAAAAAGATTAATTATTTCTAACAAACCCATCATCATTGTGAAAATCGATTCTTATTTTCAAATATTGTTATTACTTTTTTTTACTTTAAAATACCAATGCCTCAACTATTATTGAAAAATTCAGGAAATAAGTAGGTACTTATATAGCTCTGAAGTTTTGAAAATATCATTCAGCAAAAGTAGGTAGGTACCACCTACAATAAAGTGCGAAGTGCAAATTGAAATGTAAATGTAAAATTATTTGATAGATATTTACATATTTCGAGAAAATGGTTGTCATTTAAACATATGACATAATCAATTATTTTATTAAATAGTAAGCTATGTAAATTAGAACTAAGATTCATTCTGCTCTTTGCTTTCTTGCTTGTAATAAAACTTTTTAAAAACTATTTTCGTTAGCCGAAAACCATTATTAGTAGCTAAGCCTGGTTTTTCATTTAAATAAAATTGTTTTCACCCCACATGGTAATTTCCTTCTACAAAGGTCAGTAAAAGTGTAAAAGTATACTTAATTATTTTGTAATACCTACCTTGAAAGTTAACTTTTCGACTACTGAGTGCCCAAACGAAAATACGTAGATACTTACTCAATATCCATAGTCTTTACGATAAGTTCTCATTTGTCTACAGTTGTAGTTAAAGTACCAACTAGTTCTTCCAAACTATGTTGTATAACTACTTTTCCTCACTATAGCAAAAACTAGCTTGTTTTACCGATGAAATTATATAATTTCGATTGACGTCATTCACAATTATTATTAGTAGGTATAAGAGTAGGTACCTATACATTATAATTATCACGTCATAGTCTAACTTTTATACTCAAATGTGAATTGTGACCACCTAATAAATGCTATATGGAACAGGTAGATAATATAAACAGTTACATTTTTCTCTCAAAATTAACCTCTAAAGCAGGTATCGTAAATATTTTTATTTCTACTCACATAGGTACTCACAAGCAAAGGTGCAAACCTTACAATTATGGGCTACAATATTTCTACCTTTGTCAATACCTACTGGTCTCGTAATAAATAATAACCACTGAAGTTATACATAACTAGGTATATATTATGTTCTTGGTTTTGTATTTTTCATTTAATATTTTATATATATATATATATATATATATATATATATATATATATATATATATATATATAAAAGATTATTTTTGGGAATAGCCATTTAATAAATAAAATTGTTTCAATTAAGCCAAGCTTTCGAGAATGTTTTTTCTCTTCTTCAAGGCAAACAACAAATCGTTACAAATTTATATAAACGACAATTTAATAGTAAGTAGGTATTTGAAAAACTACCTATAGTCGTGAATTTAGAATAAAATAGTCAAAAACAAGAAAGATTTTAGCCATCAGTTGGGTAGGTACATATGTAATTTAATTGTCACAGTAGGTAACATAACAATGTGGAAAGTACCTATCTAAATTTAGTGGATGAAAATGAATATTTATGAATGATCTTTACCTAGGTACCTATATATTTGTAGCTATTTGAACAGTTAGCATATTTAAATTAAAATTATTATTAAGGTAGATAAGTACAGGTTCAGTGATGGGAAAAAGTGGAAGTCAAATTTGTATGATTATAAATTAAAGAATATCATATAAACAAATATCCCCATACATAGATCAGACTGTTTGGAATCTAAGGCTTGAAGGTTAAACGTTTAAACTAATCAGGTATCGACTATTTACTATATGTCCAGTTTTCGGTTTAATTCAGACTAGGTACCTATATATAATCATAATCTCTCACAATTCAACATAGCTACATACATTTTTAATGAAACATTCTGAAAAGATTAGTTAATTCAAAAACAAGCTGACTTTTCTCAATAATCAATTTATACATTTCTGAGTACCTGCCAAGGTACCTATAATAAATTTTATGAAATCTTAGACTTGCACTCATTTAAACATGCAAAAGAATAACCTTTACTATTAAGTCAAGCATTTAGGAATAAAACAAAAAAAAATATCTAATAAATCGTTTATTGTCACGAAAAAACAACCGCAAAACATTAGGTAGGTATTAGGTATAGCATGATTACAGTGTACAAGACCACCAACAAAACTTTTTTTTACAAAAGGTAGGTATATAATACCTAATATCTTCTCACACAACATGACATAAATAACTTTAGAATGAATTATTCCGAATACTTTATTAGAAAACAGTTTCAAGGTACAAAGTACCTAAATCAAATGCAGAAAGACATCTGCATTTTATTTTTGCAGTCTTGTGAGTACAAAAACGAGGTAGCATATGGCGATTTGAAATGATAAGTATTACAGAATATGACAATCTAACACAGAACTAGGCTCATGTTGAATTCTCACAATTGTCAGATATTTGCCCCTTATATAGATATCCTTGACATACCTATACCTTCATGAAACATGAACTCAAGAACATATTGTAACGCTTAACCCTGTGCTAAACGTTGTGGGGTGAGTTCACTTGCGTAACACTCAAAGTTCGCAGATTGCTTCCAATGGTTTATTTTCAAACACACAGTACACGGCTTTCTGTTGTAGTGCAACTGTCACTACTTGTCACTTTGACTATCGCGTTCCAACTACTTTAGAGTTATGTCTCCAATTGACTGATTCAATAAACTGACTCTGTTCCGTGATCGTCACGGCTTTATATATCTGAATCATGATATGACATTCATCGAGAATGTTCTATGATTCTATGATTGACAAATTGTACCTGACAAATTGTTTCTGGAAGGATCGAGAATAAATCTACTATAATTCTAGAACTACATAATGAAATATACAAGCAATAACTATTGTAAGCAAGGTAGTAGCATAAATAACTAATAAACGAATAATAACCGTAAGTACATGAGTACCTATCCACGTTACAATATTCTTGATCATCTATAGATTATCACGTGATTGTAGACGATTTTTAGGGCATAAAACGTGCACGGAGGAGTATGAGATTTGGCATAGTGAAAGTTTATATGCGGTGAAGTAGTGCACAAAATTGTACGTAATATTTTAAGTTAGATTAAATATAAAAATATGGTTTACGTAGGAGAAGTGTATTGTGTGTTGCAAAACGAACCCAATTGCAATGTGAAGATAACGAGTCAGGGCTGTCAGATTATTTAATTCGTGAAAGTCCTGGTCAAACGTAAATTTAAATATTATGAATAGGATACAAAGTGATGTAATTATTTTGAGGGATAGATTTAAATGTGCATCTAATGTCATTTCATTTTATTACAGTATGTGTCATAGCCTTGCGGTTAGAGGTTTTTGTTTTGGCTGTTGAATATAAAGCAGACAGGGTTCGAGATCCACTACAAGGCAGAATTTTTTTTTTCGCCTATTTCTTTTCAATAAATATACTCTATATTTTTTAAATCAGGGTCTATATTAAGATCTCCAGAAAATGTACAATTACATCAAATTTATATTGAGTGTTCATGTTTTATCAATATTTGTTATTTTTCTTTATTAATTTTTATTTTTTTTTACCTGTATATTTTATGAAAAATTGCTTTGAACAAAACTTGTAGGTACTGATTATATCTATAACCTAAAATTATTTTTGATGATATTTACACTACGGCTCTTTTTTGATTTTTTTTTTAAATGTTTGAACGGTCGCCATTTTGAAACTACTTACCCGATATTGCCCAATAACGAACTCGACTGAGATATTTGAGAGATTGATTTTTGTAGCAAATTTGAACTTGATACCTTCAAAACTGCGACCTCTATCGTGTTAACAAATTTCGTAATATCCCATATATATATATATAAACTTTTGAACCAAATGTTTTTTTGGACTAACTTATAGACATATAACAACATGCCGTTGAAATTTTTTCGAAATTCAAAAGTGTGGACGATCGCAATAGGTACGTTTCTATAAGAAATTTACCTAAAAACTATATTAGTAATCAATTTGCATCAAGCAAACTTGAATCCTGCTTATGTTTGTCTACCTATATTTTTCGATCACTCAATTGACTGTCAAATCAAAATGCAAGATCAAGAATCTCAATAAATGACAATAATGGCAGGGTATATATTGCGTGTTCTTTACGCGACATATTTTATATTTTAGCTTAATACAGGATAATTATCTATAAACAGGACTATGGTCTTTTATTTTATAAAATGTTCAAAATAATAATAGTAGTGTTCTTGTATCGCTTGGAAAATAAATATACCTAAACAATATTTACTTAAAAACAAAACAACATGCAAATGAGCTGACGCACATTTTAAAAGTTTAGTTCCTAATAGGTACAAATGAATAATCAAAATCAAAAATAAAAAAAGAAGAACAGCCTTCTTTCTATTTGTTGATTTATGTAATTATATTAATAATAATTAGGTACATAAGCATCTCAATATATGTCAAGCTTTTCTATCTACAATTTATCTGATTTTTGAATATATTTCATTCTTGCCTTCTCTGAGTTCAAACATTTATCTATATTTTCATTATTAGTTATCATTTAAAAACTGAACTGAACCCTTTGGAAAAACTCAGCTCTAAAATTGTAGTCAATAACTTTAATGAGAATAACTGGCTTTTATATCTAAATAATAATTTAAATTTTCATATAATGAATAAATATAGATAAAGTGTGTTTAGGTAGGTACACGTCCTAAGATTATTTTCTTTAAGACAGGGTGTGAAACTACAGAGCGGCCCATCAAATATACATTTTTTTTAGAAAGAACACACCATATTAGGTATGTGATAGCAAGGATTGACAGCACATCTCTTCAAAATGACATTACGTACATGGGTCTGCGTCAGGAGTTATGGAGACTTTTATACGGAAAAAGTTATATATTTGGATATATATACATCTAGAGTTTTAGGATGAGTGCAACCTCATCGATGCCAACAATATTCTTGTTTTTTTTTATTGAAAAGATGCAATATACTTACTATTCAAATTGCACGATGTGTTATAAACGACCAGGCAAACTAATATTTAATCACTTACTAGCTATTTTTTGTCTTGTAAGGCGAAACGACTAAACGGTTTTAACGAGAAGGAGGTTGACACCAGAGCCCAGATAAGGGAGCTGGTACAATTCGACATAAGAAATGATTCTTGCATTCAGATGAAAATCATCGTGCTTTATCCTAAGAAGAAGAACTTTTTGTTATATTAACTGTTTAAACTTCCTTATCCTAGCTGCTAATTCAATAATACTATGTAATTTTAGCTTACATGTCAGCTCTTTTTTACCCATGTTTGCATGTGTCTTAAGATTTTGATAGTTACAAAAGAGAAAATAGAAGAGTAGAATAGAAATTTAATCAGCAATAGGGAGCAAAACGTTAATTTCAACCCTGCTAATTGTTTTATCATAACATAGGAGTCTCACATCGGAAATGAGCTACGGGATGTAAAAGAGGAAGTAAGAAATTTTGACGGAATTGTTTCAAATTTGGGTGCCAATAACTTTAAATTTTATAGGTGCTGTTATGAAGAGTAAACTCGGATAAAAACCTTCGCCAAGCGATAATTAGAACACAAGATATGAGCGTTTCAAAAAAACAAAACCAAGATGATGGTGGATGGGGTTTGGGGGAAACTGGACCTTGCGCATGTCAGGATTAAACTTTCGAATGGGGACCAAAAGAAAGAATGTATTTGAAATACTTGGGTCAGTATCCTAAATGCACTGGACTATACGTTATAGTCTCAAATTGTGTTATTCTAAATACATTAACTGTCATTCTCAACAACTTGTCTGATCCCCTCAGTCATTGCAAAAAAATGGCCAGCCACACTATCTTATAAACTCCTAAATGTTGTAAGCCGTATCAGACGCTGTTCCTATGAAACATTCTCTACCACCGATCATTATGTGCCGCGGCCTGATTATAGCTTTAGATTTTCGTAATGCATCTCTACGACAGCGTAATGAGAGCGCCCCCGGACTCGTGATATATTTGGCATCTCTTCCAGAAAACATCTCGGAGATACGCTCGTGAATCGGGTAGGTGTACCCGTGTACTGTGATGTATGTCCTTCGCCATTTTGCAGACTCATTACGAGCGCACGTCAAAAATTCAGTACGATTTATTAACGTGAGGTACATACAAATACCAACCTGAGGGCATAGTAAGACCGCATTGATCGTATATCAAATAAATTGAGCTAGCGACATCTTTGGCTTTAGTTTTGTCTTTTTTTGGACGACCCACCGGAGACGCACTTCCTGCTGGATCTGTCATACATGTTGAGGATTGAGACCCTAAGGCTACCTATATCAAAAATATATAAGGTGTGCTATTCACGTAGACCAACTTCCAACATGTTTAGCTCAAAAATAACCGTGGTATGTCTGTCTGTCTCATGGTAAGATCCACTCACATGATACAAGAAATAAGAAAAAGATAAGTGAGTATGTACCTATACCTATACACGTAGTTCGAATGGACTTGAGCTATCTTGCTAACAAAATGCTCAATGAATAGACAACCTCAGTTAAAAATACGAATAGGTATAAAAAACTTCAATAATGTGATTTGGGACTATTCGAAAACAAAATCAATTAATATACCTATATATTTTGTAGTTAAATATTATTTATTATTTAGATGAAACTTAGGTACTGCAAGTATATAAAATTATCGGTGTTCGGGTTGAAGAAAATATTTGCATTTACCCTGAGTCCCCTGAGGCCAGAAAATATCTTTTCAGTCATTGATCTGTCTGTCTCTCTCTCCACTGGTGGCAAAATTATCTTGCCAAAGGTTGAATAAATGTTCTTCCTTATTTGCTGTTTTTTGACCGACGAACCCGGAACAGAGGAGGTTACAGTTCGACTGTGTGCTTTTTTGGTTTGTGTGCGTCTTTTATATAGTAATCGTACTCTGATTATGATGATTTTTGATTCATTTGAAAGAGGAGGCTTGAGAAATGGTCCCATATCCATAAAAGCGGAAATCCAAAATCTCCTTCCCTCTGAAAACTAACCTAACCTAACCCATTTCAGTCAGTTATTGTCAACGCTCCACATGTTCGCGCAATTATTTATTGACCGACTTCACAAAAAGAAGAAGGTATACAATTCGGTGGTATATTTGCTTTTTTTATGGCTGTTCGCGCGTTTTGCATAGTAAACGTACCCCGGTTTAGACGATTTTTGTTTTATTTAAAAGAGGACAATTGAGAAATGGTCCCATATTGAGAAAAATACAATCCAAAAACTCCTTCCCTCCAAAAACCACCCCCAAAGGGCGTGGAGGGGGCAATTTAACTCGAAAATTGAAAATTCTAGACAGCAGAATTGATCAAAATTCTATATCCGGATATGTTTAAATTGGACATTTTTATAAATAATCATATGTTTCCAAGTTACATTCTGAAATATGTGTTTCAGCTATGTAGAAAGGGCAAATTTTTCCGAAAATCAAAAATTCGAGATTTGAAAATTAGAAAGGGCCCTATACCCGGAAATGTTTAAATTGAACATTTCTTCAAAAGAGTTACGGTTTCCGAGTTTCGCAATGGTAAAGTCTGAAATATGTGATATGCGTATCTCCGCTATGTGGAAGAACAATATTTTTTCGAAAATTGATAATATGAGATGACCAAATTAAAAAAAGCGTATATGTAGCAACATTTAAATTGAGTTACAGTTTTCGAGTTACAGCAATAAAGTCTGAAAAATGTATATTTACGCCGCTATGTTTTGAGATCTCTGAATAATAAATAACAAGTACATGGGTATTACTGAACGTTCTTCAATTTTCACGACTAATGTTACACTCAAAAATGTGAAATAAATATTTTTTACAAAAAATTGGACCGACTTTATTAGTTGTTGTACTGAAAAATACAAAATAATAATAATAATAATAATAATAATTTTGAAGTTGTGTCGTTGTAGTTTGTTGTTGTTGGACCAACTCCAAAAGAACCGGCACAAATAGAATTAGTATTATTTTATATTTTTCAATGCAAAAGTCGGTCCAATTTTTTATAAAAAATATTTATACTGTCGCGACTGTAGCTCTAAGAAAATATAGAGGACTTAAAGGTAATAATCGCATACAATCTGAGACCATCCAAACTCGAAGAAAAGTAGAAAAAAAGAAACCTCACAACATCAGCCTTAGTATAGAAATAAACGAAGCCAGTACAAAAAATAAACATTAACTTAGTAATGTTTAATAATATTAGAAAAGGATACATTTTTTGTTATACTTATACTTGGTTATCGTAACGAAATAATATGTGTATATTATTTTTATTAACAAACTTTTACCAAAATGTAAGAGAAGTTTATAAAATATTAATGAATCTAAGTAAATACTTTGCCAGACAGTATAATTACTAAAGACATAAAATAAAGAGGCTAGTCCGTACCTAAACGTTGAATACTTCACATCTCTTACAAGATACCAATTTTCCTTGCCCTTGCCAGTTTTTAAATTGTTCGATATTTTAGGGCAAGGGAAATCTCCATCTTAAATGCGGCATACTTAAATGACTGATACAATGTAGACATTAGTGTGTTTTTGGTCAGTCACTTTAAATGTCAATTTCGTTAAAGTTGTGGTTAACTTTGTGGTTAATAACCATAACTTTCTTAGCAAGTCAGAAATATAGGTTAGTTCTTGAACTTTTAGGGTATAACCTCAAATTTATGTTCTAATGTTTTGTACAAAACTGATAAGTGATAAATAATAGAAGAAATTGTTATAAATACTTGAGGTTTGTCACAAAATAAAAACATAAACAAAAATGTCTGTCAAATAACGATAAGCACTATCTATAAAGATACCGCTAGTCTTCCGTAATAGAGTGTTCTTGGTCACTGAAATCGTGGTTATCCTTATACGGAGTCGGGGCAGTAGCGACCTGTCACGCCATTATGTTTATAATAAGGGTTAGTGATGCGCAAAGCAAGACCAAGACCAAGACCGACATGGTCTTGGTATTGGTCTTGGTCTCGCACCCTTGGTATTGGTCTTGGTCTTGCATCAAATCCTTAGTCTTGGTCTTGGGTCTTGGTCTTGCATATACGGTCTTGGTATTGGTCTTGGTCTTGCTGCAAGACTTGCAAGACTTCGCAAGATTCTTGCAAAAATTTTGATTTTTTTATAAGTGTGAAAAGTTGTTGCGATTCTAAATCGTAATTGCTTAATTTAAATGAAGAAGAACCCTGCATATGTATGGGAAGTATGTAATTCATAATCTTATAAGATTGCCTGTAATTATATTATCATTCGAAATGGATAAATATCGACCGTATAAAAAATTTTCTGTATTGTAATGGTACCAAACCATTGTAGAATAAGTAATGAGAATAAAACTAGGCTTGTAGAATTAAGTTAGGGCAAGTGAGATGCGTAAATAATTTATAAAGTTTATAAATTAATAATCACCATTCACATATGAGAATCGTATCTTACTTGCGCGACTTAGTGTGGATTCATGCAGCATCAAGTAAGAATTAGCAAGTAAGAAGTATCAAATAACAATTATCAATTAACAAGTATGAAAATGTAGCATTCATGCAGTCAAATTAAGAATTAAGAAGTAAGAAGTAAGCATGCGCACAAGTTTGACATTCGCGGTACGTATTCAGTTTTTAACCCCTTGATAACAGAAAACAGTGTTTAGAGTTCAAAATTATCAATAAAAATGGAAGATACCGAATCATTTTTCTTGTTGCTGATGCTATTAACAGCAAGTGTTTTTCTTCTGAAGAAAGAAAAAAAAAGGAGATGGTCTGTTAAACCAGTAAATCGAAAAAGGAAAGAAAAGGGGATGTTCTCCAATCTTATCAAATCGATGATTTTGGAAGATCATGAAGGTTTTTTTGCTTATACAAGAATGACTCCAAAACTTTTTGAGATTTTGCTCACAAAAGTGGGGCCAAAACTTCAGAAGTGTCCATCAAAAAATCCGATACCACCGGCTCACAGACTTCTTATAACATTACAGTAAATATATGCATTTATTGTCTTCTTTATAGTTCAAATCCTTTTTTGTAGCTATCTTTCTGAGGGTTGTTCGATGAAAGAAATCGCTTGCGGGCACTATTTGGGGCATTCTACGGTATCTGTAATTATACGAGAAACTACGGAAACATTGTGGGAAGTATTGGCTCCCAGCGTTTTAAAAGTTCCCTCAGTCAATGAGTGGGAAGCAATTGCCAAAGGATATTTTGAAAGATGGAACCTTCCAAACTGTATAGGCGCAGTAGATGGAAAACACATCAATATTCAGGCTCCAGAGCACTCAGGGTCAAAATTTTTTAATTATAAAAAAAACTTTAGCATCGTCTTAATGGCAAGTTGTGATGCCTTTTACAGATTCACACTTGTTGATATTGGTGCAGCTGGAGGAAATCACGATGCTGTAGTGTTCTGGTCATCTGGGTTTGGGAATGCAATTCTTGCAAAGAAATTGAAAATTCCAGCCCCAAAAAAATTACCTAATACTAATATTGAGTTTCCACACTTCTTTGCGGCAGATGCAGCATTTCCCCTGCACGAACATATTATGCGTCCTTATCCAGGACAGAACCTCACAAATGAAAAAAGAATATGTAATTACCGTATTTCGAGAGGACGAAGAACAATCGAACATAGCTTTGGAATATTGGCAAATAGATGGAGGATTCTGAGAAGGTCTTTGATATGTGATCTGGGAACTTGTGAAAAAATTGTGCAGGCATGTGTAGTCCTCCACAACTTCGTTCAGAGGAAAGAATTAGAAATTCCTCCAAATGAAAGACGCTACTGTCCTACTGGTTTCGCAACAAAGTCAAAATTTGATTTAAAAAATAATTTGAGGAGCGTTAGAAGGGTAGGATCTAACAATCCAAAAAAGGGATATATTGAACTAAGGAATACTCTCTGCGAGTATGTCAATTCTCCGCAGGGAAGTTTACCATGGCAATTGGAGAAAGTTCAGGAAGGTTGTGTTCCAGAAGGATTTATGGACTTGAATATTGCAGATGATATAACTATATAAGTAATAGATAGCTGAATAACAGCAACAAAGACTCACCTTATCTTTTGGATAATTATTTATAGAATATTTCTAATTTATTTCAATTACATTCTCTACTGTCTTTTCAAATGATATTTTTTCAAGTTTTATTTTTGTAGCTGGATGCCATTTAAGTTTGAAATAAAGAAAATTTTGTGATATATTCTATTCAAAACAACAAAATTCTAACAAAAAACTAAACTAAAAATAAAATAATTCAATAGAACAAAAACAAACAAATTCAGTTCGGATTAATAAAACTAAAATAAATTCATAAAATAAAATAATATCACAACAGTTGCAAATTTGTACAAGTTAATTCATTCATTGTCAACCATATCTTCCGCTACAGCATTTTTCACCACTTGCAATATTTCAATTTTGGCTGAATACCTTATTTTTTTGTTTTTAATTTGCATAAGGTCATTTCCCACTGACTTCACGAAATTCATCATAGATTCGTATTCTAAATTAGGTGTAGTTTCTTTTTTTTTTAGATAGTCGTTGAAATTATCAAAGGCCGATGATAATTTTGTCATCACAGTTGTTTCTTCAGTCTTTTTTCTCTTCTTTTTTAAAGGAGGAGTGTCATTTTTACAAGAACTGATCTTTTCCTGATGAGAAACCGGTATATCCAAGTTATTTTCTTTGTCAGCCAAATCTAAAACAAAATGAAGTTAATCCAGGCTAATACACAAGATGTGAATCCCAAAAATACAACATTTCATAAAAGATGAGTAGCAAAATAAATTAGTACTTGCCAGATTCTTGTAGCAATCTGTTTACTTTTCCCAATACTTCACTTGACTCATTCAGTATTTCTTGGCTGTCCTCACCACACATAGAATCATCTTCCATCATAATATTGAAAGAACTCCATGCCGATGTACCAGTTAAAGGTTGAGATAGTTCTTTTGGTGCAGTTATATTTCCTATTGTTCTGTAAAAATAAGTAAGAACAAGAGTTCATTTTAGTGTATTTCGTAACTCTCAATTTCGAAATATACCAGCCTGCTATGTATCAACGAAACTCACCTTCTCATAGCCATATGTTGATCCAAAAAAGAAAGAGCTGAATACAATGACCATGTTTTCTTTGCTCCAGAGCCCGATGGGATAGTTTTTTCTCTTTTTCTTTCCACACCAAATTTATTTCTCAATACAATCCACCTGGCCTGTGCACTTTTCACTGAAAATAATCTTGACATTAGATACAAGCAAAAGTGGCAATATGAATAATTACCATCAACATTGAGGGTGGATGCAATGGTTTCCCAAGCGTTTTCCTTAATATTTCTGTCTTTAAAGTTCCTGTTAGTTTTGTCATATAATACGGGAAATTGCCTAACGAGATCGGCTAAAATAGCATCATCAATTTCCATTTTCAAATGCGCTTATTTAAGGTATTCAATTCAAAGAAAATATAATACAGATTCAAGCAAGGTACCTACCCAAAAGAATACACAAATATTTCAAATCAAAAAGTGAGGTTATTTACGTATGATTTATATCGTCGGCCTGACCAATCCGCGTTCACCTGCGCACTTATTGCGTACAAGTACAAAATCTCGTTCAATTAAAGTAAGAAGTTAAAAGTTCGCCAACTTTTACTTCTTATTCGTTAATTGATAATTGTTACTTGGCTGCATGAACACTCTCATTGAAAAATAAGAAGTTCAACTCTTACATGCTATTTATAATTGTTAATTGTTACTTGTTACTCGTTAATTTGGGCTGCATGAATCCACACTTAGTCTGCTTGTGTTTTCTTGGTATCATCCGTCCCAACTGACCACTCATATTACTACATACTTCTACTTTATACTTCTATTTCATAACTCATTCTCTTGCTCATTCTACAATGGTTTTGTACCATTTTCTTTAAGAAAATAGAAAGAATCTCTGAAAGCGATCAAAAGTATTTCTGGTTTGTAAAACTAACTTTAATTTTTTTAGAAAGCTTTTTCCAAAAAATGAAAATTAAATACAGGTAGAGATTTGTTAATACGCGCATTGATAAAACTAGGTATATATTTAAAAAGTTAGTCGTGTGAATATGTTAGTTGAGTTAGTTAATGAACATGATCGAAAAAATAGTTTCAAAATTTCAAATATCTCCAAAAGTGGCAACTGGACAAATGTCATCAAAAAGATATCAGATTTATAGATGATTTTTAACGTTTGCTTAAAACATTCATAATAAAAATAAAAAACCGTGTAGTTTACCTTCCCCTGGGTACGAACTATCGGGATTCTTTGAAAACAGCTCGGTAAGGGAAATCCTAGAAGGATTGAAAGTACGGTATAGGTATAGGGTGTTTCAGAATTTTTTGAAATCCGGAAATCCTAGAAGCTTAAAATAAACTCGCTTTTCACCCAACAACTTTTAATTCAATATTTTCTAATTTTCTAAAATAAAGATCGATAATAAGGGAGTTCAAAGATTAAATTGATTAGGTTATTTATTAGCGTTTCTTAACTTATCATTGAGCAAAATAATATGTTTCCTACCAATTTGGTGTTTGGTTACGGAACTGCAAGAGTCTTGCAAGTCTCGCAAGTCTTGCAGCAAGACCAAGACCAAGACCAGGTTAGTCTTGGTATTGGTCTTGCATCCCAGTATTGGTCTTGGTCTTGGGTCTTGGTCTTGCATAGACGGTCTTGGTCTCGGTCTTGGTCTTGCAATTTTGCAAGACCAAGACCAAGACTGCAAGACCAAGACCAGTCTCGCAGCATCACTAATAAGGGTGTTCGAGCAGGATTTCAAACCAAACTCAAACCGTCAGAGGCATGCGCATTTTAATTTTAAGAAGACGGAAATTCATATGCGCATGCTCCACAATCACGGAACACAGTTGGAAACTGGTCCAAACTACTGCTCGAACACCCTTTAAGCATAACGGGCGTGGTTAATTACGGAGGATTAGCGGTATCCAAGAATATATGAAGGGAGGATGACTAACTCTGTATCCTGTTCTATAAGCAGAAGTGGCTGAAATAAAGTACCGTGATAAGTTGTCAATTTGGTATGTTGCGCAGTATCTCACTGAGTGTCTATTGTTGTATTTAAGCTTCCTTCGCCCATACTACATAAGGATGCGCAGCGTGATTTTGCGCAACCCACCGAAATGACATACGATAAGCCAATGTTTTTTGTGCTACTCCCACTACTAGTGTTACTCGTCTTCCCTATATTTGTTCATGGCGGTATCCTTATATAGAGTGCTTATCGCTATTTGACAATTTTGACATTGACGTTTCTGTGTATGTTTTTCTTTTGTGATAAATTTTTCTCGATAAGTTTTAAGTGCTTTTCTTACAAGTTAGTGAAGTTGTGGATTATTTGAAGCTTTTTTAGATCAAATAAAAAAAACTCTTTTACAATTGTGACAGTTATGGTTATTAAACAAACAACAAAGTTAACCACAACTATAACGAAATTGATGTTTAAAGTGATTGACTCTAATTAACCATGTCCAATAAAATTTAAATTACTATTCTTATCATAAAGCCTCAATAGTTCTATGATTTTATTTTAAAATAGAATAGATTTAGTAAAAATCCGTCAGAGTGTCCAGCAGGAAGTAGTTTCAAAGTTGCGGCCTTTGAAAGTTTTCAAGACATTGAAAAAAATTCAATATGTCATTAAAAACACAGAATATTAAAAACAAAAAATGTAAGTTGAAATCTAAAGGCTTTTAAATTTGCGGTACCCTTATCTAAGTATCATTGTTTTTCTGTAGTCTACAAGAAATTTCATAGTGTGGACGTCGGCGGTTGCACTCGTTGAATTGAAGATATCATTTCACTTTTCTATGGATCAAAAACAATAGCTATAAAAGCCATGACAGCTCAATTAGATATACCTAATTAACAAGATTATCAAACAGTGTTAAGGCTCAAATACACACATTATATCATTGACTCAATTATTACCTCATCAAAGGAGTAAATAATAAGCAACAAAACGATCAATTTACGATGTCTCTTTTGTCAACGTTAACCGATTAACACTTCGACAATTATTCAGATTATGTAATGTACCTATCCTAAACATTTGCATTCTTCAATTCAAGTGAGTATGTCTCACACGAGCTTAATAACTGTGATTACTCTTCCAAAAGTAGTGTTAATTTGTTATCTCTATGCTATTATTAAGACGAATTAAAGCAGAGCCGTTTAAATTGTTGCAACTTAATAGCTTAATAATATAAACAAGGAAAAGTCAACGACTGCTCGATTGGCATGCCCAATTTTCTCTTCACTCGAACTAATTCGATATGATATACTATAAAGATACTATTAGTGTACATAATTAAAATGAAATTGCAGCAATTTTCAATCAATTAACCCACATTCACCGACCGATAGCATAATTCTTGATAGAAAGAGCTCTGTATTTATTACGATGGGAAAGAAGAAGTCCGCACGAAATGTATAGCTCCTGCTTGGTAAAGCTTTCCGCTGATAGATGACGCGCTCAGTCGATCTTCTAATATACTTCGAATTAAAAATCTTACTGGTACATGTACATGTACTTCGGGATTTCCTTGGTTTCCTCAATTACTAACTAAATAGGATGGTTGTTTTACACCTATAGAGACTAAAGAAAAATTATTGAGTTTCGGAAAATCTGAAAATACCGAATTATGAAACTTAGATTTTTCTTATATTTAAGTACGCACTTTTATACTTTATTTATCACCTTCGACCCTCAGAGACATACCTTAGTAGTTTTCTAGGTTATTCTAAGAAAGACACTAATGTATTTAATTTTGTTCGTCAAAACTTAACCTAAAAACTATAAAATAGAATTCAGCTTTATTTAACATCCTGTTTGAGCTAGTAGATATCTATTGAAATAGGTATAGGTGGGGATATATACCTAGAACATACGTTTGTGTCTGTGCCTTTGCATTTGTGCCTTTAGCCTATTCAAAATGGAATATTTTTAATTCAAACGGAAAAAAATTACAAGACCCTTTCACAGTCTATGAATATGAGGACTTTTGCATTCAGATATTAATTATCTGTTTGTTTCTCGCCCGTTAACTCTCGAAAGAGTATGGTGAATGGTGCCATCGTGTATCTGTTCTCCATCGTTTCTGTGTCTTGAGCTGTTAGTCAAGCTTCCTCTTGGTAGTTTGCCTTTAATCTTTCCTTCAACGGTGAGTTTTTCCAGTCCAACTGTACTTCTCGAATTCCCTCATGTACCTCAGCTACCATTTTGGTTGAAAGTCTTGAAGCTTGTAACAACTTTTAACTGCCTGAGAATTGAAACTTTGGTCCGATGTTCCGTATATAAAAGCAGCAATTTTTCTTCTGTTCGCAGTTTTCAGGGTCCAGGTAGTTTGTTGCGTTGGGATTTTGGTTAGTTTAGATAACAATTATAGATATGTATTATATAATTTATTCGCCTTTAAGTAAATCAATATTGGATATTTAATGATTTTTCGGTCATCGCTGATTTTAATAGAACCCTATTAAATATGTCGAAAATAAGGATCAATATTCTATACATAAAATGCTCAAATGACTTTTCTATCCTCTATAAGCAACGTTACTGCTAAGAAGCATCAACAGTTCTTTTCGAAAAAAGAGTAATCTGAATCCCAGCTTTAGTCAGAAATGACTAATATTGGTGCCAAATTGAAATGTATAATTTTAAATGTTTATATCCTCCCGCTGATAAGGCAACTTTGCCGTATGTTATTTTTCTTAAAAAACATTTTTAAAAGATGGTTTCTAAAAAATACATAAATTTTGTCATATCCAGGGTCTGTGACACCCAAAGGAGAGATATCCCTGAAAAAAGCAAACATATCGTAAGCCTCTTCGTTTTTCGAAGTCGGTTAAATATTTCACAAGAAATAAAACTAGAAACTGGCTCAGAGCTGACTATAAGGATAATACATAATAAAGCTAGCAGAGGAAAGTTAGCAGAATCCAAAATACATATTTGGTGCTCGTAGAGCTAATTAAATGCTTATTAAATGCTGTATTCCGAAATTTATTGCTATTGTGGTTTTATTGAAAATGGCTGCTTTGCTAGCTTTAGATCTAAAACTAGCAGAGAATCCTTAAAATCAACTTTTTTTAGAATTTTTTTTTTAGTGCTTGTGCTAGCTAGCAAAGCAGCCATTTTTCAAAACTATAAGAGCAGTTAATTTCGGAATACAACAACTAATCAGCACCGAATTAGCTTTACAAGCGTCAAATAAGATTTTCTCAAAAAAGTTGATTGTTAAAGTTTGCTCTGCTAGCTTTAGATCTAAAGCAAAGTAGCCATTTTTCAATAAATCATAAAAGCAATTAATTAAAGAAAACAACAATTATTTAGCACTTAACTAGCTCTACAAGCACCAGACAAGATCTTCTCAAAAAATGTGATTTTTAAAAGAAAAGCAGTCATTTTCCGAAAAACTATAAGAGCAATTAATTTTGGAATACAGCTCTTAATTAGCACTAAATTAGCCCTACAAGTAGGTACTAAGAGAGAAATTCTCAAAAAAGTTGATTTTTAAAGGTTGCTCAGGTAGCATTAGATCGAAAGTTAGCAAAGCAGCCATTTCCCAAAAAACTACAAGAGCAATTAATTTCGGAATACAGCGCTTAATTAGCACTTAATTAGCTCTACAAGCACCAAATTTCTATTTTGGATTCCGCTCACTTTGCTCTGCTAGATTTAGGGACGAGACTTATATCTATATATAGCATAGAGATTCGATTATGCCGACTAACTGTTGTTGAATGTTATCAGGATAATCGAAAATCCGGGGAACCGAATCGATGTTGTATTTTTAACTCTAGAAAAATAGCACACTTCCCTCGCATATACTTATCTTAACTAGTATAACAGGGTATATTCCTAGGGTTAATACATACCTAATAGGTGTGTATTCAAATCAACGAAAACAAATTAAACTTTTCGAAATCGATTAGAGTAAAGTTTTCCGAATAAAAAAGATTCCCGGGAAGGATGTCAAATAATCAACTGAAACAACTATTGAATGACTTCTCTTCCGAACGACAGATTCACCAGGCGCCACGCACTATTGCACGCCTAGACTCAGTGCTCATTTTGAATATATTTACCACTGATTATACTTCTAACTTATCATGAATCATGTGAGAGATTCTGTTTTCGTCATTTCATTAAACGCAAGCAATTAAAGTTTGGAGAGTAATTTTGAGATTTGGGAGATTGTATGATTAGGTACATTATTTGTTATTAACCTAAATGCAATTGAATATCTACAGTTTCACCAAAATCAAATTATTCCGGAAGTTTAGCTAAGTGTTAGATACCTACTTAATAATTTTGAGGATATTTGGTTTTAATAAGAAACTCCTTATCGACAAGAATTTCATACAGTTATAAATATATCGATGAGTTAAGGAAAAAAATTGTACGCCCAATCTACTCAGATATGTGGCTATTTTCTGACAGAAGTTTATTTAAACATTAATTTATTTAAATGTAAAATTGGTTCCAACCTCAAAGTGGAGTGTGTGGTATATTAAGCCATCAAATCAAAGTGTAATCCACCATAAATGTTGATTAAAATTAGGTTAAACCTAATAAGAGATACATGTTTTGGAATTATGTAAGAAACTCTAATTTTTAATTTTCATCTTTTGTAGTTCCTTTGACTGATGATGGACTTTTCTTTTATATTTTTACAAGTCTTACGTAAGTCCGAAACATGTATCTAATTTAAATAAACGGTTATGATGGATTAGACTTTGATTTGATGGCATAATATATAATATTGATTTATTTTATTATTATTTTATTTATTGTTTGAGGAGCTTTCCGTTTAATTTTCTTTTTTTAAGTCTTAGAAGTTGCCGTTTTCTCAAATAGGAACACCGCATTTATTTTCAGAGGATACATTATTTGTTATATTTATTATATCAAATAATTTCTATCATCTAAGTAAATGAAGTAAACATAATCTAATTTCTGATAATTTAGTAGTTAAAACCAATTCATACTGATTTTAGTGCGAAATTGTTTGTCGCATGATCACTCGAAGCCCATTTTGCGAAAATTTTACTCCAAATATGTATAAGCAGCGAAACTGTGTATAAAATACAAGATATCGTCGTGTTTTTATTTCATTTATAATAATATATAATAGATCTCTGCGATCGGAAAAAAAATATTTTTCCATTTGATAATTTGAATTCGGCGATTCAAATAACGCCAGTTTCTTCTACATTGACTGTTGGTATGAATAAATATAATACAAAACAGTAGAGTTTCATAGAAGACAAGAAGTCAAGTCAAGACACTAGTGTAAAAAGTAATGTAATTTTAGTAGTTGTATTAAAAATGTGATTCATTTTTAACACGGATGAATGGTTAGAATTCATAGTTTTACTGACGTTTCTAGAAAAAAAGTGCTAAAATATTTTTTTGTAAAGTATGGGACTACATTCAAAATACAATATCAGTTCCAGCACTCATATCATAAAATAATACTTTCAAATATTTATTAATATTCTGTGGACGGTCACGTCACCCTATATTACCCTCACTGGAAAGCAATATTTAGGAAAAGTAAAAAAATACTATCTCTCAGCTCATCCGACTGAAGAAATACAGCCGTAGTAATAAAACTCTTAGTTCGATACTATACTGCATTTTACACTGAGCATGCAATATACCGAGGATCGGAAATGTATTTTAATCGAGAAAACTTTACACAGTAGTGGCGTTCTTTAAATTGACCTGTCCTATTTTCTCCTGTAATTTTGAAATTCATTGTTCATTAGTAGATACTAATTATTGAACAATAAAATGTTGAGATAAAATTTAAATTCATGCTATGACAGGACCTGACGATTGGTTGAGCCCGGTATAACAACGCACTGGCAAAGATGGGCTCCATAAGACGCGCATTCTCAGACTGAAAAGCGCTATTGTTTGTTATTGTTTGTAAGTTACAGGGGTAACTTGACAGTTTTGGTATCAAAATAAGCTAGTGTTAACCTAGTTTTGCTTTGGATACGGTAGATATTCTTTAAAATGGATTATAAATGTTGCAAAACGAAGGAGATTACTAATAATAATAAATATAAGTTGAATCTTTTTATGATTTGTGGTCATCAAAAATCTTCAGCAGATCTAATAGATACAACATATTTATATCAATAATTTGCCATGTAATGAGAAAAGGCCAATGATTCAACAACAACAACAAAAAAACTACATAATATCTATTGATATTTTTGGTATCTACTTATCATAAGACGGAACACAAATAGTCTACTTTTCTTTATTCCCTTTCTGATTTTCCCATAACTTTTTTTTTTCATTTAAGTATTGCAGATGTCTCTCTTTTTTTAGATGAACTTTATAAAAAAAGGAACAACGCTAGCAAAATTCAGTGCCAGGAATGATCTCAGTTTCTTGGGAGCGCATCAGTCTGATCATGTCATTGATAAAGAACCGAGCAAGGATGCCACACCAAATTTATTCAGCTAAATTTTTTTTAAGATAAATATAGGGAACAAGACTACTATTTGGGCATAACAATAATCAACCAAAAATGGGTGATAACGAATGGAGCAATGTAAACAGGAAGAAATGGACATAACATTAATGAGACTTTCGTCAAAGGATATTAGTTTTCGCCAGATAGTATTGGCAACGGCAAGCGAAATTGTAAAGAGGTAGATAACCTATTTATCAGAGAACCAAAATTATCCACCACTTCAGTGATGAAACCTACCTACATAATATACCTATCATACAAAATGAATTACTGAATATTTCCTAGCTATATCTAAATTAAAAAATGTAACTTTGAAAATAAACGTAAGAATATATTTTAGGTGATTTAATTTTAACACAGAGCGTACTACGTAAGTATATAATCTGGCAACATGATTCATTAATAATATTTATTAATTAGAAATATTTACCATTCGTAATATGTCAACTCATTAGTAGATGAATAATATATTTTTTCATACTGCCGTAAATAATTAAAGATAATTTTATAAGGTCTTTAGTATATATATGTATATATATATATATATATATATATATATATATATATATATATATATATATATATATATATATATATATATATATATATATATATATATATATATATATATATATATATATATATATATATATATATATATATATATATATATATATATATATATATATATATATATATATATATATATGATGAGCTGAGAGATAGTCATAGTCATAGTCATTTAAACATTTTCACTTAACGACATCTATTACGATGCCTGTTTCTTACTCATTAGTAGATAAATAATATATTTTTTCATACTGCCGTAAATAATTAAAGATCATTTTATTTTTAAAGATTTGAATCAACCAATAGAATTTTCCATTCAAAGTTAAGTTTAACTGACTTCTAGCAATCTATCATGATTTTTTTGATTATTCAATAATTAATTGAATTATATGTTAGGTATAAATGGTGTATAAATAAATTTTGAGATTTTTTCGGAACTGAGTCATATAATCCTGAAAAATGGTTCATAATTCCTGTTTTCTGACTTAAACGATTCTATAATAATTGTATATCAACTATTTTGATTCTCCTTAATTTCTAGTAAACGTAGGGATAGGTAAGTCCGTTTCAGTTGAGAACTACACACCCCACTCCTTCAACCGGTGCAGTGACTTTAGCCAGCTATGTACCAGTGGCGTGGGTAGTGGGCAATGCAATACATTTATTCAGCTGCACAAAAACGTTACAAATTTATACACGAAAACTGGATAAAAAAACGTCCAAAGTGTATTTTCAATACTTTACACTCTAAATTAAAACAAAATGATATGAAATTTCAATTTATGTCACACACTGTACCTTTTTCAAATGTGAGTCTTAACTAAACTAAGAAAAAAGGTGTGTAATTTATATATCAAAGATGGTTAAGGTAAGCAATTAAGTAACTATGTATACCTATCTACAGTAGGGGTATGGAACTTCCATTGATTAGGTCATTGAAGAGATTACCCGGACGTTTACGGATGTTGATCTCTGATGACTCAAGTAAGTTTAATTGTATTCCTTTCTTTTCGGAGTGTAAAATTTTGAAATTATTAATAAAACGTGATTATTTTTAACAAGTTGTTAGGTATCATTAGATTTATCTTTAGAGAAATTTTCTATCAGTTTGACCTAAGTAAGTTTTTGGACAATCTCCAAAAGTGAATTTGTAAACCACATATTTATTTTCAAAGTACGCAAGCCTCTGGAAGTGTATCAAGCGATTCTTGCCGGTAAGGGCAACCACTGACGAAAATACGTTTGTACGCAGGTTTATGAGGTACCTATATCATTCTCAGTTTAAACTAACTATACTATCGTTTCAAGTTCCAAGTACCCAGAAGATGAACATTTCGAAGATCTCTCTGAGCTAGTAGAAAAACTAAACTCAAAAACGATATAAATATTTTGAGGCACAGAGTTATTTTATTTATCAACAAATCAATAGTAACCTTCATTATGGAATGTTTCTCAGTTTAATAATACATAGTATAGGTACTTTAAACAAATTATCTCATAGTACGCTGCTTTATTGTAAAAGTGGATAGTTTTCTACTTGCAAAAATTTCAGCAACGATTGCACAATTCTTGGCAGTCGTTTTGCGGTTTCAAGAAAAATAATAAGAGTACGGGTTATTGATCATTTTTGTCATCACAATGCATTTAGGTATTACATTTATTTATACTATTTTAAATTAATTCTTGCTTGAGAGAGTTATGGCGACTGCGCCACTGGAGTAAAGTCGCATATGGCAGTTGTAACAATAAGGAATCGAGGAATAAGTAAGACAGTGACGCTTGTTAATCGAGACATATACTTCAATTCAATTTACTTATTTTGTTTGCTGAGCAAATTCTTATGTATCTTCATATTATAGAATATTACCATTGTCAAAACTACTCAGATGTACCTATAATATATACGTATCCATGAAGAATCCACAATGTATTTTATAGCATTTTTGTCAAGAGATTTTAAAGACTCCCATACCTAGCAGAAATTGCACATACATACCAATATGTGTACACCATCCCATTTCCGTTCTTCATAGAACAATTCGCACATCCTGTAGCTTTTGCTTCGTTGATCTCTTCGTTTTTTTTATATTCGGCCTATAAAAAGGCATTCCATCTAAACGATACAAACATTGTTTTCTCTGGACGGCTTCCCATGTGTTGCATACTAGAGCCATTCCTATGGTGTCGTGAACCCACCTCTAGTTATGTAGAGAGCGGTGACATTTTTCTACCAACATTTCAATCCGCCAATATCAGTTAGCCGATACAATTATATATGACCTTTTCATAGTTTAAGCAGAAGAATTGATTGGACAACGCAACAACTAGAGGTAGAAAGTTCTGACATTTAGAAAAAATAACTACCCACCTGTATGTGTTGTGGCCTATCTGACGAAACCGATGTCACACCTAAGTATAAAGTCCCAGTTTTCATCCTTTGATACCAGGAATAGTAACCAATATACAAAAATATTGGGGCCGAGACCAGGACACCTTAAACTTTACCTACGCATTTGGTACCATGGTATATATTGTTATAAATTATGTATGCTGCCCTTTTTTATGGGAAAATTATATTTTTTCTCTTATAATGAACTACCTACAGTTTGTTTCACGAATCATGGCTATTGTGTGTAATCATTCACGAGCTACGTACATATCGCTATACGTCTCATCGAATCTCATTATCATAAAATTCTCTATTACGTTTGTCGATCTAAGCTACGACATCAGTATGTCAAGCTTATGTCCTTTATACAATGATAGGGCGCTGCACGTATGTCCGAAGGCAATGCAATCTTTATTTCATAGGCGTCACGAAGTCATTGTGACATTTCAGATAATTCAATTGCATAAATGTATATTTCATAACTCAAGCAATAAATTTGTATTTTGTGTGTTTGCATTATTGTTAATAATAAATCTTTCATATTATGTTTGCTTATTTAATCAATCGATATTTTTTCCTCTAATTATATGAACTACCTTAAATGTCATATCTTAGCTCGAATTCGTTACGCCACTGATTTACTCCTGTCAGTTGGATTGATCCATTTTTCGTGTTTTCAAGGCAGACGCCAACATTCTTGAAACAAACTGTATATTTATTGATGATAATTAAAAAATAGTTAATATCGAGATTGAGGTTACGAATCATAAAAACGAGTATAACATATTATATTAGAAAGTGTTAGTAGCAGAAGGGAATGAGAGCGTTACAGTGGACTAATACTGGCCGACTTCGATCATCGAAGTTAAGCTGAACACAGAGTGCCGAAGGTTTGGAAGAGTGGAATGGCATGTTCATATTTCTAAATCTGAATTCGCATGTAGGTATTACTCATAAAAACATCAGCTTTTCATTTATGATGGAAAATTATGGCATCTCTATTTAAAAAGACGTTTTACGTTGAAAGGTGGATGGTGTAAAGGTATACCGTTTGCATAAGAAAGTGGAAAATCATAAATCGACCCTTCGGGGCTTTTCCTTCATACGCTTATGTTTTTGAAGATATAGAAGCGTTTCCATTCCTTATGAACCCACTGTATATTTCAAAACAATTACAAATAAATACTAATAAATAGGTACTCATTGTATTCTCACTGCTCACAGCTTATATTATTAGAATAGAAGTATAGTAGGTACTTATTTCCAACATTTTGTAAAGGTAAGCGTCAGCTGAAAATAATTATTCTTCAATTCTTCAATCCATATTCGCTAAAAAACGATTACACTTCGCATGTTTTAATTTACGGAAGTTCGTTTGTTAATATGACCTCAGACTCTTCATCTCTTGGCCGTAAACACATACACCGCAGGACAGCAGGAATCCAATCAATCCCTGCGCAAGAAGTCGGGAGCGGCCAACAACAGAAGAAGCTACCGGCCCTGTGCCGCCGCATTCCTCCTGCCGGCGGCTCGTCAAAGGCAGAATGCGGTCCCGGCGATATGCCATTGTTTTCACACGCGGAATCGTTGCAAAAACGAGGGCGGCTGATGCCACAGCACTCTTTGATTCGCATTGCGAGAACGTCGGTTTGTTAGCCAACAAACGAGTATAGCTCCTAGGTCGGGAGCCAATGTAGAATCTACTAAAGTAAGATCTTAGTACAAGTCTGTTAGTTCATACTAAGTGTAGTTAGTCTTCAAACCCTGTCGTTTGATATCGCCAGACTTACTGTATTGAATAAAAAGATGTTTTAAATAATCGACGTATATTTTTGACACAAGTTCTAGTTTGCAATTTTTATCAAATAAAAATTATGTTCAAACATAGAAGCCCAAGGAAGATAGATATGTGACAGCCCTTCACTTTGGAATTTAAGGCCGGGCCCATAAATTCTACTTAATCACTTTTCAACGCTACTACAAGAACTCAATTACCTAGATATTAAAGAAAAGTATTGCGGTCCTGTCGATTTTTGGTTTTTCAACAGATGTTCACTTTTCAGAGGTCCCTGAGTCAAAAAAACCTATTTTCTGTTATTAGTCTGTCCATCTGTCTTTCAAGTTGTCTGTCTGTCTTTCTATCTATTCCATCTGGTTATCCGCTGTTTTTCGTCATGATCGGGAACAAATAAACCGATTTTGTTGTATCTGTTCTCGTGGAAGTCAAAATTTAATATGTTTATCCATATTCTGGCTAAAAGATGCATCTTGTGAGAAAATGTAACTTGAGCATTGTTGTGTGCTACTCCACCCTGGAAAAAATGAGACGATTTTAATATTTGGACGTGTTTCTCGAAAGCAGTAGGAAGTTATTGTGAGTGGACATACCAGAACGAAAATTTCATGATATTTCAAAAGCTGTAAGATATTTAAATATAAATATTTAAATACATCCTTTGACAAAATTTAAGGTAAAGCTTGCGCAGCTTCCTTAAACATGTGACGCAGACTCCACCGACAACATAATTGTATTAAAAAAATATATTATGACGCATATTGATGTTGCATGCCCAATATAATTATAGTAGTTCCTATTAGCTCAAGAAAAAAATTTTGGTTGACAATTCCTTAAGTTATCATTATTGCCATAGTCACTTGGTTATGGAATCTTCATTTTTTATATTCAACCTAGGATTAGCAATACTTCTTGCTTTTAAACAAACCATAAACCATAAATTAATATGTTTTATTATTTTAGGTACTAAGACTTATTTGTTGATTCGTTTACAAGACCTTTATTCTTTGTATTCAGATTATGTCCATCTTATATGTACTTTACAAGTTACACATTGTCTGCTTTTAGTGGTGGTCGTTGCTACTTGCTACATAAGCTAGCTGGCGCGTTCTATCTGAAATTTTTTCTAGGTAAATTTCTTATAGAAATGTACCTTGTGTAACCGTTCGCAGATGCGGTTTTTCCAAAATAAAATTAACGGCATTATGTTATTTATCAACAAAGAAGTCGAAAATGTATTCCTTTACAGCCACTACCAGATTATTCCAATAAATTCTATAAACATACATGATAACCCAGCATATAGAGTCCCACGGGCAATAAAAATTAACCTATGTCCTTTTCCAAGAGCTATTTCATCTCTGTACCAAATTTCATCAAAAAAAAGTTCAATGGTGGTCGAGTTCATAAATTGGCATGGTCGGACAAGTAGTTTTGATACAGCAGGCAATCAAACAAAAAAAAAAATTACAAAATAGCATTTGATCAAGTTTTATCGAAAATTTTAGGTTTCTTTTCATTTGAAGTCAATCAGATGCTTTGATTTTGACAAGTTGTTATGACGACAACCTGAATTTTTAGAAAAAAAATCGGTGGCAAAATTAATAAGTGATAATTTAACTGGATTGACAGCTGTCACGTGCAGATGCCAGAATAACAAGCGTAGATTATTTTTGACAAATGTTTAATTATAAACTGTCAAAAGTTGTATTTTCTTATTTGGTATAAAATTTCAAAAAATTGCACCTCGAAATTATTCAAGCTCTAGGGAGATTATAAGTGAAATTATTTTAAATTACAAATTTGACCTGCGCCTACAATTTTTGTTTGAGACAATTTTTGTTTGAGACATTTTTCCCTAAAAGGGTGACATAAAATAATAAAAACTAAAAACGGTTATATTTACCTATCTTCTGGCTACGAGCCGTCGTGATTTTTTTTATGTTTCGCTAAGAGCACCCATTCTATCTCTAATATTTACTTCATTTCTGTGAATTATTGTTTCAAAGAAACCTAAAGTGAATACGTCAAACCCTATACGATATGATATGAATAATTATAATTTTCTCAATTTCATCAATTTCTTTTTCTATATGAAATGAAGATTTTTATGGAATAATGGAATACATTGCCGGATAATTTTGGAATAAAGGTAAACATTGGATATTCATTAGTTCTGGCTCTTGGACTATCATCTAGTTGTCCAGGTCTTGGGTACGTGCGTACCCATACTCATACCAGGTCTATCTCTGTCTGTTCTCTTGTCTTTTGTCTTGTCTCATCGTTAGACTTACCAACCAGAAGTGAGTTATTATGAAGATCCGAGAAGATGGTCGAGACCGGGACAATGTCCCTACGTTTGCCAGCAGCTACCGTGGATGACCTACGTTACTTTTTCTGCCAGTCGAGATTTTATGATATCGTTACGAGACGTGATTGAAGTTGTGGTGATATCTCGTTCGTGGTCTTGTTTGATGTACCTATCATACGCAACCAAGAGGTACCTATTGGTAAAGAGTATTATCTCTGGTGCTGCTACAAATCTGTAGAGTTGTTCTATGTCGTATCTACGATTTAGTGTCTAAAGTTTTTCAAAATGATTATTAGATGGAAATCTATTTAGAAGTTATATTTTGAAAATGGTCCTTTCGTTATCATTGTCAAATATTTTTGGTATAGTTAGTTAGCAATTCCATCACGCAAAGAAATATGCATAAGGAATTGTAATTTTGTTAAAAATCATTCATTTACATTAACTTATTGTGCAGTACTTACTTCTATACTCTGCGTATCTGTAATAATGAAAAATGATTCCACAAATCTATCCATTCTGAAACAGGTTAGGTTGCCTCAAATATCTTCTTCGGGTAATTTGCTAGAAGATTAGGGCTCACATATGTATCACTTTTTCAAATGACCTTCTAAATACCTGTGAAGTAAAATTACCGGACTTATTTTTGGATCGAAAAGATGTCCTTTAAAAATTCTCGGAACCTTCACTGAAATGCATGGAGGATGTAGTCCCTAAAGCTGGCAGTGTAAAGTGAGCATAATCCAAAATACATATTTGGTGCTTGTAGCGCACAGCTAATTAAGTGCTATATTCCGACATTAATTGCTCTTATAGCTTTTTTTATTGGCTGCTTTGCTAGCTTTAGACTAAAGCTAGCACAGCTATCTTTGAAAATCAACTACTATGATAAATTATTTTTTAGTGCTTGTTGGGTTAATTAAGTGTTAATTAAGTGCTGTATTCTGAAATTAATTGCTCTTATAGTTTTTTGCCTTTAGAAATATTTTCTTACTTATTTTTTTTAGTGCTTGTAGAGCTAATTAAGTGTTGCATTCCGAAATTAATTGCTCTTATAGCTTTTTGCAAAATGGCGGCTTTGCTAGCTTTAGATCCAAAGCTAGCACACCATCGTTCAGAAATATATTTCTTTTAACTTTTTTTAGTGCTTGTAGGGCTAATTAAGTGCTAATTAAGTACTCCGAAATCATACTCTTATAGTTTTTTTTGGAAAATGGCTGCTTTGCTTTTAGAAATCAACTTTTTCGAGAAAATCTTTTTCAGTGCTTGTAGAGCTAATTAAGTGGTAATTAAGGTCCGTATTCCGAAATTCATTCGCATATATATGTTACTGTGTATTTTGATTGCAATACATAGATAGATATATTTATTACAGCGAGTGTAAGAAACGTTGTCTCAAGACAAATAGAAAGGAAAATTTTCAATGTCGGGATATTTAAAGGTACGGGCACGGGAAACCTGAAATAACTATAGGTAGATTTTTTTGGGATAGTTGACCTACCTACCTACTTAATTTTATGTAATCCATTTTTACTTACAGTTTAAAATTAAGACATTAATGGCTTTAAATTTAACATCTCACCCAATTAAAAAATGTTCAATTTTGATACTAGAATGCCAAGGGGCAAAACTTATTTTTTTAGGGCCGGACTGTTTTCGATTGCTAACCACATATGTTCCTACGTCAATAAGATAGGTTTACCGGTGGCTAATTTCGTTACTAACCACTTCGGAAAGTATTTTTCTTGTCGATATAATTGTATTGGCTGAAATTTTATAGAAATTATAGCAATTATTTTCAGAATAAAGCACTTAATTATCACTTAATTTGCTTTAAAGGACTAAAAAGATTTTCTCAGCAAAGTTGATTTAAAAAGGTTGCTGTCTAGAAAAGCATTCATTTTTCAAAAAACTAGAAGAGTAATTAATTTCGTAATACAGCCTTTAACTAGCACCTAATGTGCGATAGGTACAAGCAGCAGTATTTTGAATTCTGTTCATTTTGCTCTTCCAGCTTTAGGGACGTTACAAATACGACATAAATCCACCTTATAAGAAACGAGTTGCCTCCAATTTGCACAATGTGCGAAACCGGTACTTATGTATAAAAAATTCATTAAATTATATAAATGTAAATTTACGTCTAACCAACCGTTTATAGTGATCGATATATCGAAAAACTCTGGTAGGGTAGTGTGTAGTGGTTAGAGTAGTTGCCCTTTTTAGAAAGCTCATAATAGACCCAAATTACATTCAAGGTCATCGCAGTTGTTGCATTCTTATTTGAAACTAATAAACCAAATTCAAAAAAGATCTCATGCAACTCAGTGCGTGTGTTAGAAGTGAAAATGGTTTGTAAGAAAGAGTTTCAAAAGTCATAAAGTGTGGAGAATACAATACCTTTTTAATTTATTTATTGAATCTGAACATTATATTCAATTGCATGCTTCATCAATAGGTGAAAGCGGATACTATAGCTTAATGGTAACTGAAATATGAAACGTGTTCTTGATTCTAGAAAGAGTAGATTAATCGAAAATATCTCGGAATATTTTTTGCAAAATGAGCTTTACAACGAATTAGAAGAAGAGATAATTGGGTTAGTCGACCAGTATAGAATAATAAACAGATTTACGGCAAGGATGTCAACTATTTAACTGAAACAACTGTAGAATCATTTCCTGTCCTCT
The DNA here is from genome assembly GCA_958507055.1 of Crioceris asparagi. Taxonomy (NCBI): domain Eukaryota; kingdom Metazoa; phylum Arthropoda; class Insecta; order Coleoptera; family Chrysomelidae; genus Crioceris; species Crioceris asparagi. The sequence continues at coordinate 68,600,665 of OY293826.1, forward strand.
TCTTTCAAACGTCAGATTCACCAGGCGCCAGGTACATTCACAGGGTGCTCAGTTTGAAAATATTAATCACTGCATCTAACTTACCATGAGAGAGATTCTGCTTACGTCGTTTCATTACATGTTAGAAATTAATGTTGGATTGACTATAATTGAGTCCTTTATCGTTGTTAACCTTCTACAAAATCAAATTATTGTGACAGCTTAGCAAATTCTGGTTAATTTTCTGGACATTTAATTTCATCAAGAACAAGAGAGCTATAAACATTTTGAGTAATTAGGGGAGAAAATTATCAAACTCTTACTCAAATATTTGTAGAATAATATCTGAATCACTGACTCGGCTATTGTTTACCTATTTAATTAGATTTGTAATGACTCTGGTCTTAAGAGTTTAGAGTTTGATTTTCTTATTTTATGTTTTTCAATATATCCTTTATTTTGCAGGCGGTTATGACACTATTTTTCAGAGAGTGCATTATTTGCAACATATATTACAGCAAATAACTTCCAGCATATAATTAAACGATGTAAACTCTCTATCCTGGTACTTCAGATTCATTCTGATTTACGAGTACGAAAGTGTGTGGCGGCTGAGCAGCTCGAAAGGAAATGGTAGGGTGGGGAATTATTCTAAAAAGTTTTCAGTTGAATACCTACTTGAAGTCCTCGTAGGCAATCTAACTAACAATAGCAAAAAATCCCGATGGCCTGTAGTCAGCGGAAAGGTAAATTTTTCAAAATTCATTGAATTGAAATTTGAACAACCTTTTCATTGGTATACCTACATGTTATTATATAAAATTGTCGTATGTGTCATAGCCTTGCGGTTAGAGGTTTTTGTTTTGGCTGTTGAATATAAAGCAGACAGGGTTCGAGACCCAATTCAAGGCAGACATTTTTTTTTCGTCTATTTCTGTTCAATAAATATACTATATATTTTTTTAATCAGGGTCTATATTAAGATCTCCAGAAAATGTACAATTACATCAAATTTATAGTGAGTTCATGTTTTATCAATATTTGTTATTTTTCTTTATTAATTTTTATTTTTTTACCTGTGTATTTTATGAAAAATTGCTTTGAACAAAAGTTGTAGGTACTGATTATATCTATAACCTAAAATTATTTTTGATGATATTTACACTACGGCTCTTTTTTGATAATTTTTTTAAATGTTTGAATGGTCGCCATTTTGAAACTACTTACCCGATATTGCCCAATAACGAACTCGGCCGAGATATTCAAGAGATTGATTTTTGTAGCAAATTTGAATTTGATACCTTCAAAACTATGACCTCTATCGTGTTAACAAATTTCGTAATATCCCATATATATATATATATATATATATATATATATATATATATATATATATATATATATATATATATATATATATATATATATATATATATATATATATATATATATATATATATATAGGTAAGGTATATAGGTATATAGGTAATAATAGGTACATTTCTATCAATGCAAACTGTAGTTTGCAGAGGTGAGAGCAGTATCTCTCACTTCTGCATACAGAAGCATTATTTACAGAAAAATGTTGGATATTCAAGGTCACGCAATGGTTTTTTCCGATTAATTTAAAAATATGGCTTGAAATTGATGAGATATTGTATATAATACAATCTAAGAATGATAAGTAATCATTTGAGACCGTTTTCAACTCGTAAAAGACTGTAATATTTATATTATCAATATATGTAAAACCAAGTAGACGGATTTCACAATTTATTATTTTCAAGACTCTACGGTGTTGCCGGTGCTAAAATTTTACCTGTTTATAAAGACCTAAATCATATATAAATGTCGGAAAAATACTTGAGTGAAACCAATAATGTAATAATGAACGTGATAGTAAAAACATTTTTTACTTTAAAAGCATCGCTTTTATTCCAAAATGGTACATTGTTAACGCATTAATAATATTCGTCGAACGGATAACTAACGTATCCCTAACTAAACGGCAACACGGTAGCAGTATTTCTCTCCCAACTAACAAATGTCAGTCATAATAACAATGCAAACCATAGAGATATAATATTTAACATAGAGTAGGCAAGTCCTATGCAGCACTGCTAGTGGTGTGGTCCATAGATAAAAAGAGATAGAGAATATCGTGCCCGTGTCCGTATTTGTTTCATGACGCATACAGAGGAAAGAGTTTATATTTGCGCATAATTCTAATTGAAATTTATTACAATTCTTATTATCCTCTAAAAATAGGTAATTTATTATAGTAGGTACATTATAATTCTAAATTTTAGGTCATTTAATTTATCACTTTCATGTCTTAGGCCTATAGGCGAATATCTATGTAGTTTTGTACTAGGTATAAGGTATATAAGCTGCTGTGTGTGATCGTAAAAAGGTCTATTGGCAGAAGCAGGAACTAAATACATTCACATTATTAAGAAGTAACTTTTCAAAGGCTGATTGAAACTGAATTGTGGTAGGATTATTATAAATCAATGTATTCTCCTAATAAGCGCAAAAAACATTTCCACATGATTTTGAGATAATTTATATGATAAAGAATATTTTAATATTTTTTGTATGAGAAGTTTTCCATGAAGTAGGTACATAAATTTATTTAACAAATAATGAAAACTAAAAAGCCAGTTCGAACCGATGTTGATTTAAGAACAGGCCGGCGAATAGTTTTATAAAACTGAGGTTGATTTAAATGCTTCACATTGGATTGTATAAATTTACTAATCTTAACTTTAACTCATCTTTCCATTTGTTTTACAAAACAGATTCTTGGTATTTAACAAATAAAAAAATCCCGATGGCCTGTAGTCAGCGGAAAGGTAAATTTTTCAAAATTCATTGTATTGAAATTTTAACAACCTTTTCATTGGTATGTTATTACAAAAAATTCTCGTATGTGTCATAGCCTTGCGGTTAGAGGTTTTTGTTTTGGCTTTTGAATATAAAGCAGACAGGGTTCGAGTCCACTTCAAGGCAGATTTTTTTTTTCGCCTATTTCTTTTCAATAAATATACTATATATTTTTTTAATCAGGGTCTATATTAAGATCTCCAGAAAATGTACAATTACATAAAATTTATATTGAGTGTTCATGTTTTATCAATATTTGTTATTTTTTTTTATTAATTTTTATTTTTTTACCTGTGTATTTTATGAAAAATTGCTTTGAACAAAAGTTGTAGGTACTGATTATATCTATAACCTAAAATTATTTTTAATAATATTTACACTACGGCTCTTTTTTTATAATTTTTTTAAATGTTTGAATGGTCGCCATTTTGAAACTACTTACCCGATATTGCCCAATAACGAACTCGACCGAGATATTTGAGAGATTGATTTTTGTAGCAAATTTTAATTTTATAACTTCAAAACTGCGACCTCTATCGTGTTAACAAATTTCGTAATATCCCATATATATATATATATATATATATATATATATATATATATATATATATATATATATATATATATATATATAAACTTTTGAACCAAATGTTTTTTTGGACTAACTTATAGACATATAACAACATGCCGTTGAAATTTTTTCGAAATTCAAAAGTGTGACCGATCGCAATAGGTATATTTCTATAAGAAATTTACCTAAAATGTCATTGAAGTTTTTCAAGAATTTAGGTATATGTACCTACGTTGAAGCATTTTCATTCACTATCCTTTATTTCGAATGTAAGTTAGTTTACTGCAGCTGAAGTACTTGAACTTAAAACTTGCGCTGAGAAACAAATTTTCTTTTCTTCATTATCATTATATTGTTTACCGTTTAATTATCAACTATTTCCCTATTTACAAATTGTAAAAACTTAACTGCTTCGGATTTCTATTTGAGTTTGGATGACGGCTGAGTCGGATGCGGATGACAGATAGGTACAGTAATCCACCAATCACGAGTGTTCAAAATAAAAGAAATAGATAATCTTGCCTTATTTTCTGTTTCTTTCTATTGAGGGTACGATTTGCCTGCTATATGTTATATGTTATCTCTATGATAGAATAGAATTGCGTTCACATTCTGTCATTTGCTGTCACAATGAGGTTAAGGAGTTAAGGCACAAATTGAGATAAGAAAATTGACTTATTTTTTGTCTATGGAGAAACATTACTAATTGAAAATGCTGCAAATGAACCAGCGTCAATAAATGGCATAAATTTGGGACAAGCTGGAACATGTACATATTGAAACTACTTAGTAGTAACTTAAGTAGGTACTGACTATCATATCTCTTTGCCATACCATGACTAATTTCAAACCTGCGCAAAGATCTCTGCCTGAATATCTGGTTTATGCTTATAATTTTCTGCACGTTTGTGCAACCCTCAATATTGATGAGCATCTTGTTATCAAACGTAGACATACTGGTATAAGAGTATACTCTTGCAGAAGAATTTGGTGAACACTGCATCAATTGCACCTGAGTTTCCTCATCGCGTGAAAATATTTCAGTTAAATTATTTATTTAACTTATCCCAAAGTAGAAACTTATCCTTCTCCGCTTTAGAAAACTGTCCGGATCATAAAAGATTATCGGTTTGTTATGTCAGTGTCAGTATGAAGTATATGTCAGATATACAGTATTCCTGTCATTGTGGCCTCTATGATTGTGGCTTGCAAACGCACACTCTCCATACACACCAGCACTGCGCCAGATGATGAACTCTCGTATATTGAAAAACTTTTGATACCAATCGATAATTATGTTATTTAATCAATATTCATTTTAATTCAGTGATTTTAATAATTCGATTAAGAGAATTGGTCCAAATGGACCAAAATATAGCAAGAACCATAATTTTTTAAAGAGAAACAGAAATCTTTCCCTTACCCTCAGATAGGTAAATCAACTTTTATTTTCGTAGAAGTGTCAATTTATAGCATGGATAATATTTAGGTGGACTAAAGTGCAAGATCGCCATTGACTGATGTAAGCCAAAGGATCGTATACAAGCTTTCGTGTCGGGATGTTTTGAAGTTAAGGCACATGCAGATTTGCACAACATTTGAAGTTCAAGGAGGTAAAACTTCATCTGGACAAGAAGGGGAGTTTATTAATAGCCGAACTACATAATTCTTACCGCTTAGCTGACCGAAAAACAAGACTTTAGATTGTGCAAGGATATTAAATATATCAATTTCCAGGAGATCCTAGATTTTTATATGTAGTGCTGAGTAAAACTAAGTGGGTCATATTTATGAGAAAAATAATAGGAATCGGTGAATCGCCCTATGCAGTTATGTTTGGATGTACCGCCAGGTTGGGTTGGCATTGGCATCAATATAAGTTTACCACAGAATGACCAGGATGAAGACCGTTTATTTGAGTAAATTTTATATTATAGATAACTACGAGTATTTCAATACAATATACATATTACAAGAACGAAACACTAGATATTAAAATTTTAATATGTATATAAATAAATTCAACATTATTATTTGTTGGTAGTTACATCACCTTATTATACAACAAATGCCTAAAAGTATAATTCCTTGAATAATTGAAAATAGAAAATACTCTCCGTTATTGTTCAAAAGCAAGCAAGAATAAAATCGACATATACCAGAAACATTGAAGGAAATTTTGAGTGAATAATTTAACATTAACATTAATATATTTTCTTCATACTATATATTTACAGTCTTATTTAATATTGTAATTTTAACTATTGATAAATATACCATTTTCTCTTTGCTAGTGGTTATAACATCACCTTAATATTAAAAAATATTGTACTAAAGTACGAGCGTTTCAAATTTATATTGTGAACTATTTCTAAATTATATATATATATATATATATATATATATATATATATATATATATATATATATATATATATATATATAAATAAAACTTGTTTCTTTATTGATAATTATAACATCACCTTAGTATTATTATTCAAGCCACACTTTACTCAAAACTCAAACTCTGATAACAGCTGTTTTGCTCAAGAGAGTTTTCGATGTCTTTGACCGATTTCGCCAGACGGAGGAGGTATACAATTCGGTTGTGTTTGTTTTTTTTAGTATTAAGATATTTGTATACCTACACGTATTTAAAAATAACATGATTATTGAAATTTAAAGTCCGTGACAGCTGACCGATTTCCAAAATAAATCCATATCCCCAAAAAACATTCCCAATGTAAAAATTTTGGAGGTGAGAGCTATATTCAGCAAAATTCAACAAAAAAAACTCAAATCTTTCGCATATGCTCAGTTAGAGCTGAACCACACCGATACAATTTTTGGTATGTTGTTTTGTATAAGAATTTTGTTTGAATGGTACATTTTCATCAAGTGATTCTATCGCTTCTCACCGCCCCCAAAATTCCTTCCATGAAATTACAACCTGACGTATTATATTCATAACCCACATTTACAGTAAATCTGGACTCGAGTATTTCCATTTCCTCACCAGCCTGCATTTATGAATCGCATTATTAACGCATATTGATCGTCATCGTCAATTGTAAATCTTTGCAACTTCCTTCTCTTGCCCCTGGTCAATAGTAACAAGTGCAATTTTAGAAAAAAAACAATTATGAATATAATACGTCAAGTCGTAATTTCATGGAAGGAATTTTGGGGGCGGTGAGAAGCGATAGAATCACTTGATGAAAATGTACCATTCAAACAAAATTCTTATACAAAACAACATACCAAAAATTGTATCGGTGTGGTTCAGCTCTAACTGAGCATATGCGAAAGATTTGAGTTTTTTTTGTTGAATTTTGCTGAATATAGCTCTCACCTCCAAAATTTTTACATTGGGAATGTTTTTTGGGGATAAGAAATTTACCTAAAAATTTACTCCTATGTATCCAAGTCGCGAACGGTGTAGAAAATACAATTTATCATCGAGTTTTGTTTCGGATATAATAATGTATAGATCCCTGCAATGTCAATAATTGCAATGCATAAGATCGCCGACGTTGATTGTATATGAATTGGAATGAATTGAACTCACATCAAAATATTCAGAACCTCAATAATATTCAAACTTAAATTTTACAAAATGTATGAATACCTATGAATAATATTGGTTTGAATGAGTGTCTACATGTATTTAGTCTCAAATACTGGATCATACATATTGTGGACCACAAAGGAAACACTTATAGTGAATTTTTTGACTTAAACTTAAAAAAACAATATCTTGAAAATCGCTTTAGAGCGTAAGGAACGCAAGACTAAGGACATGTATCTTTGATTTACTCCTACGCCTCTGTTCTTCTTCGTCATTCGTTACTGCGAATGACGCATCAAGATAGTAAACAAAAGAACAGTGGAACACTATGTAGCTTATATTTTCCCATGGCACACTCGAAACGTTCTCGTCCCTGAGGGATCTTCGCTCCTTCTGTCTGTGCGTGTGTCGTCGATAGACGGTTTTGTTCTTTTCTCAGTCAAGAGCCGGCCTCCTATCTGCCGCTATTTGCTCCTTTTGTTTTTAACTTTTCGAGCAGTTCCACTAATTGCTGCCTCTCTTCGTGTCGGAGTCCATGGGAAGCACGCAAAGTGCGGACTCATCGTGCAACTTGTGGGGTGCTGATTTTAGTCCGGCTAGTAAAGGAGAGATTCAAGTAGATAGATAGTGAAATATGACAACTAGCCCCATAGGTCATTGTTACGGGTAAAATCAATAATATTGAGATGACAAAACGATGTTTATCTATGATGGGATGGAGATAGATTGTGATGAAAGGGTGGCGAAAATATTGATTCTAATCATAGACATCTAAAATACCTCTAATACATTTGAGAGAGTATCAAAATGCTCGCGTAGTCATAATGACCATTTTGTACATAATCGTACGTTGATTCTTGATTTTTCTGTATGTCCGTGTCAAAGGATTAAAATATAATCACATTGAACTAAATATTTTATTACATTAAAAATGAATAAGGAAACTATGTAAATATCTCTATAAGCAATAAAATAGATTAGATAATCTATTTATTTATTTCAGATTTTGGAGAAACTCGTAGGTAGCCGGTTCTAGTGGATACAGTTGAAATTGGAAAATCCATTGGAGATTCCATTACATCTACTTTAATTGATACAGGTAACTCTGAAGACTTTTATTCCCTAACAATTATAAATATCGAAAAAACTGTGTATCTCGACATAAATATACGTAACTTTCTACCACCAGACTTTGAAACTCATATGAATGTAGAATTTTCTTAAAAGACAAATATTCTGGGAACCTAAAGTTTTAAATTTATAGAGTATATTTTCTCAAAAATCTATGTGTGCAATACCAAATTTGAAAAAATCCCTTGAAGAAGTGGGCCTCTGTCAGTATATTATGCAATGGTGTATAGTTATTTATCAGATACTACAATGTGTTGGGGGTATCAAGAGTAGCCGTATGCTTGTAGCGCAAAAAGAGGAAACGCGGTTATTATTTGATCTCAGGCCATTGGAAAATTGTATACCTACGTCTTCTTTATGTTGAACAAATTTCAACAGTTCCAAGTATACTTATTTTAAAATGTTTGTAAGAAAGAATTATATTCTGTTGAAATTAGGAGATTGTAGGCAACCCACAACTTTCTTAAATGTAGAAACTACATTAATTTATATAATAAGTTACCGAAGTAATTTAAATCACATCCCAATGTTAAATTTAAGTAATTAGCAAAAGAATATCTGTCAGAAAATACCTTTTCCTCGCTTGGAGATTACCTTTATGGATATTACAGAATAAATTACTATCTACCTATATATTCTTTAAGTTTGTAAGTTGTAATATAAATATATCTACTTATGTGATTTATTTTTATATAAACATTTTTATGATTTGAATGATGAAGTCGTTGTAGTCTGATCATTGTTGTCTGAATGTATCCAATTTGCTACATTTAATTATGAAATGACAACTAATTGCGGTCTCTGGCCCAAGTAAAGACATGACAGTTTTATACAGCATACTTTGAATGCATTTTGTTTGGTGCCCTGGATACAATTTAAAGTGATCAGACATTTTATTCGCTTGTAATTTTGGATATTTCTGTTGTGAGTGAATATATTTATTATACATATAGGTGTACCTATATGAATGTTGCGACTTAGGCCGAGAAGTGCTTTTTTCTTTTCGAGTACGAAATAAATGCTTCCGCCACCGTCAGCGTCCCCACCGGCTTTGTCGACGCACTGTGACACTGGTAACAGTCGAAAGAGTTTGCTTCCGTTCTCCGGAACAATCGCGGCTGCAACGAAGCGTGGAAGATTGTGTGCGATCCAAACCAGAAAGAAAAGGGAAAGACGATTCAACACACTGCTTCTGCTTTTCCTTCTCGCTTCTTCGAGACTCCTTATATACTGAAGGGATTGAAACAATGCCACATAAGTAATTTCCTTTTCTGGGTGGTAATAGACATTCCGGTTGATTAAACGACCTCCTCTTGCAACTATTATTTCCAAGGTAAGTCGTCGTTCGTGTAAATAGACTAAGCAAGATATATGTATAACATGCTCTAAGTATTACGAGGAAGATTCGTGAATATAAACTCCCGGTTATATAAATTATTTTTCATTAGAGGTATAATAAAGAGAATATTCCGACCATTTTCCACATTAATTTCTGGCGTTATGCTTGTAAATAAAGAAGTTGAATGAATAATGAATATGGTAAATACGTAGTTTTATGGATAAGTGTTACTTACTCGATTTACAAAATACTAAAATTACAAAAAGATTGAAAAGTTAATAGAGGATTCGAATGAGTTCTCAATGCAGGCATAGGAAAGTATATTGATATTTTTTTTCTAAATGCGTCTATTATCGTGATCACACTTTTGAAGGACTTATTAAACATTTGAATACGCCCAAAGTGAGGAAAGAAATTAAAGATTATAATTTGAAAAATTATATATATGAAATTGCATTTAAGAACGACATGCTTAGAAGAACTGAATAAGGAAATACGAAGGAGCATCAAGACCAGTTATTATAAAATAAAACAAAAAAGCAAAGCAATCAAGGAAGACAGGGGAACACGGGTCTTTAGAAAATTGGCTATGGGGAAACAGTACCTCTCTGGCGTATTTTATCAAGGTAAACTATTGCACTCTTTACTCAATCACTTGATATTGATTGAATTGAAACAATATGTTCAATTCTAATCTACTAATTACTTTGCACCGAACCTCATGATTGGTGACTTTAATATTAACTTCAATAATGTTTGGTATTTGGAGACGTTGGCGTAGATACAACAATAAAATAAAAACAGAGAAATACCAGAACACACCAACATATTTATTAATTGTCACCCGAAAATTATTGCGCCAATAAAGTTGGAATGTTCAGGGGTAAACCTGTTACTAACATAAATATGTTGGTGTGTTGTGGTATTTTTCTGTTTTTTATTTTATTAATTTCAATGTAGATGGTGCGAAACCTCTATTGAAATTATTAAAATATAAATTCAAATTATCAATATAATTAAAATCTAATTTTGTAATTCATCCTGTTTAATTTTTTATTTCAGAGCGAATTCGTCTAAGAAGTTTCATTCAATTCTATCTTAGTAGCACACACAATTTTTTGCATTTTGTTTTGTATAAAATAAAAGTGGAAAAGAAAAAGTATTTTCACAAGTCTATATAAAAATCTCAGTTTTATGTGTAAAAATATTGTAACGTGGATAGTTTATCATGTACCTACTAACGCTTATTATTCGTTTTAGATAGATTTTTTTCGAATACCTTATTTTCTATAGTTGTTTTATGTGTAGCTCATTAATTTGTTCTAGAATTGATAGATATATTCTCGAACATTCCAGAAACTAGCAGCTTGTTCCTATATACAAACCATTAGCCTGACCATGCATAAATTATGTCATCAGTCAATGTCATATTCCTATATTGAGTCCATATATTTGTCAATTTTCGACGGCCATTTTAACCCTGGCCAGGCTAATGGTTTGTATTTCGGAACAGGCTGTATATGTGAGGTACAGTTTGTCACAGTATTGTTATTTTGACAAGCGTCTAGAATATTATTATAAGCGTCTAGAATAATCATAGAACATTCTCGATGGATGTCACTTCAAGATTCAGATCAAGAAGGCTGGAAACAGGAGATCAAACTAAAAATAGCGTAAAATTTCATACGCATATCTTTTGTAAATGCGTCTTTGCGCACCCTGCCATGCGCAACAAGCGGCTGTCGCTTAAAAGAGATAGCAGATCATGAACAAAAAGATAAACAAAGAGAACAAATATTTAAGATAATTGTCAAGATGTTCCTCAATGCTCGTCGTACTAGAGCAATGACCTATTAAAAGAGATAGACAGAACACTTCATTGATAAAATACGTTTTGTTTGTTGACAACATCTTTGTGGGCCAGGGGGGGTGAGCTGTGAAAGCGGTCAGAAGGGGGGATACAACAGTTTTAACTAAGCCCCGCCTTACTGCACTCATTTTCTTCGCATAGAAAATATGACACCAGTGGCATCTCGATCTGTAGGTTTCATTTGTCAGACGTCGAAATAATTGGTGAAAAAAAGTAAATGTACGAAGTTGCATATTTCAACAGTATTATTAAATAGATGTGTATAATTCTTTTTTAAAGTCTAGGATTTAAAAAGCGCAAACAATATAAAAATCTCTTTAATGAAATAACAATGATTAGGTAATAATTTATTTACTATACCCATGACCGACGTTTATATGTCAATCATTTTCTTTCAAAATTCTAATATATAAGTTACCAAAATTTAATTTAGACGGGCTACTTACCGATGAAAAGTTACTTGTGGGTTTCAAAAACAACCAAAACACCAAGTATTTAAATAATAGGGGAAAAGCTGATATGCGATGAGGCGTGGCCGAACAAGGGATGATGTCAACACAATATATTGTTTACAGTTCCGTCTGTCTCTGTTAATAGGTTATTGTACTAGAGCGCCTTATTGGTACACGAGGCCACGCCCCTGATATGCAACTTCTGTAATATCATCTGGCTACGTAGAGAAGCATAGTTTACTCTCCTGTTTCCAGTCTTCTTGATTCAGATATATAAAGTCGTGTCCACCGCAGGTCACAGTCTGTAAGTCCATAGTACAGTTCTTTTTGTACCATGAGTCATTTTATAGGAGTAGATGGAAGTCAGTCTATGAAATTAGTGACAAGTCAAGTTGTCAAGGTGTTGAAAATAAAAATTTTGAAAGCAATGCTTTGGAGTATTACGCAAGTGAACTCACCCCACAACGTTTAGTACAGGGTTAAACATTACAATATGTTGTCTTTTCTAAGGCATTTGGGAATAAGTTTGTTCCATCTCTCGTGCGAACCGTTTAAGAACGATCACGCTCATGTGTAGTAGAATTACTGGATGGAACGAACTCTTAATATTTGCATATAATCATCAAATTTATATAAACTCCATCCATGCATCCAGCAGTTTTATCGTCACGAAACCATTGTGAAACTTATGGATCTTGTTACGCGCATATGCAGCGTTCGCACCGTTATTGAAAGATGCATGGATGGAACGATTCTTTCTACTCATGGCCATGTACCGAAATCACCGTTTCAGAATTGTCATAAAATTGGTTGGAACGCCGGTAGAATCGTTCGTGAACGATAAGATTTTATTGTGACATTTTTTTTCTCGGCTACGTATGAGCAATATCGATATTGAACGGTTTGCACGGAACAAACTTATAAATGAAAGCATACATTTTCAGGCTGTATATTAATGAAAAAATACAAATTCAGCACTTCCCAAGGAAATTGAGAGTCCCAGATTCTATAAGTCGTCAGGGAGTTCAAACAAGCAATGCAATGGATGTATTTAACACATATTGACACAGCCACCTAAAGCAAAACAATTAAACCTTTCTTTGAAAAATGCATGATCTGGAAGTATATTGAGATACTTGATATATTTATGTTGATACAGTAATATACTTGAACTACAATAAAATTACCCTGCAATTGAGACCGATTAGATTGCGAAATGCATAGATGTAGACGTGACCAATTAACTATACATCTTGGATCTTCGCAGATATTTCCCTTGGTATCAGCATATTTCCAAGAAGAATGATACTTCCCCAAGGGAAATTATGTACTTGTAGATATCCGTCTTTTCAGTAAATAAAATAGTTTCTCTCTATTATTGTTATTAAATCAACGTTTTATGAATATGCATCCCATACAGTTTTTCATACATCGAGGAAAATTATAGCGAATCTGAAGATTTTCTAATGTTCTATTTCCTGACTGCGATGAAGAGAATAATGTTCGACATCACCTTAATTAATTGCATTACCAATAGGAAAAATGTGAATATAATAAATTTGTAGCTTCATGAATGCTGTGTTATCTTCTCTCGTGCGAAAATAAATGACTCTTAGTACAGTCGATGTGTAATAACTATGTATCAGCTATAAGACACTCTTGCTACCAATTTCAAATTTCTTATCATTCCTACATTATATGTTGTTATTTTACACTTTTTAGTGGCACAACTAATGAAGACTCGATCCTGGTTTTTTACGGCTAGGTATTTATTTCACAATTTTTAGTGATCGTTGTTAAGAACTCCCAAAGAAATTTCACTACTGAAATACGTAATTATAATTTTCAAAATAAGTTATGTTATTATTAACGATTATTGAAGATAAAAAAGAAATAAAAGAGTGTTTTCGATGAAAAGAAAGTATAGGTACCTACTAGGTAGGATAAGCGAAAATAAATATGAAAAAAACTCCATAGTTGAATATTATATCTACTATTGGATTAAATATAATTTTATAGAATTAAACGATACAATATCGTGTATAAAATTACAAAAACGTTCCTTAGGTATTGGCTAGCAAATTATTATACATCGGCAAATGAAAAAGAGTGAGCATAATGTTTTGTATTGTTTTACCAGTGCTTGTATTTTGAATCCTAGATGTGTATCAATTTTACTAAATGTTTACCAAACGTAGTTCTATTCTAGTGGTTTCCCAGTGGTCGAAACTCGACAGTAAATCATTATTTTCAAATTCAAACGGCAGTTACAAACTTGTACAAACACGGCATTAGAGTGTGTTGTTTTCCTAATTCTTTAAGATGCATCTGAAACTTAAAATTTAATGTTAGTATTCTAACACCCCTCACGCTTTCTTTCTCACCACTTTGTTCACGAACCTACCCACACATAATACAAATGAATTTCAGTACATACTCATATTCATGCACTGATTTATCTGATGTGTTCAATTCAAAAAATGCTAATAATTTTGTTTGTCGTACATTTTGAATTGCTTGACGTTCTTGCCCTTCTCAAAAGTAAACATTTTGTCTACTTGAATCACCGTTTCAGAATTATCACAAAATTGGTTGGAACGCCGGTAGAATCGTTCGTGAATGATAACATTTTTTTATTAGAACAAGTTTTTTCTCTGATACGTATGAGCAATATCGATCTTGAACGGTTCGCACGAGGCACGGAACAAACTTATAAATGAAAGCTTAAGTTTTCAGGCTGTATATTACTGAAAAATTACAAGTTTAGCATTCCCCAAGGAAATTGGGAGTTACAGATCCTATAGTCTTCAGAGGGTTCAAACAAGCAATGCATTGGATATATTTATCACATATTGACACAGCCGCCGCAGTGGTCGAAATTCGACCGTAATTCATTATTTTGCAAATTCAAACTTCAATAAATAAAATTCAATAAAAAATGTAATGGAATTACTGAAACTATGATTAAAATAGCTTGTATTTCACTTGAAACTTGAAAGTCTTTCGAATGCACATGAAACACAGTTCAGAGAACACTACCTACACCACAGAGTAATAGATTAAGTTAGGTTCAGTCTAAGAAGCTCTATAGACAGGAGAAATAACACGTGTGGAGGGGGTGACGCTGTGAACGACGGCAGGGTCGTGGCCTAAGAATCGGGTTTGCGCATAACGACAGTGCGCACCTCCATATGTTTTCTTTGTTATATAATATTTTATCTATGTTCTCTGTCTCTGTGACAGTGAAAACTTTGAACACTGAAACGTCAAACAATAAGATTTAGCATGACTTGATTTTGAATTTAAAAATACATCGAAGATATATGACACGTGCGCATTAACGTAGTGCGCATACCCGATTTTAGGCCACGACCCTGCCGTCGTTTGGGGAGTCAGCGCGTCACATGGTTTTGTATAGACAGTTGAATCTCCTGTCTATAGAGCTTCTTAGTTCAGTCTAACTAGAGAGCTGTATAGATTTAACAACAGTCTGTTCCTAAATACAATCCATTAGCCTGACCCAGGCTTAAATTATGACATCAGTCAATGTCATATTCCTATATTCAGTCCAAACATCTTTCAATTTTCGACCGTTATTTTAACCCTGGCCAGGATAATGGGTTGTTTTTCGGAACTGGCTGGAGGTATCTTATACAGTTTGATCTGACAGCCCTGATTTCTTGACTTCACATTGCAATTGATTCGTTATGAAAAAATACACAATACACTTTGACCACGTACGCCATAATGTTTTTATTAAATTAAATACTAACGTATATTACACTTTAAAATTTCAATCACATAGATATCAATATATAGATTAAGGGGCTAACATGAAATTCAAAACTGACCGACTTCCCAATCAGAGGACGAATACAAATCGACTGTATGCCTTTTTTATGTTCATTCGCGCCTTTTACATAGTAGAGAGTAAATCCGTTTCAACATGTCACAAAATAGCGGCACGAAATTGGTACACTTTAAAATCGAAAGCTTAAAAAAACAATGTCCGCCGAGTTTCGAACCCGGTGGATAATGCCAACCCAACTTTTATATACCGTAGAAAGCTTGGGTACTTACAGCATTTACGTTTTGAATCAAATTGAATTATTTAAACACCTACTATCAAATAGAAATACTTGGGGTACTTAAACAGTTAATTGGAAAAGTTATTGAAATTTTCAAAGGAAATTACGGCAAAGGCGGGTCACACTACTGTGTTTTACCGATATTCTGGTTTCATATTCACGAATTTGTAAACAGGTTGTCAAACGTTGCTTGCTCTTCGTTTACATAAAGGAGAATTCTCATGGTAGATTGTGTTTTCCCAAAGAAATGTTTCGGTATGACAAAACGAATACGAAATAATATTGGCGATTCGCGGAGTGACAGTGAAATGCACAAACTGAAACCAAAAACTGAGGCTCAACGGTGTCGTGATTATCTAGCCTATGAAAAACTTTTGAGCTAGTATCAAAATATATAAGAATGATGCCCGACGTCAGCGGGATTGCCGCCTACGTAAGAAAGCTTCGCTTGAGAGTGATGCTCCGTCTCATTTTCTTGTTGAAACAGCTGTAGAAAGTGGTGCTCCTTCCTATTCTTTTGTCGGAACAGCATATTCTCAAGGATCCTTACTGAAATTATCAATTCCACAAGATGTTTTATTTTTTAGGTGTTTTATCGTGTCCATTAGCTCGAACAAATCCGTATCATACTGAACAAATGCGTCAGTAACAAAAATATCAGTCATATAGAGCAGCGGGTCTGGGGCCACTTCTATTTTTTCATCCAAGTTTTTAACTATGGAACAAAATTATTCGTTAAGAATGTTAGGGTCTAAAGTAATATCATTGGAGACAGGATTTTTCCCACGAAGCTCATTCACAACACGCCAAGTTTCTTTGGGGATGTTATTAGTTTTGGAGATTATGTTATGGTAATACATTCGTTTTGCAGTCTCAATAACATTTCTGTAAATTATTCTATAGGTAATATAATAGTGATGAATAAAATACGTATTTCAGTATTTAATAATATGATGGAGACTTCTCAAATTCATAGCCGAAATACGAATTCCTTTGGTCATCCAAAGATTTTTGTTTCTATTTTTAATTTCAATTTTTTGAATTGGGAGAGAATTTCAAAGCAGCTGAATACTATATTGTGAGAAAAAAGAAAGGG
Source organism: Crioceris asparagi (assembly GCA_958507055.1). Classification (NCBI taxonomy): domain Eukaryota; kingdom Metazoa; phylum Arthropoda; class Insecta; order Coleoptera; family Chrysomelidae; genus Crioceris; species Crioceris asparagi. Next base: position 68,617,645 of record OY293826.1, read on the forward strand.
ATGATCGGTAGATTGCACCTTATTCCACTTGGCAATCAGACAGTTGCTGTAGAATTTAATTATAATTGCTCTCACTTAATAATCTACCAAATTTAAATTTATTATTAAAGTTGATATAAATAATCTCAGATTCACAGAAAACAGCCTCGGTCAGAGATGTTTGCTGACATAACAGAGGAAATAACCTTTTCTTGAGGTAAATTGGAGCATACGCAGTCGATTTTATTTTCAGAATTTGGAGAAATTCTGGTTGGTCTATTCGTGTACATTAATAAGTTGAATGAAATGAGAAGACTTTGAAGTTGCAGGGTTAAAGGGGAAGTGTTATCATTGAAGTTAATGTTCAGGTCTCCCACTAATATAACGATTGCCCAAGGAGGTAATTTAATTAAAAGTAACTCAATTTTATCGAGGAACAAAGAGCCATCTGAATTAGGATTTGTATATGCATAACACATAATGTTTTGCTGCACTAGAATAAGCCAATGAGAATTCAAATTGCTTTTCCTGAGTAAGGTGAATCATTACCAATGTGCCACCACAGTTGAATTCACTTCTGTTAAAATTGGACACCATAGTGTAATTTGGAAGGTATATAGGTTCCTCCTTTTTCAACCAGTGCTCAGTGAGTAACACAATATGGGGAATATTTAGACTTTCGAGGAGTATATATATATATCTATATATCATCCACTTTTTTTTGATAGACTGTATATTAAGTGTAAAAGTTGAGATTATGTTTTCCTTTTGTGAAGAAATGTTTGCTCTAAAAAATCATGGTGATTTGAAATATCATTTTTGGAATGGTTCTGGTCAATAACTTTTATATTTCAAATTCTCGATTGATCGTAATCATTGTTTAAAGTTAGTATAGGGACTGTTTTTAAAGTAATATATATTTTTTTCAATCTTGGTTGACATGTTTTTTTATTCTATCTATAATCTCCAATTTACTGCTTTTATATTTCCTATCAGTAAAAAAATTTATGGAGCAATTTCTATTATGCCGTTTGAATATATTCACTCGTTTGAAAATTAATTTATTGATATAAATGTCATGAAGAGCATTATTACGTTCTGAAATGATAATGAGGTTTGTGAACTTACTTATACCTAATGTATTCTTTAGGAAAACATCCAAAGTTTTACTTTTACTAATATTGTTAGTATTGAACATAACAATCACTAGGTCATCTTGACCAAGTTCTATAGTTTCTCTAAATATATTTTCTGTTAGTTCAGATAGTTCAGAGAGCTATAAATTCAAAGACGACGATTTGTCAAAAGCCAGCCGATTTCGGGTCTCCCCGTTTATGCTACGGCAGACACGGTGGCAAAGGCGGGTCACACTACTGTGTTTTACCGATATTCTGGTTTCATATTCACGAATTTGTAAACAGGTTGTCAAACGTTGCTTGCTCTTCGTTTACATAAAGGAGAATTCTCATGGTAGATTGTGTTTTCCCAAAGAAATGTTTCGGTATGACAAAACGAATACGAAATAATATTGGCGATTCGCGGAGTGACAGTGAAATGCACAAACTGAAACCAAAAACTGAGGCTCAACGGTGTCGTGATTATCTAGCCTATGAAAAACTTTTGAGCTAGTATCAAAATATATAAGAATGCTGCCCGACGTCAGCGGGATTGCCGCCTACGTAAGAAAGCTTCGCTTGAGAGTGATGCTCCGTCTCATTTTCTTGTTGAAACAGCTGTAGAAAGTGGTGCTCCTTCCTATTCTTTTGTCGGAACAGCTCTACAGATTGATGATCGAAGTGTACATTCAGACGATTACGAAAGATTAACTGCTCCAGGACAAAACAATCGACGAAGGCTCAATTTTAATATCCTAATAAGCAATTTCAATCTGCAAAATACCGCTCACGAGGAGTTCAAAAATAAATTCTTGGACAACTCATTTGGATCGACATGCTCTATTTGCGATAGAGTTTGGTTCCAGAAGGATTTAAAATCGCCTTCTCTTAAAAATCCTGAACATTTTAGTCCGTGGAAACTCCATAGATCGGTTCAAATTATGCTTCAGCTGTCAGCTGCATGCAGTCAGTCAATAAAAATAATATACCGGCATTATCAGTGTACAATGGCTTCAAATATCCAGAAATACCATCTTACTTGCCTCGCTTAGATCTTGTTTATGAGAAACTGATTTGTCTAAGAATATCATTTATGCATGCTTGGCGATTACGGCATGTACATGGCCAATTAGGAATTTTGGAATTTTATCCTATCCCTAGCTAAATACGTTTATACATCACATAAAAGTTTCATTTCTACCGCGTGACTTTTGACGTACCACTTTTTTTTTTATTTGAAAGAGGATTGATGAGAAAAGGTACCATATTAAAAAAAATAGAATCCGACATCTCCTCCGAACCCCCACAAACTTACTCCAGTTAAAAACTTCAAAATTACCAGCATCAGTGGAAGTAATATTATTTTATATTTTCCAGTGCACCAACAATAATCTTATTTCTTGTAAGTAAGTTTGAGTTCCATTATTACGTTATCGTTACCATAGAGTATGTAGGCATAAATATAACACAATGCTAAAATGCTAGTCACAAAAACGTTATTATAAATACACACAAATACAGCCGTATTCAATTTTCTATATTCGTTAAAAGAGCTATTTTGAAACCTTTATAAAAATAGTCTTTCGGCTAAGTTTGAATATTATTTTGAGATAGTAACTTTAAATAAGTTTTTTGCTGCTAACAGACGATTTTGAATACGAACTTTCAAAGCTCTGTTTTTAAAAAATATTCTAGGAAATGATTAAAAGAACCGTTTTAGCTAAAAAGGATGCTGAATACAGCTAAAAGTATGTCTTTAATGCCAACTAATATAAGACTGGCAGGAATTAATTATCTGGTACCTTTCATTATATGTAAGATGTCTCCCATAATCGATAGCTTGCCTTTACGTTTTAACAGGTACAATATCTATAAAAGGTAATAAACGTCTATGTTACAAGTGATTATTACATACGGGAATTTAAAACGATCTGGGAACATCTAGATCAATTATCAGTAGACAAGTGTAGGTACACTAATAAATATCAGGAATTTTAGATTTTATGTGATTTTAAGTTACCTAAGAGAAGTTGGAATATTTTAAATTAGACAATTTCTTAGCACAAGACAAGCCTTTAATGATTCTAAATGGTTTTATATGAATATCTTTACTTATCTTTTAAAAAACGAAAAGGATTTGCCACATTAAAAAAAATATAGGAAGTTCACCTTTCTGAATTAGATACCCGTCATGTACACTCGAAGACAATTTACCTACACCCTTTTGAATATCAGGATTTTGGAAGACGACTCGCTTTTTCCGAAATTTGGCGCACAGTAAGCATTTTTTTGCTAAAAAATGTTATTGCTTGAAACAAGTAATTACGAGACAATTATGTTAATATCGCTTAATAAGTATAATCTATATATATCTACTCTTACCACTGCACTAAAGAGTGCGAATGATTTGTTAATATAGCTGTACACATTGCTGTATGATATAGCTGATGGCTAATTAGTTTATTTATTAATTGTTTGCTGCCTATAATCACGCAACCTTTGTTTTATGGATGTAATAACACTGGCTTATCGCTCTGAAGTGTTATTTTTTTCCGATTAATGGATGAGTTGTAACATCTGCTAAATCGTTCTTCGTTGAATCATTATTACATGGCATAAAATTGTTATAAAGAAAAGGTGTAGACAATAATGGGAGAATAGATTAATAATGGCATAATCTCGTTGTTGTGATATTTATGGCAGATGCAGATTAATTGATGTACTGAAAAAGATGATCAGCAGCCTTGTAAAATGAAAGAAAGAGCTTCAAACGATTCATTCATAATGTTCTTCATCAGAACTACACTTTGTATTTCACAAATAATTATCGATAAATGCTTCAATGTGCGTAAGCGTAATTATTAAGCATGTGACGCTACCCACCAACCAACGACGCAATGGAACATGCTGATGTCTGAACTCAAATTTCAAGTGGAAATCCAAATGCCATAATAGCAAGCACCTCCGCAAATGTATTTCCGTATTATCAACATGTATTTCTAATAAATCTGATATACTTACTGCATTGTATTTTGAGTAGGCTCTAATTTAAGGCTACTGTCGAGACATAATCAACTAGATTTATGTTATGAAGAACTAAAAATTGTACCACGCAAAATCACGTTGATCTGAACAACTCTTACATTAAAATTACATTATTCAAGATCAAATATTAGATCTGTAGATTAGTTCACCAATTTTTAAGGGGAAAGCGTTATAAAAAAAAATCCCGATGGCCTGTAGTCAGCGGAAAGGTAAATTTTTCAAAATTCATTGAATTGAAATTTGAACAACCTTTTCATTGGTATACCTACATGTTATTACATAAAATTGTCGTATGTGTCATAGCCTTGCGGTTAGAGGTTTTTGTTTTGGCTGTTGAATATAAAGCAGACAGGGTTCGAGTTCCACTTCAAGGCAGAATTTTTTTTTCGCCTATATCTTTTCAATAAATATACTATATATTTTTTTAATCAGGGTCTATATTAAGATCTCCAGAAAATGTACAATTACATCAAATTTATATTGAGTGTTCATGTTTTATCAATATTTATTATTTTTCTTTATTAATTTTTATTTTTTTACCTGTGTATTTTATGAAAAATTGCTTTTCACAAAAGTTGTAGGTACTGATTATATCTATAACCTAAAATTATTTTTGATGATATTTACCCCATGGCTCTTTTTTCATAATTTTTTTAAATGTTTGAATGGTCGCCATTTTGAAACTACTTACCCGATATTGTCCAATAACGAACTCGACCGAGATATTTGAGAGATTGATTTTTGTAGCAAATTTGAACTTGATACCTTCAAAACTGCGACCTCTATCGTGTTAACAAATTTCGTTATATATATATATATATATATATATATATATATATATATATATATATATATATATATATATATATATATGTATATATATATATATATATAAACTTTTGAACCAAATGTTTTTTTGGACTAACTTATAGACATATAACAACATGCCGTTGAAATTTTTTCAAAATTCAAAAGTGTGAACGATCGCAATAGGTACATTTCTATAAGAAATTTACCTAATAGAAGGCTATGGATAGGTGTAGGGTCCAGAATGCCCACTAAGGACGGATGTAGCAAAACTATGATTCTATGGTGGAAAAAATTAAAAAAAATATGTAATTTCTCATTTTTCTATAAATAGGTATCTCTGGGGATCTCTCAATTATGATTCCACCATTCTATAGCGTAACTTTTCACTAATTTAAGTTTGTATCTTTGACCATTTTCAAGATCTCAGTGTTAATATAACAGCATTTTTAAGGCATAAATTGTGAAATAAGTAAGCACCTTGCATACAGGGTGCTTACTTATATGTTGACTTCGAAAGCTCTAAAAGTCACTTTGACTGTTCATTTTTGACAAGTTGTAACATTCAAGAATATTTGAGAAGCTGTCAAGTTTTGATTAGAAAATCAGTGTGTAAATGAGAACGTGAATTCGAAGCATTATACATATATCAGAAGCTTTGTCATGACTGACAGAAATCAACATATAAAAGAAACTACACGAGCGTCGGAGTCGTAAAGTTTTTCGGAAAATATCTATCTTCGGGGCCAGAAAGGACAATGGCGAGGCCTATGATGTATTCCTACACAAAGCTATCGCGGTCTGCTCGAAAATGTTCTCTTAGCACCATCGATGATTAATTAGTGGCAAAGATTGGTCGTTTTCCCCATACGCATCCTTTGATAGATGATATACGCTGAAAATTGTTATAAACGATTAAGCTCCAAAAGATATAGCAGGTGAAATGTTTTAGGTGTAACCATTTAGTAAGGACTTTTTGAGCGTTGCTTTTCTTAGCATACTAGCTACTATCCACCATGCACTTTTTGTGTCCTTGAGCCGATCACTGATTATGAAGATTAGATTAAGAACCGATTTTGATTTAATTTGATATCTTGTTACAATAATAATAGGTTTATATGACATACATATTTTTATTTACAAAAACGACATCACTTAGAGAACTGAATTGGAAACCGGTCATTTGTAAGTATGTCACTAACTTTTCGCGTACGAATTCGTGGGCAACAGCTAGTGCCGAAAAATATCTAAAGAAGGTACTTCACCCTCTTCGAAACGGCTGACGTTCAGTTTTATTCTCTTGTCTCTACCTGGACTGTATCGCAACAAATTTCATAATGCACTTGTTTTTCTAATGGATATTGTTGATCAGCATCTATTTTTACATTATTTTTCCATTATTGGAATACCAAAGAAAGGGATAGATATACATAATTCTAATTAATTCGAAAATGATTTGTATCAAGATATTGCAGTCCTATATGAAAAAATCACAATCTAATTAATCATTCTTTCTTATTTTATCAGTAACTTTACAAGATAAGATGCAAATAAACATTGAGATATACGGAAATCTCGAAAACAGCTATAGGTAGGTACATATAGGTACTGATAGCTAACAAATTCTTGTTCAGCCAAACATGAATTAAACAATGAAACGCATTCTATCTTTTCTTCTTTATGCAAGATTTTTGTACTTATTCACCTTGTTCTGGTTGCGATGATGAAACTTACTTATGTCTGACAGAGTTGACGATCGCGGGTGATCGATTGGATTATAGCAGCGGGTCGTCGTCATCTCCTGCTGTGAACTACCGTTTAATTAGGGCCCTATTATACGCGGACGAAAACAAGTGGGACCCCTCACCGATAAGAACAGGTGTGATAATTAACATTTCTTCTGGCCGACAAACATATATGGGCGCTCTTATTTCTTCGATATGCATTAATCAGACTGGCGTTGACGAGCTCATTGTGGCTGGAGATGCAAGGTGCGAAGTTATTTGGTCAGGTCATTTGTCAGGTGTATTGTTTTTTTTGCTTTTTCTATTCTATTTTTCAATCTATTGTATCTTGATAAATCTCGGCGCACAGCAGGAGGGTATGCTGCATCCTATTATATGGAAAATGTTGAAGCTGGATGGTAGGGTATATAAATGAATGGTTACTATACCTACATGTTGATCAGATATAATATTGAGGAGTTATTTAAGCATAAGCGGAATATGTTACAATTACATTGAGATTGTTTATTTGCTTAAAGGGAAGTGTTGTTGACTTTTTTCTACGCAAAAAAATCAATATGTGCATTTTGAAATACTTAGGGCCGATTTCATAATCAAATTTAATCTCCTATTAATTTTAATCCCACAATAAAAATCTCATATTTTTTTATTATATTTTATTATATTTTTTACTTTAAAAGAACGAAAGATAGGGTGACACGTTGAAAAAGTTATTCAAAAATTAATTATTATTCAATTTGTGTAACTCATATCTTGATGAAGGAATAAAAATACTGCATTTTTTAATAACTATTACAACGTCAGTCACCTTATCTTTCGTTCTTTTAAAGTAAAAAATATAATAAAACATAATACTTATTCTTTTAAAATAATTATATATGAATTATATTTCCAATCAAAAAAAATCTGAAATTTTTAATAGTGGATTTAAATTAATTGGGGATTAAATTTGATTATAAAGTCGGCCCTTAATAAAATACCTAAAGGTACAATCAACGAAAAAGTCATTTTTACGAATTAATACATACCAAGAAAATGTGTCTAATTTTATGTTACCTGTAGGTATTTGGTTTTTCCGAAATGTTTGATATTTTAAAATAAGACCTTACTAAATAATCCAATGATATGATGTCGAAAACAAGATATGTTTTAAGAAAATCAAGAAGAAATGAACCAATAACACAAACTCATTTTAGCAAAAATGATATATTGAAACTAAAAAAGATATCCAAGCTATTTTATCATTTAATGATATACAGGGTGGGGATTTTAAATGGAACGCTGCTTATAGCGGCCCTGGGAAAAAGATTTTTCAGAAATCCAAAAATACGTCCTCAAAGATTTTTCATGGAGTTCGCTTTTGTCATGTAAAAAAATTGAGGCCCCAAAGAGGGGGCGCAGCCCTAAACAACTTTATTTTTTCAAATTAGAAGACACTTCTTGTGGCATCTCTTTCGAAGGCTTATTGAAAAAAGGAATTTGTTGATAAGAAAAATTTTACATCTGTCAAACTATGAGTCAGAAATTTACTAGAAACTGATTTTTCACTATTTTATGAACAATTACATTTATACTGGAATGTCACCTTTTTAGCGTGACAGTTTTTGAAAATGTGCTCCATTGACCTGTTGGCACATACCCAACCGATGCTGGAACTCTTCGCTTAATCTTCTAAAAAATTCTGGCCTGATTAAACGTATCTCTGCCCGAATCTTTGCATTTAGGTCTTCCACATTTCTAGGTCTGTTGACAGAGACCTTAGTTCTTAAATCGCCTCATAAATAAAAATCTAATCGTGTAATATACGGAGATCTGGGAGGCCACTCTATAAATCCTCACCGTCCTATCCAGCTACTTGGAAATGCAGCATTTAAGAATTCCCTTACATCTCTTGCAAAATGGGAAGAAACTCCATCCTGCTGAAAAAATATCCTTTGCTCTAGATTTCTATCATTACGGAATATTCCTTGGAGTTCTGGTATTAAAAATGTTACAGGTCTCCATTTAAATTGTCTAGCAATCTGGAAGACTTAAACGCAAGAATTCGGGCAGGGATACGTTTAATTACGCCAGAAGTTTTGGGAAGAGTAAGGGAAGAGTTCTACCATCGGTTGGGTCTGTGCCAATAGGTTAATGAGGAACATTTTCAACAACTGTTACGCTAAAAAGGTGACCTTCCAATAGTGATGTTATTGTTAATATAATTGTTCATTAAATAGTTAAAAATCAGTTTTTAGAAAATTTCACATGGTTTAACAGATGTCAAAAACATTTTTATTAACAAATTCCTTTTTTATAAGCTTTCAAAAGAGGTGACACAAGTGGTGTCTTATAATTCGAAAAAACAAAGTTAGCTGCGCCCCCTCCTTTAAGGCCCCAATTCTTTTTACATGACGAAAGCGAGCACCATACAAAATCTTTGAGGATATATTTTTGGATAATTGAAAAATATTATTCCTAGGGTCGCTATAAGCAGCGTTCCATTTAAAATCCCCACCCTGCAGAGACGTTTAACACTATGTCATTTTGACAATCGCGTTTCAGAACTACTATTGACTTATGACTCATTGATTATGTCGCAAACTACTATTTCCATTGATTGACTGTGTCCAATGATCGCCGCGGTTCTATACAGAATCTTGACTTGAAATCCATCGAGAACATTCTAGACGCTTGTCAAACTGACAATATTGTGAAAAAATGTGAGAAAATGTACTTTACATATCGTTTATGGAAGGCTCGAGAATAAATCTACTAATTTTAGAATAATTAATGAAATACACCAGCAACAACTATGTTAAACAAGAAAGTAGAATAAATAGATACTAACATAAATAATAGCCTTAAGTAATGCTTACAAGGGCACTTAGTGCTACTAGTGCAATGAAAGTTGGTATTACAAAAAGGAGTGATTAAATGTATACAGCAATGATACAGCAGGGGAGAAAGTAAAAATAAATAATTAAATAATTGCACGATTTTATCTTTGGAGCGAAGATGTTCTATCCCTGAAAAATTAGAAGACATGAAGACGAGTCTGTTATAGGTTCAAAAGTAAATTGAATATATGGATGAAAGATTATTGAAAAGCCTTGGTACACCCTGAATACGTCGTTCCCACATAATATTATTGCTTGATGCAATTTCAGGGCTTTTTTGAAGTTTAATTAAAAACTTGCGAGCTTGAGAAAAAACCTTATTAGATTATTTTGTTTATTATTGACTTTCATGAGATAATGTAAAATACTAAGGATCAAGATCTCAACACATATATGCACTATAGATTTTATTATTCGAATAATATAAGATTAAGATGCCATGTTTCTTAGATATCTTGTTATTGTCTGTTACTTATGAGTATGAGATCTGTTCACGGTTTGTTGCGAATGCATTAGAATTATTCAGCATATTGAATCTACCAAGTATAGTCCCTCAAAAATATTCTCAAAAAGAGCTTAGTTCAAAGTTTACTGTAACACTATTTGCGGAGAGATAGTTCATAACAATTTATGGTGGGCCATTTTACATAATATTATCATCTTTAACAAAGCGCTTATAAAACTAACGGATGCGATTGCTTTAGAGCGGATAGAAAAAATTGTTGCGACAAAACTATTTAGAAATAGATCGTAGATCAGGGAGTGGGTGGCTATAAAATAATGCAATGCCGTCTCTTTATGATATCCCACGCTGTCTACTTGTGTCCAGCAACCGTCACATCCTCTTTTTCTTATATAGAGTCGCACTGCAGGAAGAAGATACGACTATCCCATCCTAATGTGTTGACAAGATGCCATAGAGTAATATGCAAGATACGTCAATGGCATTAAATGGTTATAATAGAATTGCTGTTACTTTTTCATAAATTTTATGTTTGTGTCGTGAATCATTGATCAGTTTGTTATAAAAAACGATTGGAATTATGTCTTATTTTGTATATGTATAAGTTATATTTGCTGGTGAATAAATTACTTGACTGAAGAATAGATTACTGCGAATAAATCATTAGCAAGAAAAAGAAGTGAAGATGAATATTTTATATTGAGGAAGACTTATCGTATAGGTATAAATGGTGGTTTGGTGATAATTTCCCACCGACACAATGAATTGTTATTTAACTTTTTTTATGCAATTTGATAAAAACACGAGAAACTACAAATAAGTATTTTGTTGTTTGATTTTGTTCGTGATTTAAACAAGATTTTGACTAACTAAGTCTAATTACAGAACCATTGACATGTAAGTCAATACTCGCTTATTATAACTGTAGATTATGTTTGCATATGGTTTATAGTACATATGGATCGATGGGAGTTAATGGAAATTACTGATAACCGATAAAGATAGATAAACTGCCTTTTCCTTCATATAACATTTCGTTCTTTGACTTAACCTAGTATAAGTGGTTGAAATTCTTATCTCTCTGCACGCTGTATGTATCCAAAGTAGTACATTTTTTCTCTTCCATAGCTATTTTCAAAGAGCTCGACAGCCCTAATTTCAGATATTAGCAAGATGTCGTCATTTCATACTTTAGAGTTCCAGGGTACCTACGTCTTTCAATCTTCTAGTAGTGACCCCAAAAGATTATTATATTGATCAATACTGGTCCGTCAAAATCTTACATCAATCTATTGTCAACATTCTTACTACGAGCAATGATTGATAAAGATTTTTGTCAGTATTCCTTTAAAGTTTTATACTTCAATGTGTTGAGTTCAAAAGTCTCTTTTGTATTATGTTCTTATGTATATAATCAATATCCTTAGTAAGTACTTCTCCTCACACCAATAAATTATAATAAAAGAGTACGGTCGGTTAATGAGAGGCTCAATAAAAAATTATGTTAATACTGTCACGAAGAAATGCTTAGAAATAGATTCATGTGAAATGCAATTATTTTCTTTCGGATGAGAGAAAATGTCCATACTAGTAGTAGTTGAGCCTTAACTTGAACCACCAGACAGCAAACACGCGAAGAGCTTTAATACTTAGAGCGAAACTGATGGTTACATACTTAAATAACTTTCTATTTGGAAAACTTACGATCGTCGGCTTCACAACTTTATACACTGATAATGTATTTTTTTCATTGCATCTTGGCATTTCAATGAAGTATCTACAAGAGTTTCATGATAAAGACTTCGCTTCATATGTATGAAAAGTTCCTTATTTTGATCAATATATTGACCATATGAGGACTTGTAATTTACCATATTTCCAAAGCTTCAGAGGATAGAACAGAAGTAACATTTTAACATTCACTGTCTCATCGCCGATTTTATTTATCTATTTATTCTATTCACAAAAAATCGCATCTGCCAACAGGCTATTAACAAGGATGTGCTTTTGTATAAAGTGGGCACCTTACGCGGTATTATAGATTCTATACAAATATTTGCGCTCTTTAGGACTTGGATCACTGCTAGGTACTATGCTGCAGTTACTTAGTATGTCCCTGAAGTTTCTGGGAATCTTTTGTATTCAGAATGCGAACAATCCACTAAAAGGTGTTTGATGGTAAATGGCACTTCACATAAATAAAAGTCTGGTTGTGGAGATCTTATTAGTACCTACCTAAGTTTTTGTGTGTGATGCGTATATATGCCCTAGACGGAGTCGGGTGATGATCGGGTGATGATATTATGTATAATGTATAGACAGTTAAGTATGTACAGTTTTTATATCTACATTTGAGGACGCTTTAATAATAAAAAAACTGCAAATAAAGTTGACAACAAAGCAAAATTTCAGCAAGAACTAATTTATAAATCAGCAGGAGTGATCAGGTAGCTGTATGGCATTCCTAGGACAATTACCTCCGGAATAGGACCTTAAAAGAGGAGATAGTGGCTGCAAGTTTGACAGAATTAGGCAAGGTATTCCAAATTTCCAAAGCCTTGACAAGGGCAGTTTAGCAGCTAACGTATGATCCAACGTAGTGGTTGCAGATTCAGTTGCATCGTAGCAGTAGGATTGCTCCTCAGAAGAAATAGCTGCTGATTTGGCGAATAGCATTAGTGACACATAAATAAGACTGCGCAGTCAGCGGGTTAGTGAACTTGTACCTAAGTGGTGAAAACGCTATAACATTCATCTGCGTAGTATATATCGAGCCAATTGGCCGAGGTATCAGTAACATTTATCACACTAAAGAACCTCAGAAAACTCAAACTCAGGATAACTGAATGGTGCATGTGGATGATATAAGAATATTCCAGCTGCCAAGGTTTAAAAATCTGCCTAGTCGGCCTCTAGATAGAGCATTCAAAAGTATGGAAACAGTCTTTAATGCAGCAGCAAAGTCATTCACTCGGACAAATCCAACCAGAGAAATCAACAGACTGATATTTGAACGGTTGCTGTAGGCATGGGCAAAATTTGCGACGGTGTATAAAATGCTATTTCAGCTTTTCGAGCGACAGGAATAGTACCCTTTAGTGCTATACCAGATTACGCATTCGTCCGATGCACCGAATTTGCAATAGTAAAGAGTTCAGATGCAAATGGCCTAGTCGCAATTGAAGTACATGGTCCTGTCAACCGGATACTCCGGCTGAGATAGCTTGAAGCATTGTCTGGATTTTATTTTTTTTAGAATATAATTTTGTTATATCTTGAATATCTCTATTGTACGATGTTATGTTTGAAATGACTTGCTAGAATAAAAATGTTCAGTCGATTTTGTAATCTATTACGGCTCTAAGAGAGTTTCAAAAAAAATTGGCCAACTCTCCCGGACTTACCCTATTATTTTCAGAAGCTTAGTTATGCGGGCATCATTTTATTTTCAATATCGTGATAATGTAAAAAGATATACCTAGGGATTTTGATAAGAAACGGAATGTGATTCAAATATTCTCAGCAACAGGGACACTTGAGAAATGACCATTGTTATTTGCGGGATGGAAAATAATATATCCGCTTAAATAACTAATTTATTGAATAACACATGCTGAAGTTGCTACTAATACATCTGAAAAAAAAGCAATTATTATTAATTTATAATTAGTTAATAAATATTCCTATGTTAACAAATTATTAATTAACCTTTCGAACAAACATTTTAATAGTTTAAATCTATATATAAACTAATAGGTAACTTATTCTAATAGATTCAAGTTAACAAAGTCAACAAATGATATCTTCACAAATACCTACTTATCTCATGGACACATCTTCGGGATAAACGAGATAGAGGCATAGTCAATTTCAGCTATCTGGCAAACCAAGCAATAGGTTCAAATGTTCGTTCAACTCAGGATATTATATCTTTGTCTGAAGGCTCATTTTAACTACTTATTTCTCCTTAAATTTTCTCTTTTTTCAGTATTATTTTGAAATTATATGTTTTTTTCGCAATTCTTTTTATGATCTTCATTATTTTCTTTCCTTTAGTTTGCTAGGGCTCTCAGTATTTTGATTATCCACTATTCCACTCTTTCCATAATCTTCATAGAGAAGCTCTTCCTTCAATTTATCTATGGCAGATTTTATTTTTATTCTGGATTTTTTTTTCTATTTACGTAGTTTTTTTTAGTAGTATATGCGAATGGCATTGTATTCTTCAAATATAGGTATAGGTTTGAAAATAAAAACCAACTGCAATTGCAATCTAATTTATTCACAAAAAAGAATTTTCAGTCATAAGCAGAATATACTGCAATAACTAGGCAATATATTACTGAAAAAAAAATAGATACTTCAATAAATACGGTCGTATATATCTATGTAATATCAAAGCTAACTAAAACTATGAAAATTCACTCCGTACCGACAAAAACACATTTCACATCCAAACAGCCAAATCAACAAAATTAATATTTATAAATATTTATTAATCATAAGAAATCGGAGTATAGAGAGGATAAAAACCCAATGGGGTCGAAAGCATAAGTTTCCTTTTGGTTAACAAGCACGTCCACTGAAATATATCAGTTCTTGATATGAATATTAAAAATGAATGAGACAAGTTAAAATCAATTCTAAATTATATGGATCGGCGTATCCATTTAGATTATGGTGAAAAAGAGAGAGCTAACTAAAATGTTACTGGAAGGGTGTCCGTGTTCGTTCATCTTATGGCGGAAGCACCCATGCGGAAAATGTAACGGTAGGTATATAGAAGAAAGACGCACGCCTTAGAAACTTGTGGATTGAAAAGATGATGAGAAACAATAGCACACTACCATAGAAACAAAAAAGCCAATAAACCGAGTGAATGTTTGAAATCTGAATAATTGTAAAAATACCAATAACATTTCGAACTGCTAGGTAAATAGGTACCTACATTGAGTGTTTGAATCGAAATACAGAATTATGATTCAAGCATTTTATAGGAATTAACGATTAAATTTCAAATAATTTATAAATGATGATACAGTTTTTACTATATTTTATTAAAATTTGGAATGTTTCAAATACGCTCTGTGGAAATGATCTTGTGATTTAGATGTAAATGAATAAATATGAATGATGTAAGACAAATGATATTGTTGTTGTTGTTGTTGTTCACTTATTTGCTATTTTCAGATTTAATAGCCCAAACGAAGGTGAGTTAATTCTTAGCTACAGGAATTGCTTTCATTGGTCGGATGAAGGTTGGATTAATACCTTCATTCATATTTTAATGTCAAATATCATATAGTACCTATGTTGAAAAATTATTATAGGTAAATTTTACACCCTGATTTTACATTTGCCTACGGAGAATTCAAGGTTCCCTATACCAAATCCCACTACTATTTATTAGAAATAGGAACAATAATCAAATCCCTTTTGATGAATCCATCTATGCACTTTGACTTGGTTGTCTAAGTAAATTTATTGGAGCTTATTTCTTAGCTTCCCCATTTTGTTCGGTTCTTCGTAAATGTCGCTGATGTGTGCATGTGTGTGAAAAGGAAATAAATGTATCTCAATCTTTGTTAATTCTTAGGGGGCTCTTGGACCCTGTGGCGTATGAAGTGGTAAGTGTTATCCTCCTCCTCCTTCTTCAAGCATATCAATGCTCTTGAAATGTTGATGTCCATGATGCTCTCCATCTCTTTGGAGGTCTCCCTAAAGGTCATCGTGTCCGTAGTTTACCATCTCGCAGGATTTTCGCTAGTCTTTCTCTTTCCATCCTGTTGACGTGATTATTCCAGGCTCTTCTACGTTTACGTCCACATCTGATTAAGTCTTCCACTTCACATTCGTGCCTTGTGTCTGTTTTTCTTGGCTATTATCCAATTTTACATATTATAGCACAAAAATATCTGGTTATACTTAATAATTAACAATCTACGCTTCGCTTACAATATATAAAATGATCTTAAATTTAGAAACCCTGCAATTGATTTAACTTGTCATATTATTCATGAAACTACTCACAATTTGGAATAAATTAGTCTGCACATATAAAACTTTTCAACTTTCGTCTAGTCGTTTAAATTAAACATAGTATTCTGGAAAATATGGTTTAAATATAGCGTCTTAGAAAAGATTGATTAATCATAAAAGGAAATTGTTTATAATTTATTGATTCATTCAACCAAGATTTTGTCATAAGATGAGTCACAAATAAAATGACAGATTTTTTGAACAGATATTAATTTTAACAATTTTCTCGAAATGTAAACATACAAAATGATATTATTATTCATCCTTCACTTATTTACAGCAGACATTTTCAAACAACAAACTCATTTGCACCATATTATTTTGAAATGATAGGTTGTAGATGATAATTTTAGTAGTTCATAAAAATGTCTGGCTCTTGGAGTTACCATTGATCACCTTGTAGCATTTCAAAATACCTACCGATAAATTGAAATATCAGTCTGTGGTCACAAAATTAAATAAAAAATTATCATAAATAATAACCGTACAGCCAAAAATCGATCGAACATAACCCTACGAATACATACACGTTCAAGTGCGGTTTGGACCCTTTTTTAACCTTAATTTTTGTTACGGTCAACCAATCAAATTTTATAAACAAAATTTCATGTTGAATTTAAATAAGTATAATATTTTATTGATTATATATAGAGATATATAGAGGATTAATCTGTTGGAGTTTCATAATTTGTTTATTATAATTTTTCGAACAAAACAGTCAGAGAAAGCTGTTTGCAAAAGTAAAAGAATTTAAGAATATTTTCAAGACAATCAATTATAAAACCAGGTAAACATTATACCTTATACATTATACATTTTTATACAATAATTCTAGTTGCTTTTCCTAAGTATGCATTATATCAACATCGAACATCGGTTAAGACTTTTTAATAAAATAATTTCAATCGCAAAAAAAGTCGTCTCATAATCTTAGTGTGTGCGTCTTTGTTAATCGTACCCTCTATCTTTCACAATCACCACAAGAAATATTTTTTAATTAGCTTTTTTTATCAAAATCCATTTCCAAAAAGAATAAACTCTATCATCTAATAACATTGATGATGATGATGATATTATTCTTTATATAATTTTTTGTATCAATGACATATTAGCAAATAATTTTTAATGGAATATCTGCAAAGTAAAAGTATATGTAAATATTTAACCAATACCACCCTTACTTACCTGTAACCTTTGAACTCTCAGTTTGCCAATGAATTATTTTGGGATAATTATCAATTATTATCTATACTAATAAATAAAATCGTAATGTATGTTTGTAAGTTTAAAATAACAGGTTTTAAATAATTGCATATGGAAGTACCTATATGTGTCACTAATAACAAAAAAGCAATTTTTCTAACTTTTTTCTGTCTGTTTGTTTCGGCGACTTTCCTTAACGTTTAAACCGATTCCGACAGGATTTTCACTGATAGGTAGCGCGGACGAAGCCGCGAGTTAATAGCTAATACATAATTAAATCAGGTAGGTACTTTGATTAACCGTCTCTATAAGGGAGTATTCCATACTCGAAGAGGATTATAGCTTTAAAAATGTAGACTCTACCATCGTGAGCCGAAAAAAAAATTGTAAGAAAATGCTTATCTTACTGGTCTATTTATTAGCCGTTCTCGATTTGCGCGCGGTTGACATATGTAAATTAGCTATTCTCTAAATTTTTTATGATCACATTTCAATGATTTGTTTGGTATACAACTCTATTCTCAAAATAAAAGAATTGCAAATGAATGCAATGAAAAGTTATTTTGAGAATATTTAAGTTTTTTATTCTTACAAAAAAATCCAAATTTTTGTTCAAATGGAATCTTTTACACAACTTCAGGATTGATCCAATGTAAGTTTTTTTGGATATGCTGCAGTATTTTTTCTAATTAAAGCCTTTAAACTGCTCTCTCCGTGCCTCCCGATAATTTTTGTATAAATGGTTTATTGTGGTATTTAATGTTCAAGCATTACCTATCATCATATAGGGGGGCAGTCTGAACCAAAAACGAGACTTGGCGTAAGTTTACGTCCGAAATTATTAAATTATTATTATGAAAGTTTACGGAAATAGTATTCTGTAAACTTTGGTATGATTATCAAAAACGCTTTTTAATGTTTTTAGCATAAGCTAAAAATTTTTATACTCGAATTCGGGGTACTAATTTCTCAGAAATTATGATGATGCTCCAGTGCTCTTTAGTCCCTAACTTTGACTAGTTGGCTGCATATTAATTAGCAAAGTATTAGATAATAAAATTTAAAATAATTGAATATCTAGCATCATCATCGTCCTTTTAACCCTTCAGATTTTATAGAATTTAGTGCCCACAATCTTCGAGTATAGTAGGCGATGGCGATGCCTGATGAAAAATGATGAATGCTCACCTATGGTCAGAAGGAGTCGTCAATAACCATTTCATGAACATAGAGCGCCACTCAATATATATATATATATATATATATATATATATATATATATATATATATATATATATATATATATATATGCTTTATACCTTTATACCTTTATACGTGCTTTTATTTAGTCGGACACAGCCACCCACTAGAAGCGGATCACGTGATTTCAAGCTTGTTAGCTTTCATCAGCGCCACATAAGTGGAAGCTGTATCCGACGAAACAAAAGCAACTGGCAGATACTCAAACTTTTCTGACCTGATTTACCAGCGGGACACACTTCGCGCCACTTTTTTACCTGGATCTCTACAATTTGACAAATTGGAAAAATTGACATCAAGGACATGCACAGAAAAAACCACAATGTCCTGACTCGCAAACATATTATCCAGGCAGGATTGTAGTCTAGTTGGTTCAAATAAAGTTTGTTTCAGGCCATAGCACTCTGCGATATCAATTAATTTACGGGTTTCAGGTGAAATGGTATTAAATTTTAAATTAGATCACCTTCAATGATATTTTTTGCTGTACCTAGGTAAACTTAAGATCAGACAGTGAACCTTCAACTGAGCCCAAGAAGGTGTCAAAGTTACCTAATGGAGACCGATATAATGAATAGAAATACAACAATACTCTGTAAATTTTTCATGCATTAAAGCCAAATTAAATTTTCTTCGACAAAAATAGCAGTCCCTCCCCCTGTGTATAGCGTTCGTGTAGAACAAGCAACCATTTTAAATACTTGGAAACATATAAGGCTGACTTCATCTGGTTTTAACCAGTGCTCCGTTATGCATAACACATCTATAACTTGTCTGCTATGAATGATTCTATCTCTCTACTTTGATCCTTAGTAACCTGATGTTGGTGTGTAGTACTCTCATGGTTTTTGTTGTGCTTTCCTGGCCATTGAGTGGCGCTCTATGTTCATGAAATGGTTAATGACGACTCCTTCTGGCCATAGGTTAGCATTCATCATTTTTCATCAGGCATCGCCATCGCCTACTATTCTCGAAGATTGTGGGCACTAAATTCTATAAAATCTGAAAGGTTAAAAGGATCATCTGCTAAATATTCAATTATTTTCAATTTTATTATCTGCTACTGTGCTAATTAATATGCAGCCAATTAGTTAGAGTTAGGGACTAGTGATGCGCAAAGCAAGACCAAGACCAAGACCGATGTGGTCTTGGTATTGGTCTTGGTCTTGCACCCTTGGTATTGGTCTTGGTCTTGCATCAAATCCTTAGTCTTGGTCTTGGATCTTGGTCTTGCATATACGGTCTTGGTATTGGTCTT
Organism: Crioceris asparagi; assembly: GCA_958507055.1. Taxonomy (NCBI): domain Eukaryota; kingdom Metazoa; phylum Arthropoda; class Insecta; order Coleoptera; family Chrysomelidae; genus Crioceris; species Crioceris asparagi. The sequence continues at coordinate 68,637,438 of OY293826.1, forward strand.
GGTCTTGCTGCAAGACTAGCAAGACTTCGCAAGACTCTTGCAAAAATTTTCATCTTCTTATAAGCGTGAAAATTTTAAACCGTAATTAATTAATTCAAATGAAGAAAAACCCTGCAATATGTATGGGAAGTATGTAATTCATAATCTATATGATTGCCTGTACCTAATTATATTATCATTCGAAATGGATAAATATCGAGCGTATAAAAAAATTGTCATTGTCCAGAACAAACAGGCCTGGTTTGTAATGGTACCAAACCAATTTAGAATAAGTAATGAGAATAAAACTAGGTGCGTAGAATTAAGTTAGGGCAAGTGAGATGCGTAATTAATCAATAAAGTTTATAAATTAATAATCACCATTCACATAGTCTGCTTGTGCTTTCTTGGTATCATCCGTCGCAACTGAGCACTCATTTTACTACATGCATACATACTTCTATTTCATAACTCATTCTCTCGCTCATTCTACAACGGTTTTGTACCATTTTCTTTGATAAAATAGAAATAATCTCTCAGAGTGGATATTGAGTGAAAGCTATTAAAAGTATATCTGGTTTATAAAACTAACTTCAACTTTTGTATAAAGCTTTTTCCAAAAAAAAAAAGAAAATTAAAAACAAGTAGAGATTTGTTAGTACTCGCATTTATAAAACTAGGTATCTATTTCAAAAATCAGTCTTGTGAATATGTCAGCTGAGTTAGTTAATAAGCAGGATCGAAAAAATAGTTTCAAAATAAAGGCAACCTAAAATTTAAAAAATATCCAAATGTGGCTACTGGATAAATGTCATCAAAAATATATCAGATTTATAGATGATTTGTAACTTTTGCTTAAAACATTCTGCGTGATAGAAAAAATAATAAAAATAAAAATACCGTGTAGTTTACCTTCCCCTGGATACGAACTGTCGGGATTCTTTGAAAACAGCTCGTTAAGGGAAATCCTAGAAGGGTTGAAATTACTGTATAGGGTATTTAAGAATTTTTTGAAATCCGGAAATCCTAGAAGACTAAAATGAACTTTTAATTCAATATTTTTAGTTTTTAGTATCTGTAAAATAAAGATCGATAATAAGGGAGTTCAGAGATTAAATCAATTAGGTTATTTACTAGCATTTCTTATCTAATCATCGAGCAAAAAAATATGTTTCCTACCAATTTGTTGTTTGGTTACGGAACTGCAAGAGTCTTGCAAGTCTCGCAAGTCTTGCAGCAAGACCAAGACCAAGACCAGGTTAGTCTTGGTATTGGTCTTGCATCCCAGTATTGGTCTTGGTCTTGGGTCTTGGTCTTGCATAGACGGTCTTGGTCTCGGTCTTGGTCTTGCAATTTTGCAAGACCAAGACCAAGACTGCAAGACCAAGACCAGTCTCGCAGCATCACTATTAGGGACTAAAGAGCACTGGAGCATCATCATAATTTCTGAGAATTTAGTACTTCGAATTCGACTATAACAAATTTTAGCTTATGCTAAAAACATTAAAGAAGCGTTTTTGATAATCATACCAAAGTTTACAGAATACTATTTCCGTAAACTTTCATAATAATAATATTAATAATTTCGGTCGTAAAATTACGCCAAGTCTCGTTTTTGGTTCAGACTGCCCCCCTATATAATGATGGGTAATGCTTATATATAATATTATAATATATATATATATATATATATATATATATATATATATATATATATATATATATATATATATATATATATCTCATTATCTTCGAAGCGTCCGTTCATAACTCCATCAGCGGGCGTTCCCTTCGAATTTATCCATCTTCTGAAGCAGATTGTTTCTATAGTTAATATATATACATTCACTTATATGTTTATGTGATGGCTTGCTATCACACAACTCTGTTTCTAGCACAAATTTACATTATGTTATTCACTTGGCGCCCTTTCATAAAACAATCATGACAGCGCCCAGTATATTAGGCAAGACTTCAATTTTTCGATTTCCTGGAGTCCATCTTGTATATTCTTATTTTATTTTGCCAACTTCTAAGCGCTCGGCCATGTTGCCATATTAATTTACCTTATAATTTCTATCTGTGAAGTCTAAAAGATATGCAATTTCTGCGTCTGCGGAGCTACTAAATTGAACAGTGGGTACATGTGGCATTTTTCCGTTTTCTCTAAAGCGAGCGCGATTGATCGTTCTCACGCTAGGAATTTTTGAAAATTATATGTTGCATCGGAGTTCCTGGTAGATATTAGATAGTTCTAGAGTACTTTCCATGAATTTGAAATTGTTCTATTGAGTTACGAGAAGAAAATTCAAAAAAATAATAGTTTTATCGAATTTCGTGAAAAAAACTGAAAATACCAAAATGATAATAACGACCACTTTTGCGAAAAATAATGGAAAAATAAAATTATGGAACAGGTCTGTTCAGAGTTGTCTTTAGTACTCTAAAAGTTCTATCGAAAATACTTATATTTTTTCTGTAGATTTCGTAATTCATAAGAAAAAAACTAAATTGTTGAAAAACATAAGAAAATCCCACAATATTGCTGTTTACAGTTTTCAATACAACTCTAAGAGTTCTGCCGAACATACTGATACCATTTTTCATTAGAATTATTAATTCATAAAACATAAATTTTCATTTTTCTTCTTTCATTATTCAAGGAAATTTAAAAAAATAGAAAAATAAAACAGTTCTGTTCGAAGTTCTCGTTAATATTGCAAGAGCTTTATCTGTAGATTTAGTATATAATTCATAAAATATTTAAAAGAAACTAAATTATTGAAAAACAAAAAAAATCCCACAATAGTTTTGCTTGCAGTTCTTGCCAGAACTATAAGACTTCTATCGAAAACCTCAATACCATTTTTTTAAATTAGTAATTTATAAGATATTCAAAAAAAAAACTTAAATTTCATTGTTTTTCTACCATTGTTCTAATGTGGAAAAGCAGAAAATTTAAAACAGTTCTGGTCGAAGTTTTAAGAGTTTTATCGAAAATCCTAATACCAATTTTCAATAGAATTAGTAATTCATAAGATATCAAAAAAAAAATATCTTTATAAAATGAAATTCGAAGTCTATCTAATATGCCCGACAACCAAAATTTGGTAGAGAGTAAATCCAATAGCGGCATAATGTCCGTGATATGATGATGACTGCTTTGTTGCCACCTGCTACTGATAAATTAGACGTTCCTAAAGATAGCAGAGCAAAGTGAGCAGAATCCAAAGTATATATTTGGTCCTTATATAGCTAATAATTCTATTGACAAGTATTTAATAAAAAATATAACAATTCATTTCTGAACACAGTACTTAATTATCAATTACTTAGTTCTACAAGATCTTAAGACGATTAAAAGAAATGATTTCTAAAGGTTGCTGTGCTAAGTTTAGATCTAAAGCAAAGCAACCATTTTTCAATAAAATATAAGAGCAATTAATTTCAGAATACAGCTTTAATTAGCCCTACAAACACTAAAAAGAAGTTTTCAAAAAAGTTGATTTTTAAAGGTTGAGACTTTCCAGAAAACTATAAGAGCAATTAATTTCGGACTACAGCACTTAACTAGCAATTATTTAGCTCTAAAAGCATTAATAAAGTTGTTTTTTAAAATCAAAGCAGCCATTTTTCAAAAAAAAAACAATGAGTAATTAATTTCGGAATACAGCACCTAGTTTACACATAATTAGCCCAGCAAGAACTAAAAAAGAAGTTGTTAAGACAGTTTATTTTTAAAGGTTGCTGTTTCAGCTAAGATCTAAAGCTAGCAAAGCAGTCATTTTCCAAGAAACTATAAGAGCAATCAATTTCGAAGTAAAGCACTCAATTAGCTCTACTAGCACTAAAATAAATGATCAAAAAATCTGAATTTTAAAGGTTGCTGCGATAGCTTTAGTCTAAAGCGAGTAGAGAAGCGATTTTCAAAAAAAATATAAAAGCAGTTAATTTCGGAATATAGCACTTAATTAGCACCTAATGTGCGCTATAAGCACCAAATATGTATTTCGGATTCTGCTCACTTGTCTCTAATAGCATTGTGAATATATTTTCACATAAAGAATACTTATTAGGTATGACATAATATTTTTATTCTGTGGTTCACTTTTATGTACATCTACTTATCTCTAAATATAATGAAACAATGTCACTATTCGCGTCTGTGAGCTTAGTTCCTTGAAACTATGAAAAGGGCTTTTCTTCCAGAAACGCTTTTTTTTAAATTGGCTACTTCTACTTTATATTTGGCTCCAGTGTCAATATTACAGTAGACCTTACTCTGTATCTTATGAAATAGTGAGTTATTAAGCTCCACAGGAAAATATTATTAGGATATTCGACATGAGCCTTAAGTTCAACTGAGACATTTGAACAGAACTAGGTATTTGGGGAGTCTCTTGTTTTTCAATAATTTAGTTTTTATCGAATATCTTATGAATTACAAAATCTACATAAAAATGATATTGAAATTTTCGTTAGAACTCATAGAATACTAAAGATAACTGTGAACAGACTGTCTTAATTTTTCCACATTTCCTTGAAAAATAGAACGAGTAGTTTGAACATTCAAGTTTTTTTGTTGAATATCTTATGAATTTCTAATTCTAAACAAAAATGATACAAGGATTTTAGATTGAACTCTAGAGTTCGAACGAGAAGTGCAAACAGAGCTACTGTGAGATTTGTTTTGTTTTTCTTTAATTTAGCTTTTTTCAAATATCTTATGAATTACTAAATCTACAAAAAAATGAAAATTTTCAATAGAACTCTAACAATACTAACGAGAACTTTGAACTAAACTGTTTTTATTTTTCCACTTCTCCACATTTCCTTAAAAAACTGGAAGAAAAAAATTTTACTTCAAGTTTTTTTTGAATATCTTATGAATTACAAATTTTTCAGAAAAATGGTGAGTATTAGTATTTTCGAGAGTTAGAACTGTAAACAGAAGTATTGTGCATTTATTAGATAAAGAAAAAAATAAAATACCAAATCCGCATTTTTAAAGTTTAATAAATTACCGTTAGATTAGGTTAATTATTGATGTTTGTATTAAAAACAGCAGAATCCATTTCCACTTTCCTAGTTGAGCTTCTTGGCTATTTCTAATATTTAGATAGTTATATTGACAAAGCTTAGATATGGGATATTTCCGTTAAGAACGTTTATTTATAATTTCGAAACTGTGAGTACAATCTCAAGCGTTGGGCATAAAATTGACTTTTAGTTTGCGAGATTTTTCTTTCCTTTTTATGATACAATTTTACACCAAATCCACGAATGTCTAAATCAAACCATGTTTGCCATATTTGAAATTTTATATCAAAAATAGTAGGTACTTGGTGGCTTAAATATAATTATAAAACAGTATCATTCGTAGATCTTTATTATGTAATTATAAGGGGTCTTCTATCTAAGTACGTATCAAACTAACAGAAATATTAGTCTTCCGATTTCCGATCAATGTTAATACAGCATATAGGTACAATGCAAGATATAAGGTATGGAGCTACAGTCCATAATACAAGGAGAATTTTATGTCCAGATGACAAGTCCGGACGCCCAGAAATAGACAACATGAAAAAAAAAATAATTTGGCAAATATACCTATAAGCTGGTACAATGTTGCCACTTCAAGGACGCTCAGGGATAGGTATGTCTAATAATCTCACAGATATACGGACGTTTGGTAATCGTCAAAATTAGACCTTATATGCATTTATATATACGTCGAGAAACCAAGACGCCCCCATCCGATCAAGTGCTAGAACTACTCATATACACTTGTGCATGCAAAAATGCGTCCAAACTTATTTTCGTAGAATAACGCCAAATGATGATCTAGGCTTGGTGGCAAATTTTTTATGGGGATACATCTGGACGTCCTTATATACGGACACACGGTTGAAGTTGGACGCCCAGAAGATAGAAAATGGTCAATGTATATATATATATATATATATATATATATATATATATATATATATATATATCATCATCATCATTTTCAGCCTTATTCGTACTATTTTTCACGTAGTGGCCTCCCTTACATATTTATGTATTGTTCTCTTATTTGAGCCCATTGTTGTCTATCGTTGGCTATTCGGGCCTATGTTGTTCCTGCTAATTTCTTGATGTCATGGTCCCATCTCATATTTGGTCTCCGTCTTGGTCTTTTTTTATTTCGAGGGTACCATAGTGTAATTTTCGTGGTCCATCTATTGTCTGTTCTTCTAGCTAAGTGCCTTGTCCATTGCCATTTGAGTGCCTTGATTCTGTGGATTACATCTGTAACCTGGGTCTTCTGTCGTATCCACTCGATTCTTTTGCGGTCTCTCTTGGTTATTCCTAGCATAGTTCTTTCCATATCTATGGTAGCACAACGATCTCGTTGTGCTACCTGGAGTTTTCTTACGGTATCCGATTTCATAGTCCAGATTTTGCATCCGTATGTCAAGACTGGTAGTACGCATTGGTCGAACGCTCTTTTCTTGAGGTAGGGGGGCATTCTTGATTTGAATATTATTGTGTTTCTTCCGAACGTTCTCCATGCTAGTTTAATTCTTCTGTTAATCTCTGGGAGTAGAGATCCCGAGTTGTGTATTAGTTGGCCCAAGTATATGTATTCTTCTACTATTTCCAGAGTCGTGTTGTTTATTTGTATTTCTTGTTCGTCTACCAGTTCGTTATACATGATCTTCGTCTTGGCTAGGTTCATTTTTAGGCCTACCTCATTGCTTGCGGTGTTCAGGTCATTAATTTGCTGTTGAAGTTCTTCAGGGTTATTAGCGATCAGTATTATGTCGTCCGTGAACCTTAGGTGGTTAGGTATTCTCCGTCGATATGTAGACCTGTGTTGTTCCAGCCTAACTTTCGGAAAATTTCTTCTAGAGTTGGTGTGAAGAGTTTGGGAGATATGGCGTCTCCTTGTCGTACTCCTCTGCCAGTTGGGAATTCTGGAGATTCTTTGTACTTATATCATTACTGTAGCTTTGGCTTCTTTATATATGTTAGCTAGAGTTTCTATGTATGGTTTATCAACACCTTGATTTGTAAGAGTTTCTATGATGGCTTTGGGATATATCGAGTCGAATGCCTTTTCGAAGTCTATGAAGGCTAGTGCTAATGGTAGCTCATATTCCTTTGTTCGACTGATAATTTCTCTTAATGTATGAATGTGGTCTATTGTACTGAAGCCACTTCTAAATCCAGCTTGTTCTCTTGGTTGTGCAGCGTCTAGTGTCCTCTCTATCCTACTGTCAAGTATTTTCGTGAAGATTTTATATGCTATGGGCAGTAGGCTTATAGGTCGATAGTTCCTTATATCCTCTTTACTGCCTTTCTTGTGGATTAGGGTGATATTTGCGCTATTCCAGTTTTGCGGTATCTTTCTTGTTTTCAGGCAAGTGTATATGTGGGCTAGGATTTGCCATGTGCTTCTGCCTGCATAGTTCGGCCGTTACGCCATCGTTGCCTGCTGCTTTACCATTTTTTATACTTTATAGCGCTTTCTCCACTTCTTCTATGAGAACATCTGGTATGCCATCTTGTGAGTGAGGTGTCGACATTTGTTCTGTTATTTCCGGGGCTTTGTATAAGTCACTGTAGAATTCGGTGACTAGTTTTATTATGTCTTCTTTGTTGGTTATCCTTATGTTGTTATTTATGAGAGCGACTACCTGTTTTTTGCCAATGATCATCTTCTTAGCTTTCTTGTAGCTTTTCCTGTTCTCGATTGCCGTTTCAATCAATCGTTCATTGTAATTTCTGATATCTTCGGCAAACTTCTTCCGTATAGTCTTACAGAGTTCTGTATATTCTATTATCTGTATATTGTTATTGGTCTTCATGTCCCTGCGTTTCTTAAGTAGTGCTTTGGTATCTTCAGACAACTTCTTGTGTTGGTTAGGTTTACTGGTTTCTCCTACTAATTTGGCGCAGCTCAGAACAGTTTCCATGATCTCCGTGCTGTCTTCTTGTTCTTGCAGCCTTTTCTTGAGCATCGTCTGATATTGATCAGAATTTTCCTTCAACTTGTCAATATCTAATCCTGTCGTCGTTGATTTCTTCACAAGTTTTACTATTTCGAGACTTGTGTTGAGGACGATTCTTGCTCTGATCATTCTGTGGTCGCTATCTGTACGGAATTTGTTGAGAACACCTGTGGCTTTAATAGTGTTGGTGCTATTGGTTATAATGAAATCGATTTCATTTCTGGTGGTTCCGTTGGAGGATTGCCATGTCTATTTTCTATTGGGATTTTTCTTGAAGAATGTATTTGCAATGGACATGTTGTATTGATGTGCATATTGTACTCTCCCCTCTCTCATTACGGTCTCCGAGTCCAAGGTTTCCCATAGCCTGTTCTTGATTGCTCCGGTTTTCCACTTTTGCATTGAAGTCTCCTATTAGATACTTGAAATGGCTGTTGTCATCGTCGAGTGTTTGTATGATTTCATTGTAGAATTCCTCTAATTCTTCGTCTGAGTGACTTATTGTTGGGGCGTAGATCTGTATAATTTGTATCCTGTATCTCTTAGATATTCGTAGGGTTAGACTGGCTACCCTATCTGAGATACTTGATACATTGATACTATTCTGTCTTTCCATGCCTTCTTAATGAGGAATCCTACACCACTCGTTCTACCGTTCGGTGTACCTCGATAGTAGAAGATTTAGAAGAATGTTCGGCAGTTATAGCTGGCTACGAATAGCGTTGTTGTCTTGGATGGGTAGTAGTTTAGACTCCGCGGATTCTTAGCACCCTCTGCCCTTCTGGCTGGATCCTGAAGACTACCCTCTCCAGGGCCATTCGGGCGTACGGAGAATGAGGGCCATGGTTTTGGACCTTGTACCCCGGGTGGATAGTGGGATTTTTTCATTGATTGAAAAAACCCTGCCTTGAGTGGGATTCGAACCCAGGACCTCAGGATTTGAAATCTTTGAGGTCTGCGTTCGAACCCACTGAGGGATATATATATATATATATATATATATATATATATATATATATATATGTATGTATGTATGTATATATATATATATATATATATATATATATATATATATATATATATATATGTATGTATGTATGTATATATATATATATATATATATATATATATATATATATATATATACATATAAGTATATATGGCCTCAATGTGAAATTTGAAATTAATTGAAACATTCAAAAATTGTACTGCAACAGAAATACACATTCTCTGAAATACAGATCTCCTAATTTCATAATAGAGTGGTTTTCAAAAAAATCGTTAATTTAGAATCTGATATTAACGAAGCATTCATCAATAAACAGGATTGTGCAACAATTTCTTTAGATACCTGTAACAAAAGTCTAAGATACTTTTCGAAGATATGATATATTAAAAATACTAAGCCTTTCCAAGTAAGGGCCAACGGATACGTTTCTGAACATCGAATCCAAGAAAATGGATTGACACAGTAATCTCCCCTATCAAGGATAATGGATTATCTTTTCCCCTATGCACCACATTATTTTTAGTTTTTATCAACTGCATACTATTTAGTACACAGTTGTAGATGACCGATAAGATCAAAACTGTATGTTGATACTTCGGTAATTTTCTGTAATTTCGGAACCCAAACTATTTTACAGAATAGATATGTTCAGGGGCCTGAAATAATATTCACATAAAACAGGAATTCATTTCTCATTACAAAGTACAAGGTTATGTTATTCTCCAAGAATTCCCAACCAACACTACCTTCATTCTTTATAATAGGTATATATAGCCCTAAAGAGCATTTTCCACCCATAATAAGCTAACCTTTGAATCAGAAAAAATATTTTTGTTTAGTCATAATTGGTGAAGATTTTGAAGGAGTAGTGGGTATTTTTCTCCCCAATTTTTACGCTAATGGAAAGATTACGGTTTTGTAGAACAAGTAACAAAACCGTATTTTTTGCAACATAAAAGTTGATTTTTCTCGAAAACGGTCGACTTTAAAGCTCACGACCAACAATACCTTTTTTGTGTAGAAAACATTGACGGTTCGAATGGGCGCCTCTAAGCCGTACTTTTTCCATTGGCGTAGAAATTGGGGAAAAAAACAGCCACTATTCCTTCAAAATCTGCACCAATTACGTCTTAACAAAAAAAAATCCTGGCCCAAAACTTAGCTTATTATGAGTGGAAAATGCTTACAAAAGCTGTTTTCTGTACGATTAACGGTTCCGGAGATATTCACAAGAAGCTATTTTTTTTTTCAATCTCAACACTGTATCTTTAAAATGGTGCATTTTAAACTTTTTTTCATATTTTTGGACGAGCTATCACATCCTCAAGTCCTGCGCCTATATTATGAAACACCCTGTATATATTCAATGTGAAATTAATTTAAACATTCAAAAATTGTATTATTCACCAATTTACAAGCTAACGAATCAATGCATAGCTGCGTCTTTCTTGATTGCCCATCTTTAAAAAAGGAGATCCATCCATACATACATATACATATCATTATTATCCAAGGTAATTGAAAAGTGTTTGGCTATAAAAATAGTTAATTACTTACTGAGGAAAACAAGTTGTTTGCAGATTGCCTATGGAGATTCTGGAAGGGTAGGAACACAGCTCTTGTAATTCTGAACTGAGTTTCGCAAAATGTGTTCTAAAAACGACTTATCTTGCTATCTTCCGATCTCACATTGCTTATGCGATACTTATGTGGGGACACTCAACAGATGCACAAAGGGTTGTTTAAAGCAGAAAGCTGTGAGAGTGATAGGTATATGGACTGGCGTTTAGGGATGAGTGCCGTATCACCTTCATACAAACATAGGACAATATCGGTCAGTATTCGATTCATGAATATTCACATAAATATAAGACAAAACTGTGTACCTATATATTGACGTCTTAGGATATTTCAAGACGGCATCAGATATTGGGCAATAAATATTTGCAATGCCCTGCCACTTGCAGTAAAAATGCTTTAGTATTGAGCATTTTAATGCGTCCTTAATAAGAAATGCCTTCCTTACATTGAATGACTATTTTAGTTCTGGTTTGAATATACCTATAGAATTTTTTTTTATTTTTTTTTTAATTCTTATGAGAATCCATTTTTAATTTTCTTGTTTTACTTTTCTAATCTAATTTTATCTACTTTAAGACACTAATATTTTGATCTAACATGAATAAATGATCGATTGATTGATTGATGTTATTTTTAAGAGATAGAAAATTGCATATCAGACAATTACAATACTAAAATAGGATATTAAATAAATACGTTTACAAAAAAACTATAGTAATAAGAAAATATATCAAAGAATTTTCAAGTCCAGTTCACTTTTGCTATAGTAACACAACATAATTTTGATACGCACCAGAACTCCTCTGCTCTTATATGTATTACACCCCACTTTCAAGATCGAATAATTCTTCAGAATGATCGCCAAGCCACAGTTTTTTTACATTATTTAAGAATTCGTATCTTCTATGTTCTCTTTGATGTTTTTGAAACTAAATGTAGATTCTTACCCCAAAATATATCTTTGTAATTTCGGTAAGGTTTTCATAAAAGTACCTACCTAATAAATAAATAGACTATTTTCAGGTTTTTTGTTTGGAACATTTACTTCCATATGCTGGTCTCAAATTGTCAAGGCTCAACCTAAAAAGGTTCAAAAACAACCTCTTGAAGGAAGATTTTGGTCGTGGAGGGAGAGATATGTGATATTGATGAGTCAACTGGTATACCCCAGTCATAGGCGAGTTGTAATCATTTGGTGTTTTCTATGCCTTCTAACTATGTGTGGGAGAATACCTGGTCTTCTTCATTTCACATACAGAACAAATGGTAAGCTCTCGTTTCATTGTATTTAGAGGGAATTGCACATAGTGAGGCACCTCTTTATCTTCCTAGCTGTAGAGATCTCTATAGCTTTCATAGTACTTCCTTCAAATAATTCCCCTGTGGTTATATAAATGTTGTCTTATGATCTTCATTTGTAAAATGTGACTTTTACAACTGCTTCAATTTTTGAGGATACGAAAATAGGTATATATGTTATCAACGACATAATATATGAGTGGAAAATAATCAAACGAGGGTGGGCCAGTAGTTTATCTGTTTTAGTATTGTCCTCACACTAGCTCTGACTCTCGCAAGGAATAGTGACAACAGTCAATTTTCTGGAGAAATTTGTGAAGTCCATGTCTCTATATGGTCTCTATCTATATCACTGGATGTCAACTTTATACGTGTAAACAAGATCATGAAAACACTTTGTTTATCGACTAAACGTTAATTTCATTTTTATTCAATTAAGTGAGACCAGTTTCACATATTTGTAGGGGGATGAGCCAGGGTGGCAGTGTTACCTGTAATTGCATTTCTGGAACTATAACGTTAGTATTGGCTATAAGATTCCGGTATATTAGTTTTGTTAGATTGGAAATAGCTGAAGCTGCAGAGTGATATTGTTAAGTATTATCTTCTATAGAAAAAAATTATGGCTCACTTGGATGCGATGGATTTCATAAGTTCGTGATTTTTTTTAGATACTTGAGCTGTAGCATCCAGTTTAACGTTTTGTCGAATATTATACCTGAGAAATTGATAGTGTCCACAATCTCTTTAGGGCTATATATATTATGAAGGATAAAGATAGTGTTAGTTGGGACTTCGTTTTTTTGTAATAAGAACTGAGTTTCTGTTTTATGTGAATATTATTTCAGGCCCCTGAGCGAGCACATCTATTCTGCAAAATAGTTTTGGTTCTGCCATTACAGAACATTACCAAAGTATCAACATACAGTTTTGATTATATCGGTCACCTGCAACTTTATAGTATACAGTTGATAAGAACTAAAAATAATGTGGTGCATAGGAGCAAAGATAATCCATTATCTTTGATATCAACAATTTCTTTAAAAAACACCTATATCTGTTTTTCAGAGAACGTGTATTTCTATTGCAGCTACAACAACAAATACTCAAGTCCGTCCGTCCGTTTGCCTGTTAGCGAGTTGTATCTTATGAGCCGTATCTAATAGGTAGACAGAATTTTCAAAGAATGTGTATTTATATTTCTGCTATAACAGAAAATTATTAGTCCGTAATAGTGTAATAGATAGACAAATGAAATATTCACAGAAATTGTATTTCTATTTTGACATAACAAGAATTACTATATCCGTCTATCTGTCCATCCGTCTATCAGTGGGCTAACCATAATATGTAGAGAGTTCACATTTTTAGAGAATGTGTATTTCTATTGCTGCGAAACAAAAAATACTAAATCAATCCATCCGATAGTCCGTCACAATGATACGGAACCTTTCGTGGGCGAGCTTGACTCACACTTGGACGATTTTCTTATTTTTATTATTACTATAAAAAATCACTATTTATCCTCTAACCTCTTCGAAGGATTTCTTTGGGAGCAAGTAGGTTAGGTTAGTTTAAATAATTTAATACAAGATCATCTGACTATATCCATCAAAACCAATTTTTAAATACTTAATTAAAACAACTGTAGAAACTACTCCAATTTAGAAATAAAATTTAATTAATTTTCTCAATATCCAGATACTTATAGCCAAGTTAAGAAGGAAATCATATTCTTGTTTCAATGATTCTGGGCATGATTTGGAATCTGACTGCAACAATATGCTTCTTTGGATGAAATATAATTACCTACTTATTTCCTGTAGTCCTTAAGAATATTGGTCAAACACTCACTTCTGTTGAAATAAATTACTGCCATTCAATCTACAAATCTTTGAGACTGAATGCCAAAATGAATGAATACAGAATCAAGAAGCACAATCTCTTTAAGTTCACTGAAATGGATAGCGGCCAAAGAGGCAAGATTCAGAATTCGTAAGAAAAAAGTTTTTCAACATCGACCCATTATTATGACGACCATTTTGAAATACTGGGAATAAATATATTGGATAAAAACAGCCGTTTCTCTTTTCCAAGTGGGTGTGTACGTCAGAGCGTATGTGTGTGTGTGTGCACGCTGGGCTAAATTACATACCTGAATACCTACCATGCACCTAGTCGTTCATGTAGAACCTTTCAATTTCGTCGTTATCGAAATGGTAATCAATGATTGATTGGACCGTTGTAATTGTTCCGAAGCACACTTTGATAAAGCTGCCTGAACGATGACTGGCCGTTTTCTGCGCTTAATTTAAACGGACCGTTTCATTGGCTGTCGTCGGAATTGCTTCTTTCGCTCTAGATGGAAAGCCTTTGGTTAGACTAAGCGAGTTTGTTAATTGGTCGGAAAAGAGTTTCAACTCTAATATATCAAGGCAGTGGTAGGTACAGTTGAAAGGGCAGGAAGATTTGTGGTACCTATGCTGGCCGCTGAACTACATCTGCTGTTCATCAATGAAACTACTCTGATAGACTAATTTCTTGCCGTTGAGCTATTCATAACAAAAATTATTGCGGAAAGTATATTTATTATAGGAGCAGTTTTATAATATGAACAATTTTGCCCAAAAACTCACTACCTACAGAATACTGTCGTTATAGACATCGACAGACATTCTGAGGTCCATATTGATTTGTGGTGTCTGATGTTGATAGAACTTTAGATCCGAAACGAAGTAAAGTAGATACGACCATTTTTAGCGACTTAAATCGTTTCTTCTAATTATAAAATATAGATATATAGGTACTCACAATATTCTGCTTTAAATTTCATTTATTTACAACTCATTTTCCTGCCTTTTTTCAGGCATATTTGCTGAGCATTGAATTTCCTGAAACAACTTTAATCTGGGACCTAAATTGGGCTAACTTATTGAATGTTTTTAATACAATCACCACTGAAATATATGCGCCAATATATTTGTCATAGTAGGTTATGCTTACTTCATATTTGTTCTCGATATTAACTTTATTATCAAGCCAATGAAAAAAACTAAGTTCTTTCTTTATCTCAATATTTTTAATGGTAAACAGCCAATCAGCCGATTATTATCATAAAATCAAATCAAATGTTAAAGTATTTTGATTTCTGGATTTTTGTACTCTAGGGTTATTTAGGACTCTTTTATAATAAAATCTTTTCAAGATCATGCCACTTCAGGTTATAGTGGATGTTGTCGCTAACTTCCTGGAGCACCAAGTACATATTCCTATTTATTTCATTTATTGTTACCTGAGAAAACTTCATGGTGTGTTCTATCTGGTTCACCTTTACATTTCTTCAATAGTTTTTCAGATATTTTGATTATTTTGACAGAAATAGCATTATTTTTATTTTTTAACGCTGTGTACTCAAGCCATTTATACTTAAACTCTTCTGGCATACACAAAACACATTGACTATTGATTTTCGAATACAGGGTGACCAAAATTTTACGACCAATTACCTCATTTTTAAAGCTGAATAAGTTCGTAATTAGGGTTCCGTAGCAAGTGACAAAAGGAAGCTTGATGGTCTCGCTTTTCAATTGTTCGATCCCCCCGATATCTCCGAAAATAGGAAAGTAAAACGTCCGAAGAAAATAGGGTGTTATATTCTGACGCTTTTCCTTTCTTCTACCGTTTTCTTGCTATGACATATTCTCTAATAAAAGCCAGTCAAACGCCAAACGTCATATCCAGTATCAATTAATTTTTACAGTAATTGCTTCTAAACTAATCTACAGGATCCTTGACATTGGAAGTTTTTTTTTCTGTATAGCGCTTGCAGTTTTTGAAATATTAAGCTGAAATTCAGAATAAAGGTTACGCTACATTGGGTATGCCAAATGAGGTTGTAAATCTACAGGAATCCATTTTTCCAGGGGTCATGCCCCTTTTACTCCCCCTGAACTTTTTTGCGATGCGCCGCAGGTGGATTCTAAACTGCAATATGAATTTTCAGTTTTGTTTAGAAACGTTTTGGTATCTTGTAGTTTTTTTTTTGTAAATGCGATTATTCTCGAGAAGAAAATTAAAATTAATTTCTCTAATTCACTAGATAGAATTTTAGATATTTAAAAGGATCTAGTAGGCTCAAGTTTTATTTGGATAATGTACTATTATTATTAATTCTGATATGTCGCATTTCAAATCGCAACTTTCAAATCTTGTTTGCACAAAAGGCTTTCCATGCTTCAAGGAACAACTCTTCTTTCACCCCGAGAAATATCTACATTCGCAACTTGAGAAAAAATACTATTCAGTTCAGTACAGAATATTATTAAAATTGAGGACAAACTTTCTAAATAAGTCAACAGTCAAATAGGAACTCATCATATAATAAATAAATTCTACCTAAATTACTGACTGAATAAGAACTGCTGACTAAGCCATCATTAATATATAATCTACATCATAACTTTGGTTATTTGTGTAATAACATTTCCTTGATAAAGTATGAGGATCCAAAATTGTCAAGTCACTATGAACATAAAATAGCCAATTCAAGAGGAATTTCGTATTACTATGAATAGTAAAGACAAATTATAATATTGAACGTTCATCACATATTTAAACCTTAATTGTCCTTACCATAAAAGGTGGTCTTCAACAGATGTTCCACATCTTGCAAAAAATATCGAATGTTTTGGAAAAAAGCCCCTACCAAGCATTTGGTCAGCGGCATGAATAGTGTTTGAACGGGCTCATATAGAAGTAATTTGAAGCAATTGTCGCAATTGCACGTTAAGTGTTCTAAGATCTATGGAATGAAAATAATTTATAAGTGACTATAAATGGTATGTAAGCACTCTTGTTATGCTCGGTTATATTGCAATATTATACTTGATTATTTTTTTGAATGCAATTTTACTATTGATCATATGAAAATGTTACCAAAACTGTTATTTCTTACAATTCCAGCGATACTAGATTCTCTATCAATAATATTTTGAATTACCGATTAAGGGAAGACCAAGGTTTTAGAGAGGGGGTATTTTAGACCTGCCTGAGTAGCTAACACTGCAACATGGTAGGAAACAGATTTCTGCATTAAATCCTGGCTTGATTCCAGCTAAGCCGTGAAGACGTTTCACGGAGCTATACTGTGGTCAAATTGTGGAAAGCATAAGCAACTCACCAAGAGTATTTTGTCTAGTAAACCTTTCAACTAGTCCCCGTTGGAATCGACAATAAACTGAAACATTTCACAAATATACGCGAGAGGTCGCCAACACTGTTAGACTGTAAGGCAAGAAGAATGGTTAAATGGGTACGTACCTACTGGTATTAGCAGCTGAGTACTTTAAAATTGTCAGTCTCCAAATGCTTTACACCAATCCTGTCTGGATGAAGCACGTGACCGTTTGTAAAACCAGTGACACTTTCGACAAGGGCAACAGGAGTTTTGGAAAAAACTACTCTCTATATTTAACCTTACATCGTATTAGGGGATTTTGCCTTGGGGACCATTTTGCCTTCACTATGGTAGGATGCTCCAGGAGTGGAAAACGCAATGGAAGCTCTGTCAATAGGGGACATCAAGAGGACATGGAGCCTTGAAGGCCCAGGAGTATACTATAGCGAGATTCAAACAGAAAATGCAGTGTGAAGCATCAGTCAGGTTCTGTTTCAAGCAACTTTCGCCGCTTAGGTTTAAATTTTATGCAGTATAGAAAATGCCTGATGGGTCTCTCATCACACAAAGTTTTGATATACTTGAAGCTGCAACTAACAACATTTGATAACCTGATAACTACCTTTAAAGGGCGTTTTGCTTTGGTAGGCCGCATGATGCAAAGAAAATATTTCCATACATTTTGTTTCCACAAAATCTTCATCATTATGTCTAAAAACCATATTTTTGACCATTTGTTTGTCTGTCTGTGCCAATATTTCGGCAATAAGTGGACTGATTTTGTTGCTTTCTTTCTTATTCAAGATGATCATCCTCCACCCAACCATTTCCCCAATAATTGCTAGGCAATAGATAAGATACGTGCTTTGGTCAAGACTAGCGCGAAAATGGCTCCAACGGTTTTGATCAAAGTTGCCTGAAGTATTATGCTATTATATATATATTATCCTTAACCGTGCACTATGAGGAGAAAAGTTATGCATAAATGAAGTGTCAAATTTGCTATATGTTTAGTAATTTAATGACTAAACGGTTCATCCTATGCAAAAAATAGATATGGCCATTGTTGTTTATCTGGGAACGTTGAAAAGAAAAAGTATTAAGTAAGTTTCTGTATAAACTCAAGTCACGAACGGAATGTAAGCTTCCTCCAGATGCATAAGAGCCGTCAAACAGTATCAACAAAGCCAACCAATGAATTCAATAGCCTGTTACGGAATCGTCTTCTATAAAGGAATTACTAAAAGTGCGTTGCACTACTAAGTGAGTTTATTTAGTGGAATCTCTAGTGACCACCCCCGAGAATTCAAATGTTAGCCGGTAAACAGGCGTGATCGCTTAACTGAAATTGGTTCATTATAAATTCCATTAGTGAATACGAAGAACTCCTAAAAAGTCGATGAAGGTCGTTCAGTTATATTCGCTTCTAAAAGAAAGCTTTAGAAATATTTATTCTGCAAACGTGGTGGCACTATTACAAAATTAAGTTATCAATTTAGATTATATTTAGATTCAAATTAATTTCATTATTTATAAGCTAATTGAATCTACGATAACAATTCCATTTGGCTTTGGTTTTATCAAGCCTTAATTTCCCGGTTACGTTGCTAAGAAACAGAACATTATTTTTAAACTTTTGAATCGCGCTCGCGCTGAATTCATCTGGTCTGTCATAAGCACAACTTCATGATCAAATAACAGAGTGTTCTTCAAGTTATAGTTTTTCTTATGTCATATAAAAACTAGTTTTTCCAGTTTTTCATATGCGGTTTGTTTTTGAGCATATCCGTAGATTCTTGCACCAAGGTAAAGATTTTTTAGTTCCCGTAAGGATGTCCTAAGAAAATATACTTAATAAACCATTTTCAGGTTTCTTGTTTGTAAAATTTAGTTCGATAAGCTTCAATCAATATCAATCGCATTGGCGAGTTTAGGAGCCGGCGAATCATCTATTTGCGATCTTGATATTAACACAAACAACTTCCCACTCGTTCTATAGCCAACTAGCTAGTGACCGACTTAAAAAAAGGAGAAGGTGTACAATTCGGTTGTAAGATTGCTTTTTTATTTTTTGTTTTTTTTTTTATGGCTGTTCGCACGTTTTGCATAGTAAACGTACTCCGATTTAGACGATTTTTGTTTCATTTGAAAGAGGAGAGTTGAGAAATGGTCCCATATTGAGAAAAATCAAATCCAAAATCTCCTTCTCTCCAAAAATTGAAAATCCGAGACAGAATTAACGAAAATTACATATCCGGAAATGTTTAAATTGGACATTTCTTAGAATAATCATACGTTTCTGCGCTACAGTCTGAAATATGTGTTTCAGCTATGTGGAAGGGGCAAATTTTTCCGAAAATCGAAAATTCGAGATTTGAAAATTAGAAAGAGGACCATTTCCGGAAACATTTAAATTGGACATTTTTTACAAAGAGTTACGGTTTCCGAGTTTCGCAATGGTAAAGTCTGAAATATGTGATATGCGTATTTCCGCTAGTACAAGCTAAACCTACCTATAACTTTTTGGGTATTAGTGAACGTTCAACAATTTTCATGACTAATGTTACACTCAAAAATGTGAATATTTTTTACAAAAAATTGGACCGGCTTTATCAGTTGTTGCACTGAAAAATACAAAATAATATTAATTCTATTTGTGCTGGTTCTTTTGGAGTTGGTGCATACAAAAACAAACTACAACGGCCCAGTCATGGTGTAATCAAGTGGAATCATGGACTCCTGGGACACTATGTATGATTTTTCTCAAAAATCGAAAATCTCAGATGACAGATCAAAGACTGGACAATACCTGGACAGTTTACATTGAATGTTTTTTCAAAAGAGTTATGGTTTTCGAGTTAAGGCATTGTTAAAATCTGAGATATCTTAATTTCCGCTATGTGGAAGGGGCAATCTCGTTCGAAAATTGAAAATCTGAAACTGCCATATTAAAGCAGAGATTATATGTAGCACCATGTTCTCTGAATACTTTTTCCATTTATGGTTATCGAGTTACAGCAGTGTTAAACATTAAAGGTGAGTTTATACAGTAAATAAGATAAGATAAGAAACAAATTAAGATAAAATAAGAAAGTTGAACATGCTCATTTCCATGGGAGCGCTTATACCCGATATAAGCTAAATTAAGAAATAAGAATAAGAACTAAAGATGGCCAACTTTCATCTTTATTTCTTATTTTATTTTATTTTGTTTGGAAACTGATAATGCGCATGATCAACCACCAGAGATCACTTAACTTGCAAATAACACAAAAGTTATTGTCAAAAAAGCTGTGATTTGATTGGTTCATTCTTATTTCTTATTTTATTTTCGTCATCTGTATAAACCAATCTTTTTTGAGGTTATTCTTATTTCAGTTTTAATTTGTTTCTTATTTTATTTTATTTACTGTATAAGCTCACCTTTACTATGTGTAGGTATTTCCCGATGTTTTTAGATCTCTGATAATAGTAAATAAAAGCAAGAATATACATGGGTAATATGATAAGTACTATCTTCTTTGATATTGGTGAACGTTCAACGATTTTTATGACTACACTCAAAATTGTGAAATAAATATTTTTTTTTCAAAAAATCAGATCGACTTTATTAGTTGGTACTCCGAAAAATACAAAATAATATTAATTCTATTGGTTCTAGTACTTGTGAAGTAGACTAGACTAGAATTATTGCACAACTTTAAAATTACAGGACCAATAGAATTAATATTATTTTGTACCTTTCAGTGCACCAACTAATTAAATTCGGTTCATTTTTGTATAAAAAATATTTATTTCTGAAGCTTTACAATATTGTTTAATACCATGCCTAAATCTAAAAAGGGCAAAGGATTTTCCTAATTTAAATTCTCCTCAATAACGTTACCTTTTTGACCGACGAACCCCGAACGGAGGAGGTATACAATTCGACTGTCTGCTTTATTTTTTTTTTTTTTTTTTTTTTTTTTTTTTTGGTTCGTGCGCGCCTTTTATATAGTAGACGTTCTCCGATTTTGATGATTTTGGATTCATTTGAAAGAAGGGGATTGAGAAATGGTCCCATATTCATAAAAACGCAAATCCGAAATCTCCTTCCCTCCGAAAACCGCCCCCGAAGGGGTGGTGGGGGCGAATTTTCTCGAAAATCGAAAATCTGAGTTGGTATAATTAAAGATAGGACAATATCCGGAAACGTTTAAATTGAACATTTTTTCAAAAGTGTTACGGTTTTCGAGATAGACGCATGTTAAATATGTATTTTTGCTATGTGGAGAGGACAATTTCTTTCGAAAATTGAAAATTTTTCGATACTACATGAAAGATATAATTATTTGTAGCAACATTTATAATGAACATTTTTTCCTTAGAATTACGGTTTTCGAGTTAAATCGGTGTTAAATGGTAACAACTAAAATATTCAAGCGTATTTCCGCCGCGATGTTCTGAGATCTCAATAATAACCACTACAAGCAAGGAATATACGTGGGTAATAGGATAAGTATTATCTTCATTGATATGGTATAGTGAACGTTCAACGATTTTCGGGACTAATGTTACACTCAAAAGTGTGAAATAAATATTTTTTACAAAAAATTGGACCGACGTTATAGTTGATGCACTGAAAAGTATAAAATAATATTACTTCTATTGGTGATGGTACTTGTGAAGTTGGTGCCAAAAGCTATCAATCTGCAACTGCACAACTTCAAAAGTACCATCACCAATAGAAGTAATATTATTTTATACTTTTCAGTGCATCAACTATAACGTCGGTCCAATTTTTTGTAAAAAATATTTATGTCACCTTCACTGGTACTCACGGAACTTTAATAATGCTGTTAACTTTTGCGACGCAAGGCAGTTAATTATACAGGGGAGATGAATTCGTAGTTTAAGCACAACTATTTAATGTAAGACCATTTGAGCGACATCAAAATAAGATCATACGACAAAAGATAATAGTACATCATCAAAGATTCAATATTTTTAAATAATGCAGATGACCTTGAAGTGACTTAAGAGAGATTACTAAAAAATAAATTTGAAGATCTTGCTAGAGATAACAACAAAAACTTATCAACTTTTGATAATAATAATAATATGAGATTTAGGAAAAAGGTATTAAATTGTTCAAGTTTTATAATCTGGAAAACATAACAGATACACAGTTAGTTGTATGTCAATTCGTTGTTCGGTTATCATGAATGCATTTCAATTACTTTTAACTGCGTTGCTAGCAGTCAGCTATGTTACTGCTGTAATAGGTAAGCAATTTATTTGTAGTTTGTTGTAAAATAATAATTAACATCTTTTCACCAGAAAACGAAGCACAGCTTAAAAGTTTAATATCCAGTCTTTTGGATAATGCTGAGAAAAAATACAAGCATGTGGTTAATGCTACATTCATTATACCTAACAACAACTACGTTAGGTGAGTTACAGTCATGTTTATTTTACTAGAATTTTAAATTAAATTAAAATATTGAAATAAATTTTACAGAGATCAACAATATTTATTAGATATCTTAAATGATAGATAGGTACCTACGGAAATATTGGCATCTAGTTACTGACCGAATCGAATCACACATATACCTAGTGTATTTAAATAAGCAATATGATTACGACATAAGCTAGGGACTTTTCTTAATGACTTTTTCACTGACCTTCCAACATCATTTGAAATTTCTATGTCTATGTCTATGTTTTAATTACTGTATTTCCCTGTTAGCTCAATTGAGTTCCTATTTTTCTCATGTTTCAAGACGTTTTTGTTTTGCTATGACATATTACTGTTCTTTTTGTGAACTGGACTTTTAATGAGTTTATTGTCATCTTGTCACATTTTGAATGAAAATCATCGTACTTAATATAGTGGTAGCTGAGAGTTTTCGATAAACTCATTGTCCAGATTGGTGTCTTTTTTCTGGACTTTGGACTTGCACAAAAATATATCATGCCTTAGTTCGAGTACCCACATTCTTAAATATTCAATAAAAGTAGAGCTAATTAAATTCAATCTGGAATCTAGCACATTGCAAATTTCGATTCATTACGTCATTTCCCAGATGGATCGTTATCCAACAAATCTTGTGACATGCAAAGTAATTTCCATTATTTTTCTAATATGCAATTAGCATTATGTATCACTTTTTCAAAATATATTTCAACCATGAAACCTTCCTAGGCTCAGAATCTATTGTATGTATGTTCTTTGGTTGTACTAATGAGTACTACAGAACCATAATATGTGTTTATATGAGTGAATATACATTTACTTAAAATCTTAACATTCCTATCTTTTAAAAAAAATTATCTGAATTAACATTAATGCAATCTCTCTATTTATATAATATTATCTCATCAAGTCTAGAGTCCAAGTATTACATATCAATAAAAAACACTAAAAGTCGGTAAATTGACAACCTACTAGATGTAGATTTACATATTACATAATATATACATTTTACCAGAGGTACGATACATGTAGAGCGAATTCTCAACATTGGTCCAGATAATCATCATACTACAGTAGAAGTGAAGAGTTGGTCGAAGTATCAACAGAGAGCAAAGCTTGAAGTTTCTATGCGCAGTCTAATAAGTGAAGGGATTTATAGAAAGAACTATATAGCCATTGATACATCAGAACATCACAAAAGTCTCACATCTTATAGGTAAGTAAAAATAACAGTGACATGATTCCAGCGTGAAGTACGTAGATAATTTTGAAAATTTTCCTTAATATACTTGGGACTCTCAAAAATATTAGAATGCATTATGCACTTATAATTACTAATATTCTTCTATATATACATACAACTAGTATCTGGGCTAATACTCACGCCAATAAAATTAGATTATAATAAAATTAGATTATAATCTAATACTTATATATCAGTACTATAAGCGCACTATGTAGGTATAATAGAACCAGAAATCTAAGAAGATCGTAAATCCATATAAGCCGACGATCCTCATTATTACATATTGTTCGAAATATAGATAATCAATAAAAATGCGTGTCCCTTGAAATATTCCCAAGTCGGGATTAAGATCTGAAATAGTTTGGTATTTGGCTTAATCGCATTCATTATCGTGATGTTTATAAATGCTTTTATGTTATATATCAAAATATGTTGTATATACCTAAAAAATTATCAATTATATTCAAGCGATTTTTCTTAATAATTATCTTAAGCCATGAGGTATACCTATAAAACAAAATGTAACTGCTAGGTTAGGTACAATTCAGCGTAGACCAGCAGGTTTGATGATTTACAACTTTCTTTTTCTGGCCGCACTATACCTACCTATGAATAAGTCGTCAATAGTCAATATATTGCAAAACTAGCACGCTGAATAACATTAATGCATAAATATTCTAGTATTTATAAATAAAGAAAAAGTTGTTGACAAAACCTAGAATTTCTAGTTTTATGACCGACGGAGGAGGTATACAATTCAACTGTGTGCTTTTTACTTTCCTACGCTACTATATATAGTAGCTGTATAAGGAAATTATTGTAATCGTGTGAAATTTTCGGTATCGAGATTTTTACAAATGTTGACGTTTCAGAGATTTTTAAGTCTAATAAACATATTTTCAGCCATTGGTCTGTCTGTCTGTCCGCCTGTCTGTCTGTGACAGCATTATCTCGGGAACGGATCGGTGTATTTTGTTGCTTTTCTTTATTTTGTTGCCGGTGGCACTGAATGAGAATCCTGTATACACTGGGAGTTGAGTTATAGCAAAAAACGTGATTTGCTCAAGACTATAGCGCGAAAACAGCTCTAAGGATTTTGATTAAACTTGCCTAAAGCATTCTTCTGAGTAAATGTTACATGATCATTGTTGTTTGTCTTGACATGCTGAAAAAAATGAGTGGTATCACGATTTGACCAGAGGATTTTTACTTTCCTACCGCTATTATCGTCGCTATGTAAGGAAAGTATTGTAATAGTGTAAAATTTCTCTTTCACTGGAATTTGCCTGCGAGCGGTAGGAAAGGCGTGTGAGTGGACACACCAGATTTTTTTTTTGGTTTGTGCGCGCCTTTTATATAGTAATCGTAGGGGAGATCGGGTACAATTGTAACAATTTTCAATCGAGATTTTTTTATAAGTGTATTATTGCCAATATTTGCATGAGAAAAATGCCTAGCGGTAAGATGCAATGTTGGCAACAAGATTTTACTATGCAACAGCAAAGAAGTTTGGTACAAATAGAGATAAAAAAATCCAAGAGGATACTGAATCATTGTTACAACCGTACCCGTCACAGGTACAATTGTAACGGGCAAGGGGGACGTTTGTAACAGTACCTGAAATAATTTAAACAAATCTGGTATGTGAATGAAACCAAGAAATAAACTTTTATTTTCACTTAACGCATAAAAATAATATAAACTTCGAAAAATAATTAACATTTTGATAAAATAAGGAGCAATAGTCACCACTGGCCTATTCTGAGTCCTCGCAATTTATACAAAAGAAATACATGTCCCCCAAATTATGGACACATGTTTCATGAGCCCACCGTTTGCAACCGTGGCACTGAATCCAGTCTGTGTTGATGGTCTTCGAATATTTTTTCAAACAATATATGCAGATTGTGTTTGCATCCTCGTCATCATCATCTGAGTAATTTTGTTTGGTCTTTCTTGTCCTTTTAACCTTTGAAACGTTCGAAGATATTTTTCTCTTGACACTTTCAGCTCTTCTTTTTCTGTCGTTTTGCTCTTCTTCTAACAAATCTTTTTCCGGTGTGTCTGTTAACACAGCGCTGTGTTTTTTTCTCCTTCTTACCACTTTTTTCTGAGCCTGTGCACACTTTGGGAATGGCCGAATGAATTTCAACAATTCTAAGCTTCTATCATGGACACTAATTTTAGCAGCAGGATCGGATATTCCTGCAGCGGCATAATTGGCTACAGTCCCTGCATTAACAATATCTAAAATTACGTGCTGCTCGTTAATAGGCTCTTCTCCAGGTTCTTCCCTAGGACGTTCTTTCTCAGCAGGTTCTTCCCTAGGAGGTTCATCCTCAGGTTGTTCACCAAGAGGTTCTGCTGCAGGCTCTGTAAACGGTCTGTCCGTCACAGTAGATGGCGCAAATTCATCGTCGCTAAAAATATGCCTATTGAATGGCCAGATCCCGCTTACTCTAAATCCCGAAATTATGTTCACTGGAGTTGTTGCTCTTGGAAAAGCCTCGGCAACAATTCCAGGTACATCATAGATAGTCATCGTTTGTCCGGGATGATTTCTCATCCAGCTATCCATACAACTATTGACGTAATTTTTAAAAGGTCCATATACACTTCGGTCCAGAGGTTGCAATTTATGCGAAGTATGTGGCGGAAATGATAAAAGGACGATGCCATTTTCTTTGCAATAGTTAATCATCGGCACATACAAATGGGAATCGTGGTTATCTAATAATAACAGCACTTTGTTTTCTGGGGTAGGCTTTACGCACTTGACAAAATGTTTAATAAAATTAAAGAAAATTTCCTCATTTATCCATCCTGAACCATTTGCATCTCCAATACACCCCGGTGGCCCATCCCGAATAAAATGAGGTTGAAATTTCTTCCGTGGAAATACAAACAGGGGTGGTATAGAATTTCCTATTGCATTAATAGCCGTGCATAGAGTTACAAGTGTGCCTCGTTCTGCTGAAGTTATAGCACCGAGCTGTTTGGTACCTTTAACAGCAACAACTTTTTTGGGTTTTTGAACAGTTGTAACCCCAGTTTCATCGACGTTGTATATTTCCGAAGCTCCAAACTTGTATCTGTCCAATATATTTGAAAGATTGTCGTAGAACTTATTGACATTAACTTTATTGAAATTTACGGCACGGGCGTGGCTAGCTGGAATTCTGATAGATAGTGTGGGAATTCTATACATAAAGTTGGTGAACCAGTCTTTTCCAGCTTGTCTATCTGTTTTCCAAGTATGGGGTATTTTAATATCTTGTTCCGTACAAAACTGACAAGCCTGAAACAAATACTTAGGTAGTAGGTACACCAAAGGATGATAAGTAGGAAATTATTACCAATTTACGAATTTCTTTTGGTGTCAAACCAAAATAAAGCATGGAAGAATACCGTATGTACTCCAGGAAAGAACTTTCTTGATCTTTGGAAAGCACTCTGGTATGTGGGTTGTATCCAACGGTTGGTGTTTCTCCGGATTGAATTTTTTTTATATAGTGACTTACGTGACAAATTTTGAGATCCCTTGCCACCTCTCTTTGAGATTGTTTCTCTTCCAAAACTAACTGAGCTGCCCTTTTTATAACCTCCTCTGAAGGTCCTCTGTTGGTTGTTCTGCGGCGTGGCATATTGAAATACCTTCCTAGATAAAATAATACTTAGGTACAACTCTGAATGCCACCTAGGGTACAATTGTAACATGTTACAATCGTCCCCGTTTGATTTGTTACATTTGTACCCACTTCTCTATTTTTCATATTTGAATTTTTCTACAAAATACGATATGGTTTAAGCTCAAAATGTAAACGGTAGATGAGAGACCAATATTCACGCTATACACAGCCGAACAAAAGATCGTCTATAATAACTGTGTGTGAATGCAATCCGAAAACAAATCAAAAATAATAATTTTACTTACAGACCTGGAAAGCACAAACACTACCATAGACACAAACCGACTCACATCACATTGGCCAACTTTTCACAGGTTGTGCGAGCCAACTTCACGCAGATGTACCTGTGGTGCCAGCTTTCTACGAAGACATCTGAACTATGTATACGTCATGTTACAATCGTACCGCGTTACAATCGTACCCGATCTCCCCTACTCCGATTTTGATGATTTTTGATTCATTTGAAAATGGGGGCTTGAGAAATGGTCCCATATTCATAAAAACGGGAATCCAACATCTCGTTTCCCTCCGAAAACCGCCCCGAAGGGGGTGGAGGGGGCAAATTTTCTCGAAAATTGAAAATCTGACGTGGTATAATTAAAGATAGGACAATATTCGGAAACGTTTAAATTGGACATTTTTCAAAAGAGTAACGGTTCTCGAGGTGGGGGCATGTTTAATTCTCAAATATATCTATTTTTGCTACGTGGAGAGGGCGATTTCTGTCGAAAATTGAAAATCTGTTTGCAGTACCTGAAAGACATAATTATTTTTAGCAACATTTATAATGAACATTTTATCCTTAGAGTTACGGTTTTCGAGTTAAATCGGTGTTAAAATGGTAATAACAGCAGCGATGTTTTGAGATCTCAATAATAACAACTACAAGCAAAGAATATACGTGGGTGGTACGATCTTCATTACACTCAAAATTTTGAAATAAATATTTTTTACAAAAAATTAGACTGACGTTATCAGTTAGTGCACTGAAAAGTATAAAATAATATCAATTCTATTGAGGCTGGTACTTGTGAAGTTAGTGCCAAAAGTCATCAATCTACCTGCAACTGCACAACTTCAAAAGTAACAGCACCAACAGAATTAATATTATTTTATACTGTTCAGTCCACTGAAAACGTCGGTCCAATTTTTTGTAAGAAATATTTATAATGTTTCAGCTTTTAGATTATTTATATTAACGTAACCCTCACAATGTTGATTTTTCATGAATATTTTCTCAAGCTCTTGAATAAAAATGCTCGACAATTAAATTAATTTTGTGTCCTTTTTTCAAGTGCCGACATATCCCGTCTCCAACTTGAAATTGATACCAACATTAATGAGAAAAAAGTATGGAATACTTCTGTTGCTGTTAAGTCTTTCAAAACCATGAAAGTGAGTATGAGAACATGATCTGAGCTTTTTTGTTATCTAATGTATCTATTGTGGTCCAAATTATCAAGAATAAAATTTATTTTTCAGTTTCATCTACATAAATTCATGGATGATGATAATATTAACAATCAAGCGTTGAATTATTTGAATAACCAATTGCCTGTATTTATCAAGAATAATCCTGAGTTGGTTACAAAATACATATCACCAGTTGTAGAAAAACTTGTTAATCTATATTACTAGAATCATTTCATGAAAATAAATTGTGGAATATCTTTGAAATCCTTATCTTTTTGTGTTTCTACTTGATTAAAAGATTTCAAAGCCATTATGTGATAGGCATATTTGCTAATAGAAAATGATGATAAAATAATAAGAATATTTTTTCGATGGAAATAGAGAAATGAAGAACTATTTTATAGATAAGTCATTTTGTTTTCTATATCTCTGGATTTAATGAGCAGTTCGAGGATTCAGACTTGAAGTAACCAGAATTGAAAAAAAATATAAATTTTATTTCAATTACTAGATAATTATAAATAAGTAAATTTCTCATTGCATTGTACCCATTAAAAAAAATGTATTGCATGGTTCTTTTCCAGTATCTACAGGTTATCGTAATCCTCTGATCTCTTTGTCAGATAAAATTACTACAAATATTCCTTCTTCCATATTTTTACAAAAATCTCTTGATGTCCCAACTTTTAGTCTAACCAGTTTATTACGCTAAAAAGATTAGAATATTGTTTATAAATATTATTACAGCTTAAGTTCGGATCCAAAGAGAATTGTAAATATTCGTCATCTTCCTACTACCTTTATCTAGGTAGTACCTAATCGGGTAAAATAATGAACAAAATATGATCTAGAATTATTGAGCTGGTGAGAAGTTTCAATGAATGAAAACCAGAGACAATAAAGACTTCTTCTGCACAGTAGACTTAAGAATTATATTAGAAATTCAAACAAGTTAAATGAAAAGCTTTTTGACGGACTTCCCTTACGTAGGAGGAGCTATACAATGTAATTATAATATGTCTGCTGCCTGACCAACTTCCCAAACGGAGGAGGTAAACCTTTCGACTGTGTGCTTTTTTATGTTCGTATGTGCGCTTCGTTAGTAAACGTACTCTGACTTTGATGATTTTTCCAATTTGAAAGAAGAGAGTTGAGATATGGTCAAACACATTTTTCTATCTTACAGCACTAGGGAAGTGCTGAGAGCGTGAAAGGACTGTTATCTGTATGTTCGAAAATCCTGAATATGAGCGAATATTTAAGGATTTTGATCACTAGTGGAACACTCCACAATGTGAAATAAATATTTTTTATAATCATTGGAGCCGACATTCTTGAATTGTGCAATGAAAAATACAAAATATTTGATATTGATTCTTTTGATTCTGGTACCTACTTTTGAAGTTCGTACCAGATGTTTTCTTCTATAACTGTGATAGCTTTTAACAGGGAATCGTATGGACATCATTTGATGATTCATCAATGCACTGAAAAACTTCTTTTTTAAATGTTATTCGAACTTCCAGAAAAGGCGTATCAGGTGAATCATGACTATATTTGAGACTTGAGGGGTACCTACATAACATATTAATAAAATTCATTTAAGTGAGAGTCGAGCTAGCTTGGACTGCGATTCGTATGTAATTTCCATAGATTCACCTAGAAAGGATGGGTGAAACTTTATATTCTTTATTTTTCTTCAATTGTCACGCTTTGTAGTTTAGAAATTAAGAGTTGGTAATGGTTCATTTTCAAATAATCCTCTGAATTATTTCTATTTATGTCTAAAATAATATATGTGAATAACTCATAAAGAGCCTTTGTCCAACATGATGCACTTTATAATTTGCATCATAACATTAACTCCCAGAATCAGAACTCAGTTATTTAGGTACGATATTATTTATTAACTAGCTCAGTAACAATAAGAAATAATTTTCCTTTGTGGGCCGACTTTAAAAAAAGTGGGAGGTATACAATTCGGTTGTACCTATGTTTGCTTTTTATGTACGGCTGTTGGTGCGTTTTGCATAGAAGGTATACATGCTCCGATTTTTCATTCATTTGAAAAAGAAGAGTTGAGAAACGGTCTCATATTTAGAAAAGCTCAAATCCAAAACTTCCTACCCTGCAAAAACCACCCCCGAAGGGGGTGGAATGTTCAATTTTTCTCGAAAATCTAAATTCTGAGACGGCAGTATAAAAGATGAGTCTATATTCGGAAACGTTTAAATTGAATATTTTTTCAAAAGAGTTACGGCTTTCGAGTTACAGCCATAATAAAAATAAATAAAATAAAATTATGTGTACCAACATTTATATTGGACATTTAGAAGAAATAGATTTCCGATTTACAGTAGTGGTAAAGTCTGAAATATGTGTATTTCCGCCGCGAGGTTTTCAGATCTCAGAATACAAGCAAAAAATATACATGGTTAATAGAAAAACTATTATCTTCTTTGGTATAAGTAAACGTTCAAAAATTTTCATAACTAATGTTACATTCAAAAGTATGAAATAAATATCTTTCACCAAAAATTGGACTGACTTTATTGGTTGAGGCTCTGAAAAATACAAAATAATATGAATTCTATTGGTGCTAGTACTTTTGAAGTTGGTGCAAAAGTCTTATATTTAACTAAAACTTCACAAGTTCAAACGTACCAGCACCAATAGTATTATTATTATTTTGTATTTTTCAGTGCACCAACTAATAAAGTCGGTCCAAATTTTGGTAAGAAATATTTATTTAACAGTACATTTGTAAAATATAGGCTGTGACAGATGGACTAGGAAATAGTGACACGTTATCGGAACCCTAAGAATCATTAAATTCGTTTCAGATTTCGGTCATAGTCATAACCATATTAATTGATCACTTGCTCAACTTCCAATTTATATAATTGTGCAGGTGATTTAGCATATCTCTGAAATTCGACTAATAATTGAATAGTTTTCTACATTATTATCATTTTGTACTGACAACTTCATCATGTAATGAAATCACAAACCTGAAGGAAATTAATTTTAAAGGAATGACAGGTACCTATCTAAATTGTAAAAGCAATAATCAAGCAGTTAATGAAATTCTTCAATCTTGAAAAATTCCGACGTAACACTTTTATTTGTAAAATCATCACGTTATTATTATCCGAGAGCAAAGTTAGATTATTCGAAGTATAGCCTAGAATTTGGAGAATATTTGCGAGAACAGTCATTTTGTAGAAGATGTTGTTCAAAGAATATACAATAAACAGGATTGTTTTCTGATTCCACAGAATTTTAACTATGACAAAGCATGCTCATTACTAGCACCAAAGCATGCCTTTAATGAGCACTTGCTACTTAGTGCTACTAATAAGCAGGTATGTCAGAACCTTAAGACGTAAATAGTTTTGAACATTTTTTTTATGAAAATAGGTTTATATGGTAAAACCTGTAAAATGATATCCAACATATCATCCATAACATAACACGCAGGATTGGAGAACTTTTAGCCCCCGTTGGCGTACCAAAAGTTTATTTATATACTTTATTTTTGAAAAGAAAGAAGTTGTTATTAAATACAAAGGTAAAGATATTTAGATATGAATTTAAATTAATGTCACAAAACTGGCATATTTGATCCCAGTGCCTATTAATTGATCTCAGTACTGAGTAAAGATAGACATTGCTAAATAATGACACCACATCTAAGCCGGCAATAACGTATCCAGGAGGTAGTTGTAATCTATTGAATTCATTATGAACAGCAAAGGAATCTTTTATGAAATATTCACTGGGAACATATGATTTTGTCAGAATGTCCGTGACTAGTTCAGCTAATGACTGAGTAGGAGAACCAATAGATGCAACGATAGGACTTACTGATAGAGTCGGTATTCACCTTCCTTTTCTTGATCCTTGTTTACTGGACGCACACTCCATCGCCTAGGATTTCTTACACAATATCTTCCTTGTACTCTACGCATTGCTAATAACAAAACCCATAACTGCATTACCAACTCCATGGCGTTAAAGTTAGTACCTATACCTACAGCAGAGAAAATCCACAGATGAACTATAGCCGTCAAATTATTTCACGCCTGCGTAGCAACTGAGTTTTTACGTTCATTATAAATAGAAAAATGTTACGTTTATCTTATGTCTTATGTAGCTCTACGTCTTACGTACATTATAAATGGGCACTTTATAGAGAAGTTTTTTAAAGAAATAATTGGAATTTTGTTCTGAATTATTTAAGAAATTCGTAATGACATTTAAGGATTTGGCAATGTACACATTTCTTTCTTCTGCATTACTGACCGAGGAAGTGATAAAGTCCACATCAGCAAGTTGTGACTTTATTGGTAAGTCTTTGTTGATTATTGGTTCGATACTGAATAGTGGACTTAATGATAGGAATTTCAATATATCATGCGGAATATTTAGGTCAGTTAAATTCTTTATTCAATCTGGACATGTTTTTAATTTGACACTCATGATGATGATGATGATGATTCTCAACATTAACATAAAACTTCTTAGATGGCATTCTGTACAATAAATACCACATAGATTAGAAATTAAATATTACAATTCATTTATTAGTATTAAGTTCTATTTTACAAAATTTTATCTATATTTAACAATTTTATTTACCTATATTAAATTATTATTTTATCTTTACAACTATATGTCTTTATATGTGAATAATTGTTTGTCTTTTGTTTTTTACAACTACGTGTTGTGAATGTAAGAATAAAAAAATGTTTTTTCTCCTCTTTTTTTGTATAACTTTTATGAGGAACAATTTTTGAAGCATGTGAAGAATTTCTCATTAATTTATTTAAAATATAATACCTACTTTCTGTATAATTACTAATTTCTCTGATTAATTGTAGCCTAGTTGCCTGATGATGAGATAAAAATAAAAATCTCGAAACCGGTAGCATTAGTAAATAGGATTTGTGATATATGGTTTTTTATTTTAAATGAAATAATGGACTCACATAGGGTGCCCTTTAACATATATATTTATATATATATATATATATATAAGCTTGGATAAAAGTTAAAAGTGTATATTTTGCCTGCCGTCTTCCCAATTATATCACTACCTCTATCAATCATAATTCATCTGACCTGGGATTATTCAGTAACATCAAAAATGTATATGGCACTTCATCAGTTAAAAACATGAAAAAATGGATATACACAAATCGAAAATTGGCTAAAGAAATCAACAGACGCAGTTTCCTCCTATCTTGCAGAAAGCAAGATGTACCAATCATATCACCAAAAACATCTGCTATCCTAGTGTAATTCTAGAACTACATAATGCAATATAATTGCAACAACTATAGCAAACAAGGTAGTAGAATGAATAGCTAATAAACAAATATTAACCGTAAGTAAATGAATACCTATCCACGTTACAATATATATGGGTATTGTACATTCTGTTCAAAAGAGTGACATTTCAAATGAAAGTGGCCGCTGGAACTACCCGCCGCGCACGCGAAGAACAATGTTCGCTTAATGCAATCGGTCTAATGGCAGAAGCAGGAACTAAATACATTCATATTATTAAGAAGTAACTTTTTAAAGGCTGATTGAAACTGAATCGTGATAGGATTATTATTAAATCAATGTATTCTCCCAATAAGCGCAAAAAATATTTCAACATGGTTTTGAGATAATTTATATGATAAAGAATATTTTACTATTTTTTGTGTGAGAAGTTTTTCACATGAAGTAGGTATATAAATTTATTAAACAAATAATGAAAACTAAAAAGCCAGTTCGAACCGATTTTGATTTAAGAACAGGCCTGCGAAAAGTTTTATAAAACTGAGGTTGATTTAAATGCTTCACATTGAATTGTTTAAATTTACTAATCTTAACTTTAACTTTTACCTACATCAATTTCTAATTGTTGTAAGTAACTAATATATACTTTAATTTTTGTTTCCAATTCAGGTAATGATTTTTCGGTTATACTCATCTTTCCAACTGTTTTACAAAACAGATTCTTGGTATTTAACAAATAAAAAATATCGTTGAAGTTTTTCAAGAATTTAGGTATATGTACCTACGTTGAAGCATTTTCAAGTTCACTATCCTTTATTTCGAATTTAAGTTAGTTTACTACAGCTGAAGTACTTGAACTTAAAACTTGCGCAGAGACAAACTTTTTTCTTCATTATTAGTGTATTGTTTACCGTTTAATTACCAATTATTTCCTTATTTACAAATTATAAAAACGTAACTGCTTCGGATTTCTATTTGAGTTTGGATGACGGCTGAGTCGGATGCAGATGACAGATAGGTACAGTAATCCACCAATCACGAGTGTTCAAAATAAAAGAGATAGATAATCCTGCCTTATTTTCTGTTTCTTTCCATTGAGGGTACGCATTTTCGATCGACTTGCCTGCTGTATGTTATATGTTATCTCTATGATAGAATATAATAGAATTGCGTTCACATTCTGTCATTTGCTGTCACAATGAGGAGTTAAGGCACAAATTGAGATAAGAAAATTTCCTTTTTTTTGTCTAGGGAGAGACTCGTCTGAGAAACATTACTAATTGAAAATGCTGGAAATGAACCAGCGTCAATATATGGGATAAATTTGGGACATAATAGCGAAGATGGTTCCTATATTTTATTCGTATTCTCACTAAAGCTGGAACATGTACATATTGAAACTACTTAGCAGTAACTTGAGTACTGACTAGCATATCTCTTTGACATACCATGACTAATTTCAAACCTGCGCAAAGATCTCTGCCTGAATATCTGGTTTATGCTTATAATTTTCTGCACGTTTGTGCAGCCCTCAATATTGGTGAGCATCTTGTTAGTTTTTTCACAGAATGGTCATTCTAATATCATTGTGATAAGTAAAAATTAACCCTTAAAATGTGTGAGTAATAAATTTTGGGTTATATAAATAATATATGTCATTGATTTCTTTAATTTTTGGTAAAATTTACGAATCGTTAGTTTTTCGGTGCCAACTTATCTCAAAAACTAGATTGAAAATAATTCCAATAATAATGAGGATTGAATAATTAGAATTAAATCAAACATAGACATACTGGTATAAGAGTATACTCTTGCAGAAGAATTTGGTGACCACTGCATCTTAATTGCACCTAAGTTTCCTCATCGCGTGAAAATATTTCAGTTAAATTATTTATTTAACTTATCCCAAGTAGAAACTTATCCCTCTCCGCTTTAGAAAACTGTCCGGATCATAAAAGATTATCGGATTGTTTTGTCAGTATCAGTATGAAGTCTATGTCAGATATACAGTATTCCTGTCATTGTGGCTTGCAAACGCACACTCTCCATACACACCAGCACTGCGCCAGACGATGAACTCTCGTATATTAAAAAACTTTTGATACCAATCGATAATTATGTTATTTAATCAATTTTCATTCTAATTCAGTGATTATAATAATTCGATTAAGAGAATTGGTCCAAATGGACCAAAATATAGCAAGAACCATTAACTTTAAAGAGAAACAGAAACCTTCCCCTTACCCTCAGATAGGTATATCAACTTTTATTTCCGTAGAAGTGTCAATTTATAGTATGGATAATATATAGGTGCACTAAATTGCAAGATTGCCATTGAATGATGTAAGCCAAAGGATCGTATACAAGCTTTCGTGTCGGGATGTTTTGAAGTTAAGGCACATGCAGTTTTGCATAACATTTGAAGCTCAAGTATGTAAAACTTCATCTGGACAAGAAGGGAAGTTCATTAATAGCCGAACTACATAATTCTTACCGCTTAGCTGGCCGAAAAACAAGACTTTATATTGTGCTAGGATATTAAATATATCAATTTCCAGGAGATCCTAGCTTTTTATATATAGTGGTGAGTAAAACTAAATGGGTCTTAGAAATATTTATGAGAAAAATAATAGGAATCGGTGAATCGCCCTATGCAGTTATGTTTGGATGTACCGCCAGGTTGGGTTGGCATCAATATAAGTTTACCACAGAATGACCAGGATAGAGACCGTTTATTTGAGTAAATATTATACTATAGATAAGAGCTTGCGCATATAGAATAATTGAAAAAACTAATTTTGAATCTTGAAGACCTATCATATTGAAATAATTGATTAATTTCCTGAAGTATTTAAAATACCATTCATGATAGAAAACGTAGCAAAATAAACTACGAGTATTTCAATACAATATACATATTATAAGAACGAAACATTAGATATTAAAATATTAATATGTATATAAATAAATTCAACATTTTTATTTGCCGGTAGTTACATCACCTTAATATTATACAAAAATGCCTAAAATAAAAGTATAATTCCTTGAATAATTGAAAATAAAAAATATTCTCCGTTATTGTCCAGTTCAAAAGCAAGCAAGAATGAAATCGACATATACCAGAATAATGTAACATTAACATTAATATATTTTCTTCATACTATAGTATTTATCATATATATATTATATATTATATTTATTATTTATTTATTTATTTGTTTTATTTAATATTGTATTCTACTATTGTAATTTTGACTATTGATAAATATACCATTTTCTCTTTGCTAGTGGTTATAACATCACCTTAATATTAAAAAATATCATACTGAAGAACGAGCTTTTCAAATTTATATTGTGAACTTTTTGTAAATTATATATATAAAAATAAAACTTGTTTCATTGTTAATAATTATAACATCACCTTAGTATTATTATTCAAGTTCAAGAGAGTTTTTGATATCTTTGACCGATTTTGCCAGACGGAGGAAGTATACAATTCGGTTGTGTTTGTTTTTTTTAGTATTAAGATATTTGTATACCTACACGCATTTAAAAATAACATGATTATTGAAAGTCCGTGACAGCTAACCGATTTCCAAAATAAATCCATATCTCCAAAAAACATTCCCAATGAAAAACTTTTGGAGGTGAGAGTTAAATTCAGCAAAATTCAACAAAAAAAACTCAAATCTTTCGCATATGCTCAGTTAGAGCTGAACCACACTGATACAATTATTGGTATGTTGTAGCATTGACTGCATTGACTGTTCCAGTTTCCAAGTATTTGGTTGCGTCATATTTATGAACGCCTCTACTTGACATATCATCAACGCGCATGTGTCTTTCACTCAAATGTCAGATACCAGTTGGATTAATTTTTTATATAGAAGTGCTTATCCAGTTATTTTTTAGACGAGTGAATTCCACCAGTAATCTCAAACTTGGGTTTCATGATTATCAGGTTTATGATCAAAGACAATTAAAGTGATCAATATGATAAGCCAGTCTCGAGTAAATGACGTGCAAATACATATGGATAAATGCAAATCTCAACGTTATTCGATGTTGGAAAATTTGAATACAAGTCAGGTGTAAGCCGCAGAACGTGAAAATGTAGTCACTCTTGAACTTAAGTCATAAACACAAGGTTATACATTTTTGGTAAGAGTGTGGCTTGCGGCTTTTATTTAAAAAGCCTCACAAGAATAAATGTTGTCTAAGGCCTTTTAGATGGAATTGTAATTTTGAAAGTGTATTGTTTATCCCAAATACTGCAGAATCATTCTCATATTTCCACCAACA
The DNA here is from genome assembly GCA_958507055.1 of Crioceris asparagi. Taxonomy (NCBI): domain Eukaryota; kingdom Metazoa; phylum Arthropoda; class Insecta; order Coleoptera; family Chrysomelidae; genus Crioceris; species Crioceris asparagi. The sequence continues at coordinate 68,675,879 of OY293826.1, forward strand.
CTAACATCCTCTAAATGTTTGCGGAAATATGAGTGAAAATAGAAAAAACTAAGCTCACGAAAAGTGAGGTTAAAAGTACCAACGTAACTTTTTCGGTGTTCTATTATTGGATGAATTTTATTTTCATGTAGGTATACCTACTTACTTTAGGGCAAAAAGTCTATAATATTGCAATTTAGTCATCCAAAAGCAGAAAATGTTCATTCTAAAGTAATTATTCATATATTCATATTCAATCAAATTTATACAATAATCCTACCTACATTACAGAAGTTACGTTGGCAGCTTTGAAGCACGATAAATCCTTCCCAACAAGTCAATAAACAGGTTCCGCAATAATTCCGCAAATCTCAAAGCGTTTGATGAAATACGAGAATGATCGTAGATACACTATTTGGGAGGAGAACACACTCCCAAGATGACAATTCCACCAAAATATTGTAAGTCCTCATAGCAACATTTTTTCCATTTTTTCATAAACAAATTATTAATAAATATTTTTTACAAAATATTAATTCTATTAGTGCGGTCAAAATAACGCTCTTCGTCTCACTTTTATTAAAAGTTATGCTAAGTACACCCATTTTTGCAAACATTTATTTATTTTGTGCTCTTTCAACAAAATCTGCTAAGATAGACATTTACCAAATTTTGTAATACCGAGGACTTTCCGTAACTTTTGTGAACAACTTCTCAAATGGAGGTGTATAATTTATTTTCTTGTCTGCTTTTTTAGCGTTCTGTTGGTAGCTACAATGAAAAAACGGCGTTGCAACGGGGCTAGAAAATTTCTAACGTAACTATAGTCCGTGTCTGTGTTGTTTATCGCTATATACGATTGCATCATTGCACGCTATTTTGGAGACGGACTATAGTTTAGTATAGAGATTATTATGTTTTTGAGGCGATATCTTGACAAAAAAATGATTTTGGGTAGGTAGGTACATAATAAGAGATATAAATCTGTTAAGAGATTTGCCAGAACTACTAGAATACCTACCTATTACATAATAGGTAAATAGGGTGTTCATTTAAAAAAATAGCTCGGTTTCCTGAATGAGTTTACGACAAACTTGCGATCTCGTCTTAGGTATGTTTGGTAACAACAGGTAACTCAGCATCCAAACAAACTATTTCAATGATAAATCTGATCGGTAACTATTCGCAACGGTTAGATACTATTCAGGCTGTTAGATTTGTTTTTGGTTGGTTCTCATAGTCAAAGAGGTAGCCATTGTCGTTGTTAGGATACCTTTTTCTACCAGAATGCACTCTAGTCGAGTACGGAAATCGTAAGCAATAAATTCTCAGAAATTATGGTTCTTCGGAATTTGCCCACATATTAAATATTACTGTATCAAATAATAGAAAATCTACTGCTAAAATATCTAGAATCATCATCGTTCTTTAAACGCTTTCAGATTTCTTGTAACTTACTGAATACAATTTTCAAACTCTACCTACTCTTAGCGGAAGCTAGTTTATTTTCTAGCTCTAGTACCGGAAATAGCTATATTCCAAAAACAGACCCAATGACCTTGAACATTTTATAAAATGACACTAGAATGTCTCCTAAAATGATTAGGAAGATACGTTTAGACCTTATTAAAGTAACCGTAATACTCCGCTCTCTCATCGCTGCAGTCAAGCGAAGTTCTCCACGGCCACTATTCTTGACATGTTCACCGTAGAATATCTTGAATATTTTGGCATTTCCTATTTATATTGGGAAATATACTTGATTGAGGTCGGGGCGCTTTGTATAAATATGTATGCTTTCTTCAAATTTGACTGTTTTTCTTGGAAATCGTGTTTTGTTTAATAAAACATTAGTACCTACTTCAATTTTATACGGAATCCAAAATTGCTACTTAGTACTAATAGGAATGCCGATTAAATTCAAGAGCCGACTACTGCCGTTGACATGTTAATATATTCCAGCGGTCTGATATAATTGATAGCTATAACGTAACATTTTGCCGCTTATTCAAATCGATGCTCTTCTGTTCGAATGAGAAAAAAATGATACGACTACTGGTGGCGTTTAATAATAGGGAAAGTGCTTTGGAAAAGAGCTCTAGGTCTCGTAAAACTATGGTAATAAATGCAAACGATTCACATCCAGAAAATATAAAATATTTTAATAAACATGAGTTCGTTTGATATGTTGCCAGATGAAATTTGATGAGTTTCTTTTATTTTGAATATCTGAATTGTTATGAAGGCCGTCATCATTAAATAACATGACAATGTTGAATCAAGTTGGACGGAAACGTTGAAAGTTGTGGTATGCTAAGAGTGCTCTCGCAAAAATACAAATATTACTGTAAAATATTAGAAGTTCAAGAAGCTGCTGCATATCATTGAAGAACTCAAGTGAACATTCTTTCAGTGAACTAAAAACTGAATTTGGTTAAATATTAATTATTGTGTTATATTACAAAAATACCGCAAACCAATTATTATCCAGAGGTTAAAAACATCGAAATGAAATCATTCCAACATGGACTGTTTTATTTACAAGAAAAATAAAACAAGCTTGGGATAAAATCAAAAATCCCTACATTAAATTTGTAAAAACAATTGAGGTATGCACTGACTGCATTGAGATGAGTACGGCAAAACTGCGCTGTATTTCGTTCTAAAAGAGAATACTCAAATTCAAGTGCATAAAAATGCATAAATTATGAAGTCATCGATATTTTACGGAACTCGATAATGGATAGATAAACAAAACATTATCAAGAAACAAGAATTAAGTTATTATCAATATTTTAATTAAAAATATTGAAATATTGACAAATACAAGACATATTATGCCAATATTCTAAAAGAAGACCATCCATATATTTGAGACAGCAAAGATTAATTTTCCTATAATAATCGTGAATTCCAAACAACAACCAACACCAGAAAAGATAAAACAAGACATCAATAACAGATGTACAAATCCTGCTCAACTGAAAGTTGGTGTCATAAAAATGTGAAGCATACAAATGTGCTGGTCGGTACAACGCTAATAACATGTAAATGAAGAAATCATTCTGAAATGTTCAAAGATGCATTAGATGATAAGATGAAGGCTGAATATAAATAAAATTGTACTAACAAAGACTACCCAAAATAAAAATTGCAAATTTTAATGAAAATCGCTCCCTTGAGGAAATTGAAGAAGCTATTAAAGGACAAAATCATGTACCTACCATATGAAATTTAAGTGGATTTTATTCGTATTAAAAAGGATGGTATGTACCATTATATGTGAATGTAGTCCAAAAATGCATTCTACCAAGAAATAAAACTGACAACGACAACAGCAGGAGCGCTATTCTGTACACGTTTTCGATAGCCGTCGGTATCGGTAAGTGTTAATTAGCGACAGCCGTCGGTAACTCGCACTGTGCGGCATTCTGTATGCTCTGTTACCGACCGATATCGCGAATCCGAGTCGACGAGAGTCGGTATCTCTACCGTGCCTTCGTGAACCCCACGGTAACCGATACCGATGTATATTGGAATTGTCATTCTTTTATACATGTACCTATAAAACAAGAATTGTGTCAGGTACCCAAGTATATCAAGGTACTATCACCAAATATTGATTTTCTTTTAACTGCAGAAATTACCTATCTAGGGCGAAAATGCTACAACAATCTACCATTAGAGATTTCAAAAATCAAAAAGTATCCTACTTTGGAAAAAACTTAATTATTTATAACACTCAAACAAAACACGTACAAATTTTATTAGATATATTTTTATATAATAACTCGTATTGTTTTTTTGAGAAATGTTCTTGCTTATCTAACTCTTTTCTTTATTTAAGCAAAGTCATATCTTGTTTCTTATTAATGACTATACCTACCTAATAAGAATAATTGGATAGAAATCTATTTATAAGCACTTACATTGGTTTGGCCTGCAATACTTGGGAGTATTTTAAATCCATAAAATAGGTATATGATGTTATAAATTATATCATGAAAATGTATCACAATCTGTAATATATTCATTCATTCATTCCTGGTGGATTATCCAATAATTAAAATTGATAATTATTACTTCAATTCAAATCATGAGATACATTAATTGAAAGGTTCATTGAAGGAATAAAGAATGGAGAACCTCCATGTGAGCCCAACTCGCACTTGATCACTTTTTTATACGTAGCAAGGCCATTTTTCACATTACATATATTCTCATAGGCGAAATAAGAGCAGAATAACAGCTCTACCAACAATTGAACCTGCAATTTCTAGAATCACAAATCAATCAAAATATTGATTTGCTTTAGTAGACGATAATTTTCAGTATTTCCAGATTTTCACTATTTTCGGATATTTGAGACATAAGATCGACGTTTGAGGGTTATTTTTGCAAAGTTTCTCGTACAAAGCCCTAAAAACCAAAGTCATACCAGTGGTTATAGAAGCAACAGGACTCATATCTTAAACATAGCACATGTGCAGCCATGAAAAACATGCCAGAAAATTAGTAAACAAAAAAGTCCTACTAAAAACAGTACACATCGTACGGAAAGTACCTATTAGTTTATTTTGATAGTGAAGTTGTCACGTTTGATAGGTGTTGTCGTTACCATAGTACCTAACTAAGAAACAATCTAAGCTAGTACCGAACTTAGATTGACAATGACTACAGCTGATTATAAATCAAGGTTAAATTACATTTATCTGCATACAATATATTTATATTTACTTTGTACTTTGCAATCTATTAAATTGAATTGCCTTCATCGTCCTAAACGCCTACTGGGTGGATACACTAGTTTAATAATATAAATATTTTTTTTTAAATTGGACCGACGTGCACTGAAAAATATGAAATAATATTAATTCTATTGGTGCTGTTACTTTTGAAGTTGTGCAGTTGCAGTTAGATTGATAACATTTGGCACCAACTTCACAAGTACCAGCACCAATAGAATTAATATTATTTCATATTTTTCAGTGCACGTCGGTCCAATATTTTGTAAGAAATATTTACTTCACATTTTTGAGTGTAACATTACTCACGAAAATCGTTGAACGTTCGCTAATACCATTAATACCATTGCACAAATACGTATAATTATTTTAGATTTAACCATTTTACCACCGCTCTCTCTCGAAAACCGCAACTCTAAGGAAAAAATGCTCATTATAAATGTTGTTACAAATACTATTGTCTTTCCTGTAGTGCCCACAAATTTTCAATTTTGGAAAGAAATCGCCCTATCCACATATTTGAGAAATTAACATGTAATTTTGATGCCTTACGAAAATGTGGACAAAAACAGTTCGATAATTGATTTTGAAATTTTCAGCTTTTTCTTGAATCATATAGGTACCTAAATCTTTTATATTTGAAATGTTTTTAAATAGTTTTTATTACTTTCGGTTCTTGTATCAATGAACTCCGCAGCGATTTCTCAGGCCCCATACGGTCTAGAGACTTGAAATTTCGAATTCGTACTTAGATCGCAGACATCTCGCCGCCTGTTAAGCTCCAAGTGTGATCCAATATTGGTAATTATAATTATCTCATTCAATCTCATTCAACCAATATCATTATAATGTCGACATGGAACGACAATGGGATCCGTCACTGGAATTACGCACGAGCATGGAGCGTATATATACGTCTCGTTCTCTGGTATGTAGGTACTTTTTGGAATATCGTCTATGGTTATGTCGCAATTGTCAGACGTCAGACGTTATTGTTAATTTAAAGTTTAATTTTGTGTTGTGGTAGACAAACAGTAATTTGTTATGGAATTGCTGTTGCTGGCAAACACATATACATAAGTATAGTTAAAATCGAGAAAAGGATAGCAATAGTAGGTACTCTTCGGTACGGTTTAAATCTTAAATGCCCAATAAAAACTATTTTTAATTTTTTTCAAAAATTTCACTTGTTATTCTATGAGGTATCTCTTGAGTAAATTGACAATAAGAAATTTTTCCGAAATTTGATCTTATGAGGTATAAATCTTTTTAGATTGTTAAAATATGTTTTTTACTAAATTGAATTTATACATATAGGTAATCTAGTCAATATTAGAGGGAGCATGAGTATTAGCAGCTGGTTTACAAGTATAGGTAGATATCATTATAATTCTCACATTGTTCCAAAACATTTAAAAAGAAGGGTAAGCTTTGAAATTTCAGCATTATAGATATTATGCAAAACATGTGTTGAGTTTGAGACGTTATTAGGTAGATTATAAAGATTTGGAATAAAAAGGAGAAAAATGAGAATTGGGAGAAGCTGCTTAGTAATTCTAATTCTAGGTGCAAGCCTAACCTAGAGTTAAGATTTCGTGGGAAAACATTTTGCAAATTTTAATAATTCTTAGATAATTCTATGGTTCCCGAGCCCAAATTTTGGGTGAATCCTTGGCAATTTTGCAGCGACTTCCATTATAAGATGCGACAAAGCCTGCCATCACCGCATTATAATATTGAAATGCATCATTATGCTGAGATGATCGAATTATAAAAATTAATATTCATGTTTAAAAAAAAATATATGGGCAGATATAATGGCGCCCTAATATACAGACATTCAGAGGCGTAGGACAGCGACTTTTGAAGCACGTCTCATGACTTTAAATATTATTCTAAGCAAATTATATAGAATTATAAGTCTACCATATTAATATTCAGTAAAACGTTCCATTTTTCATCCTTAGTTGAGCATCTTTGACTTTTTTTCTTCTTCTATGGTTGAAAACATTCTTATGAACCGCATATTCACATCGTTTCCCAACACTATTGGAGCACTACATGATTATAACGGTTACTTCAAATAATAGTCAGTAAGTTGACAGTAATCACTGCCGATGTGTAGATATTTGGTAAGAATAATAATGAATTAAGTATTTGGAGATAATAAATATACCTAATACGGTTACAAAGGTCACAAGAAAAAATAATTTACATTTTAAAGAATTTAGAACAAATAAGTTGTTAAAACTAAATTCTGTTACTTTTTGTAGATGTATAGTGTCCATTATAAGGATAAAATTTCATTTAGATCTCGAAAACGGTAACTCATACTCGTTTGGTTAAATGGGGCAAAATATCAGCTTTATAACTAAAAACAAAATCTAAAATTATTTATCAAAATACGTAATAAGTTGATATTTAAAAATGTTCACGTAGGTATATAAAAATTATATATGAATTACTCAGTATATGGAAAAGTTCTTATATTTCAGGTAATTAATACTATTTTCAAAAAGTATAGAAGAGATAACCTAGTGAAGTGTTGTGTGAAGGTTAGAACTAATTGTGAACAAACAGACAAAAAGCTGAAGCAAAATCAGGAGTTATTATACAAAACGATGGCTTTGCTGGAAGAAAAAATAGCCACTCTTAAAATTAAGAATGTAAACATAAGCATACCCATAAATACAGTCAATACCTCATTACAATAATAAAATGAAAACGTTCTCACTAATACACTAGAATGTTCAGTCCCTTGGTAACTCCATAGATAAATTACAATAGTTTATAGAAAAACATCGTACATGTAGATTCCTTTGTATTACTGAACACTGGAAGTCACAAGAATAATTAAATATAATGAATATCCAAAAGTTTAGATTAGCGTCCAAACTTTGTAGACCAGAAGCCAGACATGGAGGTGCAGCAGTTTATATACATAAGGACATTAAATATATAAACAGAAAACAATTAAATGACCTCTCTATTATTGGTGTGTTTGAATGTGCAGCGACTAAGTGTATATGACCCCGGGATAGTTGTAAACCATTCTACAAAAACAATAAATTGCTTACCTTCACCAACCTTTATATTTTTGAATCTATAAAGTTCATATCTCAAAAATGCCTTTATTCGAGAGAAATTATAAAAAACACCCATACGATACAAGAACAAGAAATGACCTTGTATCAGATAAAGCAAATTATACTTTTGTACAAAAGAATGTAAGGTATAGTATGACAAAAATTTGGAACAAAATCCCGGACAGTTTTAGAACACTACCACATAAAGTGATGTTAAACAAGCTTATGACATATCTAACTGAAAATCCGTTTTATACTACGAGAGAATTCTTCAATGCTGATATAAAATTTTGATTGTTCTTTTTATTTGTTTTCAATTTTCCTACTTCAAATTTATCTTTTATAAGCCGTATTTTATCCATAAGTTGTGTTGTGTATTTTTATCTATATTGTGACCTGTTGTATTTAAATTTATACATGTATATTATGTGACAAGTTCCACACCTCTCAATGAGGTATTTATTGTAAATAAAGTATTATTATTATTATTATCAATATACAGGCCTTATACAGGAAATACAGATATATTCTTTCAGAAACTAGAAGAACTATTAAATATTGCTTGTGTAGAAAATAAAATAATATTATTGGCAGGAGATTTTAACATAGAATTAAAACATGATAATGTTCATAAATCTAAATTACTTTCCATAACACAGTCATTTTTACAGCAGCAGTGTATTTTTAATTATACAAGGATCACAGATAGAAGCAGAAGTTGTATAGATAATAGTGTGAAATTTATGAAAACAATATGTGAAAACGTGACAAGAAAAATGTCAAAAATATGTTTTTTACGGAACATTCTAAAAATGATTTTCTAGCTAGGTTGGGTAACCAGGATTGGAGCGATATATATAAGGTGAATAGGTCTGATGTAATTATGCAGTGGAATTTATTTATAAATAGTTATATTTTAATTTTTAATGAAAGCTTTCCGTTAAAACTTCTTAACAATAAGAGACAGCAAAGAAGTAGCATTTATAACGATCCAAAAATCAAACTGTGTAAAAATAAACTAGATTTACTTTTAGTGTTGGGTAGATTTAGCAATGAATACAAAGATCAATATAAAACAGCAAAAAAAGAGTATGATGCTGCGCTAAATAGTGCCAGATCAGAATATTACGCAAACAAAATAATAGCTTCTGATAATAAAATGAAAACAATGTGGTCAATTTGTAACAAATTACAAAATAAAACTAGCAATAAAGAAGAAGAAATTTAGCAGTGGAGAGGATGAAGTTCCAACTTGTATAGTCAAACTAAGTATTGAAAATGTCATGTAGTATGTTACATAATAAATAATTCTTTCAAATTTGGCATTTTTCCGTAAAAATTAAAGATGTCACTAATTAAACCACTACAGAAAAATGGCGATCATGATTTATTAGAAAATTATAGACCAATAAGTTTATTACCTAGTTTCTCTAAAATTTTTGAATTAGCAATGTGTAATAGGTTGTTATATTTTTTAACGTATGTGTAGTTTAACCATACTCAGCACGGTTATCTGGAGGGTAGCTCTACCCGCACGGCGATCTTCCAGTTAACGAAAACTATAATCTAGTTTTTGGAAGATAGTAAGTAAACTATCCACCTGTTTATTTATTGATTTTTCGAAAGCATATGACTGCCTCAATCATGAGTATCTTCTTAAGAAGCTCGAGTGCTACTCGATTCGGTAATCAAGAAAGAAGGTAGATGTTTTTAGTCAGAGCCCTTAGCAAATACTGTGGATACTCCGCAAGGAATCCCCTATTATGGGTCCAATTTTATTTTTAATATACATCAACGATATAAACTCCATAATTGATAATAATGATATAGCAATTACCAGAATTGTGGATAACACAAATCTGCTAATAGGAAAAAAAGGTTCAAGAATTGATCGAGGATAGTAACAATCTATTTATAAAAGCAAAACGGTGGTTTGAAATGAATAAACTTGTAGTAAATGATGAAAAATCAAACGTTATTACGTTCAGTACCGAGAAAACAACAAAAGAAAAACCATCTGTATTTCCCATTAACGGTAAAGATGTCAAAACTGTAGGAGAGACTAAATTTCTAGGTATTACTGTCGATGAATTCTTGAATTGGTCTCCACATATTGAAAAATTATCAAAAAACTTGAATCAAGTATGCTATGCAATTAAGATTACTAGTAAATATTTAAAAGAAAAGATTCTTAAGATGTACCATGTCAATTGTGAGTCTCTGATGAGATATGGAATTATTTTTTGAGGAATTAGTTCTACTGCGTAAATAATATTTAAGGTGCAAAAAAGAATTCTACGTATTATTTTCAAAAAGGTTATAGGGAGAGTTGTAGAGGGATTTTCAAGTCGAAGCGCATCTTAACTCTTATACCTACACGAATGCCTAATGTACTTATTTAAAATCAAAGAACCTTTTCTAATAAATAACACAAATATAAAGTATAATACTAGAACTCTAGATATAAATTATCCTATTCATAGATTGGCAATGACAGAAGAACACCCGTCCTAAATGTGTATTAAAATATTCAATAAGCTACCACACCAATTGAAAAATATACAAGATTTTAATAAATAAAAAAAATCAAAGCAACTGTTATTAGATTTAGAACCTTATTATTGTTTAGAAGATTTTTTTAGTTTGTATTTTACTGCTGTTCGGACGCTATTTCATTTGTTGTTTTGATACTATCTAAATGTGAATTGTAAAGACTTTCTATTTAGGTTTAGTGTTGCTCTGGGCTAGTCAAAACCCAAACGTCTATATTTCGTCTCATGTTTGTCATATTACTTTCGCTTTTACTGGGAATATAGTTTTCGACAAAAACGAGATAGCTAACTTTTATGGAAACGCTCAAAACTTAGCGATCGACAGCTTCTTTTTTGGCAAGATGGCAAAGTTATCCTCAAATATATGTTATATAAAGTTATAATTGAATTATTTTTTAAAGTCAAATAATAATAACAATAACAAAGTATTATTTTAAATATTATTTCATAATATTATATTACATCCGCAAGACGCAGTATCTCACCATATCGTATTACATCTGCAAGACGCAGTAATATTGCACCATATCATATTACATCTCCAAGATGCAGTTTAAGAAGATAACAAAAGTGATAAGGATATTTACGTGCCAGAGATGCAGACCAGTAGTCAGCAAGTTACCATAAAGACCATTGTTAATTGTTTATCCAGTTAGGCCTCCAAAAAGACATTACTATGTATTTTATTTATAATATTCTAGAAGTTTCGATTCAACCTTAGGAGAAAAGATCCATTGTATTAATTTACGTTTCTTTTTATATTTCTGATGATTAAACATTTTTGATTGTATAAATACTAGATCTCCAGCTAACAGAATCATTCACAATTCACTTGTTCACTTACTTACTTGTGAGTCAATATTCATACAGTCATGTTAAGTTATTTGTATTTTAATATTTTTTGTGTTAATAAATAATTGTTTTTTTAAAAAGTTAACTTGGAGTTATGTGATTTAACAAATTGGCGCAGTCGGTAGGATAACTCAACGTGATAAAACAAGGCCTACTTCAACAACAAGTTTCCCCTCATTATCACGGTGGTTTCCAAACCTTCAAGTGAAGAATCAACAGCTCCAAAAGAAGAAGAAGAATTATTAGAATTTGAAGAAGAGGATACTTCAACGTTGGTAAAACAAGGCTTACTTCAACAACAAGTTCCCCCTCATTATCAACGGTGGTTTCCTAACTTTTGAAGAAAAGAACCGAACAAGACAAATGTACATCTTACTGTAAGTGAATTATCACGTATATTAATTTTTGAATTTTTTAACTGTTCGATTTTCTTCTATCATATTTTTATATATTTGATATTTTATATTTAATTAAATCAAAATGGCAAATGAAAGAAATCTAGCTCAAGAGGTTGAGCTTGAACCATATAGAATTTCGGAAATATTTTGTATCGTGCCTGAATTTGAAGGTGATCAGATATTTCTCGGAACATTTTTAAATGCATGTGATTGTGCTTATAATATGTCTACCAGAGATCAAAAAGCTCTGTTAGTGATTCACATTAAAAATAAATTAAAGGAAAAGCGGCTCAACTAATCAGCTCGCGAAATCCTCAGACTTACGCAGAGATAAGACAACTTTTAGATCTTCATTTTGGTGATTCAAGAGACCTTACTTCTCTTATTCATGATTTACAAAGATAAAACAATTATCGAATGAGTCAGCTCTAACATTTTTCAATAGAGTGCAAGTCTTGAAGGCTAAAATGCATGCAAATATACAAAAAACATCAAATTTATCAAATGAACAAAAGGTTGCACAAGAAATTCTTATTGATACTATGGCTCTTAATACTTTATTAACTGGACTTGAACCCCGTCTAGGACAACTTATTCGTGCTAGTCAGCCTGAAAACTTGTTAGAAGCACAAATTCGCATACGAAGAGAATTGCAATTATCATATTTTGAGAACCAAAAATTTAATAAGCCAGCTTCTAATATTGTAAGTAAACCTCAAAATATATTAAATGTTAGAAACCCCCAAATACAAACTGTAAAATGCTTTTCATGTGGTAAAAATGGTCATACTTCTAATCAATGTCGTTTCCAACAGCAAAGAGCATCAGCTCCAAGCTATAACCCAAATTTCAATAATAATTTCCAGAGACCAATGAGTTTCCAAAATCAATCACAAAATACTGTGCAAAATAGACCGAATGTTCCTATTCAACAAAGACCTTTTATTTCGCAGGGACAATCCCAGATAAGACCATCAGTAATTCAAAAGAATCCAAATTTTCAACAAAGAGCTCATTTAGTCGGCTTCAATGGTGAAAACGATTCAGATTATTATTTCGAAAATAATCAAGATATTTTTGAAAATGAAATCCAAGAAAATTATAGTAACTATTCCCAATCATCAGACTATTCTCCGGATTTTGAAAATTATCCACAAGATATTGAATCTCCTGAAAACTCCAATTTCCAGGATTTTCCCATTTCTCAAATCAAAGACCATCCCCCAGATTCTCCGACAACAGAGAATTTAATTTCAGAAACAGTTACCAAAATCCAAACATTAAAATTCGAAGAGATAAACCCGAATGTAAATTTTCCCGAACAAAATTTTCTTTAAATCCATTTTTGACTGTTAATTCCAAAAATCTTTATTATATTGAAGATGTTTCTAAAGAGTTTAAGTTGCTTATTGATACAGGTGCAGGAGTTTCTATTTTTAAAGAAAATACTGTTAAGAAATTTCCTCAAAGATTTACTGAATATGTAACTATTCAAGGGATAACTGATCAAACAATTTTACTAAAAGAATCTGTTCTTATTCCATTTTCTGCAAAAGATCCACATAAAGTTTTTATTTATAATCTTAATATTGATTTTGATGGAATTTTGGGTTCAGATTTCCTAGAACATTATAATTGTATAATTGATTTGAATTCAAAACAATTGATAACTAATTTCAAAACTATACCTCTGTTTAAAGTTACCGAAACATCACACTTGTCTCAAAATAATCAAATTTGTGAACAAGATTCTGAATTCTTACAATTTGAACAAAATACTGAAAATTGTTATAAAAAATAGCTGAGAAAAACATTGATATTTTTGACATGCCTCATGATTATTCATTAGCTCATTGCGTGGCGGAAGATATGCAAATGCAAAAAGGCATTGCCGCGGAATTTAAGAAACAATTTGGAAATATAGAAAAATTATTAAGTCAAAATCAAAAACAAGGTGGTTTAGCAGGTTTGAAAATTAAGAATGCAAATACAACTAGATATATTTATTATCTTGTAACAAAAGAATCTTTAACCGGAAAACCCACTTATCAGACTTTATGGTCATCTTTAAAGAAATTGAGAGATCATGTTGGTAAAAACAATGTTAAAAAATTAGCTATGCCAAAAATAGGGTGTGGATTGGACAAGTTAGATTGGACGTATGTTAAAAAAATGATATCTTATCTTTTTAGAAATTTAGGTGTTAAATTTTTATTTGTTTGCCAAAGATACAAAATCGAATTTTTATTGAGCCAATAATTGAAAAAAATTTCAAATTGAAATGTAATTTAACAAACACAGATGCACTACTTTTCGGACAAGCAATAGAAAATGTTAGAATTCCAAATGCTTTGGTACATGTAAATGAAGAAGGTGAATTCTTTACTTCAATTATTAATTCGAATGCTATTCCAAAAATTGTTGAATTTCCAAATTTGAATCTAGATCCATTCCGAATTCCGAATGTTTTTTAAATTTTAATTGCGTTAATGAAAATAAAACTAAATTTAATCAACCTGTTGATAGAAACACTATAATTTTGGATCAGTTGCGTACAGATCATTTTAACGAAGAAGAAAAAGAAATTATCACAATTTTATGTTTAGAATTTTCTGATATTTTTTATTTGGAAGGAGACCTACTAACATTTACTAATGAAATTAAACATTCAATTGAAACTGATAATGCGAGACCTATATTTACTAAATCATATAGATACCCCCAAATTCACAAAGAGGAGGTAAAACTTCAGGTGAACAAAATGTTGGAACAAGGTATTATACGTCATTCTATTTCACCATGGTCATCCCCAGTTTGGGTTGTGCCAAAGAAGCTTGATGCTTCAGGAAAACAAAAATGGCGTGTGGTTGTTGATTATCGTAAATTAAATGAAATTACGGTAGATGATAAATATCCATTACCCAACATTTCTGATCTCCTTGATCAACTGGGAAGATGTCAATATTTTACCACTCTTGACTTAGCCTCAGGTTTCCATCAAATCGAAATTGAACCAAAAGATATCTCCAAAACAGCTTTTTCAGTTGATAACGGTCACTATGAATTCGTTCGAATGCCGTTTGGACTCAAAAATGCCCCGTCCACTTTCCAACGCGTCATGGACAACATTTTACTTGGCATTCAAAATGAAAGATGTCTTGTTTATATGGATGACATAATAATTTATTCCTCTACTATTCATGAACATGTTTCTCGTCTGACTGAAGTTTTCAACAGACTTCGGAAAGCCAACTTGAAAATTCAACCAGATAAATGCTAATTTCTTAGAAAAGAAGTCGCTTATCTTGGACATATCATTACCCAAGATGGTGTTAAAACAAATCCAGCCAAAACAGAATGTCTCAAAAATTTCCCGGAACCTAAAAATCCTAAAGATGTAAAATCTTTCCTTGGTTTAGCAGAATATTATCGTCGCTTTATACCAAATTTTGCCAAAATTTCTAAGCCCCTTACAAGACTTTTACAAAAAGATGTTTCTTTTATTTTTAATAATGAATGTGAAAATTCTTTCAATGATCTAAAAGCTGCACTTACTTCAGATCCTATTTTGAGATATCCAAATTTTGAAGATCCATTTATTCTCACAACTGATGCTAGTGCATTTGCCATTGGCGCTGTTCTATCACAAGGTCCCATTGGTAAAGATCTACCAGTAAGTTATGCTTCGAGAACATTATGTAGTGCAGAAACAAGGTATTCAACAATAGAACGAGAACTCCTTGCTATTGTATGGGCAGTAAAACATTTTCGTCCTTATTTATTTGGAAGAAAATTTACGCAAGTCACTGATCATCGTCCATTAACATGGCTTTTTTCCATTAAAGATCCCGAAAGCAGACTAGCTAGATGGCGACTCAAATTGGAAGAATATGATTACAAAATTGAGTACAAGCCAGGCAAAATTAATAAAAATGCAGATGCACTTTCAAGAATTAAAATTAATCATTTTAAAGAATGTGCAAATCTACAATCTAAAATTACAATTTTGGCAAATAATGAAACTAATGAGTTTATCCCATCAACAAGTAAAGACCCTAATGATCCTATAGAACCACAAAAAAATGAAACACTTATAGAGGAACAGGATGAATTAATGACAGACGAATTTAATAGATTTGTTGACCTTTACAAAACAAAATCAATAATCGATTATTCAAAAATTGAAACATCAATTGACCAGTTACTGGATAGGACTCATAAGAATATTGTCACTTTATTTTGGCAAAATAAACTTGAAGATTTACATTATAAAATTATTGAAGATATTTTTGAAGAAAATTTTGATTTTCAAATGAATTTAGTAAATATTGTTTCTAGTAAAACTGTGAAAGATCGCAAGTATTTTATAATACCTCTTATTTACGATCCAGAGTTTGTAGTTCAACAATTATTTTATACATTATTTAAAGAACAAAGTAAATTTGATCCTTCAAAAACTTATTATATAGAAAATAATCTTGAGTTACCTATTTTAGAAGTATTCTCTTTTATTTTTGCTAATGTTGATTTAAAATTTGTAGTCTGTCAAAATACCTATTGTTAAAACACCTGACCGAGATGAAATACCTATCATATTGGACCAATATCATAAAGGCAAAAGTAATTTACATCGCGGAATAAATGAAACTATACGACGGATAAAATCTAAGTATAACTGGACAGGACTAACAAAAGATGTAGAACAATTTATTAAAAACTGTGAAACTTGTCAAAAAGTAAAAATCTGTCGTAAGAATTTAAGCACTCCTCTGGTAATAACAGAAACACCAAAAACTCCGTTTGAAAGAATTAATATTGATATTTTTGAGTATCCAACAAGAAATTACGCTTTAACGATTCGAGATGAGTTAACTAAATTTACTCAAGCTTATCCTATTTCAAATAAAAAAGCTTCAACAGTTGTAAATACACTATTAATATACTTTCAACATTTTGGAACACCTTTGAGAATTCATTGCGATTATGGTCGAGAATTTGATAATTCATTAATAAAAGATTTGTGTACGCTTTATGACATAAAGCTCACTTTTTCTAGCGTTGGCCATCCACAATCGAATGGTCCTTTAGATTTCACGGAACTCTTGTGGAAATGATCCGTGCACATAAGAAAGAAAATCCAGACGAACATCCGTTTAATATTTTGCCATATGCGGTTATATGTTATAATAATACTAAAAACAAAACAACTGGTTTTACTCCATATGAACTGATTTTTGGTCATACGTCTAGTAGACCACCTGAAACTTTATATAATGAGAAAGCCCTTATTACTAAAAACATACGTGATTTGAACAACAGAATGCAACATTATTATAAAATTGCACGAGCAAAAACAGCAAGTCAGAAACAAAAAGCAAAAATTAGATTTGATAAAAATATTTCAGGAAAGCTTCCAGAGTATAAAATAGGAGATAAAGTTTATCTTAAAGAATCTCAAATTAAAGATAAAAGTCAAAATTTGTTTAATGGTCCTTTTGAAATTGTGCATTTATTTGATAATTCTGCAATAGTTTTAAATCCACAAACTAATCAAAAATTAATTTCGATAGACTGAAACCCTACTATGAGTAGTTTCTTTGGTTTCAGATTCTTCGTGCTGATAAATATTATATCAGCTCAATACACACTTAATCCTGTTAATAACACCGTTGGAATCTTTTTCCATGAAGAATGTACTATCAAAATTACGAATGAAAAATGAACACTTTTAGTTTACAAAGATCTGGCCCCAATTAAGAAAACAATGGAAAATAATGATAAAATACTTATAGAAATTTTGGATACTTTAGAAGATCCGTCTCCAAGGTTTATAGCTTTTAAGTCTGAAGTTCAAACACACATAAGTTTATTATCACAAATTTTGAATTCAAAATTCAAAGGTCAAAATATAAAGAAATTATAGGAGAAACTAAATCTTATAACTCCAGGGCAAAGCGAGGTATATTTAATGGAATCGGAACTGTTTGCAAAACTATTACTGGTAATTTAGATGCATCAGATGGAGAATATTATAATGATTGTATTAACAAATTATCTCATGATGAATTTGAGTTGGAAAATCTTCTTAAAAAACAAATTTCAATTACAACTTCTGTTATTAAAAATTTTAATAATACTATACAAAAATTACAAATTGATGAGAAGACTTTTAATGAAGATATAAAAGAAATTCAAAATACTTTGATGGATATTGCTGATGATGACGCATTTTATGAAGCACAAATAAGGATATTGAATATTTGTGAATCACTAATGGAAAGCTATATTTTCTTAGAAGATTCCCTTAATACTATTCTAAATTCTATCACTTTTGCTCGCATAAGATTATTACATAGCTCAATAATAGCATCTTCAGATTTAATCAATTCTTTACAAGATATAGCAAAATCTCTTATAAGAAATAATTTACCTTTACAACCGTATACGTCAAATATAGCTAATTATCTTAATATTATTGAATTAGAGGCATATCAATCAGAAAGTAAAATAATATTTGTTCTCAAAATACCTCTCATTGATCCAGAAGCTTATATACTATATCGACTCTATCCAATACCAATATTAGATGATCGAACAGGTATCTATCATATTTTACCAACTACACAAAAATATATTGCGCGGGATGATGATTCACTGCTGTATTTGTCATTGCGAAATCTGGATAATTGCAAGACTCTTGAAAGAAGCATAAAAATCTGTTCTAATCTCCTCCCATATCCAATTGACAACGATGCAATTTGCGAAGCACAACTATTAAGAAGATTAACTCAGATGCCCAAGACATGTGGAAATAGGGAAATTAAATCAGAAATTATTAAAACTAATAGTTTACTGAAATTACAACCTGAGTGTAGTGCCTTTATTGGAAGTACAAGAGTTCATGCTCAATACCCAATTGACACATACCAAGAAATCAAGTATCGAAGTCATCCAGTCACAATTCCATTTGACTGTTGCAAAGATATTCCTGAAAAATTACAAATTCCTGAACTAGAACCTCTTAAGTTGAACAAAATTGATTCCGAAGATTTGAATATTGCACAACACAAACTAAATCAGTATTCAGAAGAATTAGAAAAAATGATGAAACAATCTCCGATCAGTAAATATACACATTGGTTCACCATTTTAACCATTGTAGTAATAATTTTATTGGTAATACTTTATGTGACCTGTAAATGTAGAAGAAAGCATCATCGAATTGGAATAGTTTTAACCAACGATTACCCACCATCACCACCAGGACCAGGTTCCAGTATTTCATTCCAGCAAAGTATAAGAAGAATTCTTCCGAAAAGAAGAGCAAGTATCCATGTCGGAGAACCCAAAGAAGAGAATATCGAATTAAATCCAAATAAATCATTATTTTCCGTCCATATGGGGGAAGGAAGTGCTAACTTTGTCTTTGCTCGTTTTTATTTTGTAACCTTGTTTGCAAAACCCTGAAGATGAAAATATTTTTTTCGAAAGCTTGGTTAGCAAGAAGAGTATACTTTTTTCAAGCCCCAAAAAATTCTTCGGCTAATCATAGAGTTTAGTGTGTGTGTATATATATACCTATATATGCTAAAATCTAGTCCTTTTTCCTTTGTATAATAAATATAACTATTCATTCCTATAGCTACGTTTTTGCAGCACGTCCGAACTTTGATCTTTCAGAAAGTGTCAAAAATGTAAAATATAAATTCTTTATTAGTCGTTAATCAAAAAATTAGAGATTTAAAATGGATTTATAGCAGGTCGAATGTTGTTAACTTGGTGATGAAAAGTGCTACCTAATAGGTACCTTCAGGGTGCACTTTTATTTCGGTCCATATGAAAGAACAAACTTGATAATGGCTTCTAGAAAAGAAAACGTTGTCGTATGATAATATTATGTACCTACTTATGCCATTTTCTAGAGCTAAAAAAGTTTCTAAAGAAGTTCTTCCCGTTTGTTATCTCTGTTGATAACTTCAGAAAAGGTTTTTAAAAAAAATAAAAAAAATCGAAAATTAGAAAAGCTAATAAATTTTTCCAGGCACGCTATAAAAGACCATAAACTCGCTCAACTTTTTCCATTTTAATCGACTTATCTATTACCATTCTCTAGCATTAATACTATAATGCTATTTCATCCTTGTCTTGGACACACTGCATATATTGATAAGGTCTATGCTAAAATAATGACCAGCTTAACCACAAGTCCCTCTGACAATTTTTGTATCCGAAGGAATTTGCTTGAGAGCGGAGCTTTTCCAAACATTTAATGTCTAATAGTCAAAACTATTTGAAGCAGAATGGAAATAGAAGGATGAACCTCAATTTTAATGAGAATGCTACCTCATTTGCAAGATATTTTATTTTCGAATGCCAGCTACAGAATATCTTTTGTATTATAATATACAAACCAACGTAAGATAAACTATATTCTCTTATCTTCTCTTATTTATTCTCTTATTATTTATTTATTATCCGTTCAAATCCAAAATGGTGTCCAGGCAAATAAAACGTTAGAATTAAAATTTATGAATCTACCTACACAAACGTATTCTCTAAAAAGTTTTTGCCAAGTAGAAGAATAATTCTTCAAATTGCATTGATCTACTAACCGTCTCTCTACCTCTAATACAGGGTATTTCATAATATATGCGCAGGACTTGAGAATGTGATAGCTCGTCCAAAAATATGCAAAAAAGTTCTTATGAACTTATCCTCTAAAATTCACCATTTTCGAGATGCAGGGTGTTGAAATTTTTAAAAAAAGTTCGTTTTTTGTGAATATCTCCGGAACCTTTTATAGTACAGAAAACCTCTTTTGTAAGCATTTTCCACTCATAATAAGCTAAGTTTTGAGTAAAAAAAAATTCTTGAGTCATAATTGGTGAAGATTTTGAAGGAGTAGTGGTTGTTTTTCTCCCCAATTTCTACGCTAATGGAAAAAGTACGGTTTTGAGGCGCCCATTTGAACCGCCAATGTTTTCTACCCAAAAAAGGTAGGTCGAGAGCTCTAAAGTCGTCCGTTTTCGAGAAAAATCAACTTTTATGTTGAAAAAACACGGTAATTTTTTTGAAATTTTTGTATTTATTAAGCAAACAATATTTATGTAAACGTTAGAACAAGTAAGAAAAGCTAAAAGATAAGAGTTGATTTTTCTCGAAAACGGTCGACTTTAGAGCTCACAACAGTACCTTTTTTTTGTATAACATTGGCGGTTGAAAGGGGCGCTTCAAAACCGTACTTTCTCCATTGGCGTAGAAATTGGGGAGAAAAACAACCACCACTCCTTCAAGAACTTAACAAATTTTTTTTTCTGACTTAGCTTATTATGAGTGGAAAATGCTTACAAAAGCTATTTTCTGTACTATGAACGGTTCTGGAGGTATTCACAAAAAACGATTTTTTTCAATTTCTACACCTGTATCTCGAAAATGTTGCATTTTAGAGGGTAAGTTAATATAAACTTTCTTTCATATTTTTGGACGAGCTATCACATCCTCAAGTCCTGCGCATATATTATGAAACACCCTGTAGTTTTTGAAATATTTTAATGTACAGTCAAAACCCTACTACTAAAACTATAGAAATTTCTTACAAACATTGACACCCCATTGAATTTCGCAAAATCCCATCTTAGTGAGCACCTTTGTTCTAGAAGAAACCCCCTGCAAAATTTGAGACTTCTAGCAATTGTAGTTTCTTATATTTCGTGATTGGTATTTCGCATTTATATATATATAGATTAGTTAATTCTTCCTAAGCTCCCGAATAAAACATTGAACTTATGAAGTGAGCTGGGGACTAGGCTTTCGATGTGTCAGAACATCGAAATATGTCGTTTTCGTCAATTCACTCCACAGTTTTTTCATGTTAAGACCAGCCATAAGAAGTTTCAATTCAAAAAGTCACAAAACTCAATCTAATCTGAATAAATATTATATGTGAAAGAAATTGAATCAGGATCATTTAAGAGACTGTAATAACAGACAATGGATTTGCGTAGGTATGGATGAATCCTGGGAGAAAATGAATCCTACATGATCAAATCTAATCTAATAATGTTGACAACACCCATGGTATAGACCATGGACAACATCTAGTATCTAGAGGCCGAGAAATACCCCTCCAAATAATTCGCTACAATATTTGCACGATCTAATGTTGAAAATTGTGAAAAATCAAAAAGCCATGTTGATCACCCTATACCTAGATATTTTGGAAAATAATTAGGTCGGTATGTTTCTAAATAAAACATTATATTTTTGAGCTCTACATCTCAGTATAATAGATAGGTAATGTCTAACTTCGTTCAAATCAAATATGTAGTAAGACTATAATGAAGCAGGCACATACGTTAATAATGAACTATTCACTACAGGAGGGGGCAGGTGGCTCTCATTGATCAATTGCAAAACTCATTGCTACCCGTAACGGTTTTTACTTGACTCGAAACACTCATCTTACCTCTAGCGCCTCTTACGTATCCTTGTAAACCTTATAATTTAACAAAAATTCATTACGATACAACAAGAGATACCAAATCTCGGTTCTCTCATTATCTAGAAGATGGCAGCAGGAGAGGAGACGGCTGCAGCAGGCCTTTCTAGACCCTGTCGCAACATCCTATTCGCGCCCATGGAATTCCGAAACAAACTCACGTTTATTTCCCAAATTACCATAATTTCGCGAAATCGATTACAAGGTCTAGTGTTTGAAATCGAGTGCCCAATTAATAGGCCTTACGCTCAAAGAGATACCGTAGCATTATCTTGCCGTTTATGACTTTTTGTATGGGGTCTCTATTCTATACACGACACGTAATTGCGGTATTTTGCGGTACTTTTTTGCACTAATCTCGTGTTCCTCAGACCGGAAATTTCGATAGAGATTATAATATAGCGGGGTGGTGATTTCGGGATGCATTGGAGACCGATGGAGATTTGTGGGTGTTTCAGGATGCCATTAAAGTAATTTTTGACCATCAGTAACGAAAAGACGGGCTCTCTTTTTTATTGCTCCTACCATCTTGTTAAAATAATAATAACAATTATAGAGATATTACGTTTAGATATCGATTGATTTCAAATTGTTGTTACCTGAGGCTTGTTAAGGTGACTGTCAATAGATGTTTTGCAAACCTGGGCTTAAGTTTACATCATGATACATCTAACCAATTGTGGTGCATTCAAACGAAACTAATGAAGTTCTTTGTAGTTCAATAATTATGATGTGTTTTTACTTTTCTACCTCTACCGTAAGTAGATAAAAAGGAAAGGTACTATTTTAATCGAGTAACATTTCGGGTGTCCGGCTTTCAACAATATTTACGTTTCAAAGGTCCCTGAGTCCCAAAAATATTTATGGCCATTGGTCTGTCTATGTCAAGATTATCTCAGAAAAGTTGGATCCAGTTTGCAGTTTTTTTTTTGTTTTGTTGGGTATCGATAAGGCTCGCCGATGACAAAGATTGGACATGAAATAAAGGAAAAACGTGTGTCGCACAAGACTGTGGCGCAAAAACGGTTCTAAGGATTTGATGAAACCTGTCTAAAACATTCTACTTTAAGCCATTTACCACCAGCCAAAAGTCGTATCTCTAATAATGTTTATATGTATACAAAAGTTTTATAGATAAAAAGAAAATAAATCCAAAGAGAATCCCTGCACCCCCCCTTTCACAAAGCGATAAAATTATAATAGCTTCGTGTCTTGAAAACATTTCACTGCACAAAATTCCTTTTCCCACACTGTTCAATAAACCACGAGCCTTTCCTGGTCGCGCATCCTATATTATACGAAAGAATTGTAGGAAGCTATGTCGAGGATAAGGAGAACGAATGCGATTGCTGCTTTGAAATAATTATTAGGCAGGGTGGCTTTAACGACTCATTGCCGTTGCGTTGCAGCATAAAAATGTTAATGATACTGCTGGAAATAACGTATTGCTGGGATATAACGTTTCCATCCACGCGAAATCAAAAGCGGCAATACGCGACAGTCCCAGCAGTTGGCTTCTCATTCAAGGGATTTTTTTAACTGTGAGGTGGATACCTACGTGCACTGTAAAATAGGTATAATTAGCCTTTATGTCGGTTTTGTTGGTAGATAGAACATTTAGCCTGAAGAGTTCTATTGAAACGCATATGTTTATGTAGGTACTAATACAATCAACTGAAAAACAGTAAACAGAACTTAGCGTATCTATCTAACAATAGGTATGTTCTACTTTACTTATTGGAATTTTTATCATAACTTCTCGGAATTATACCTCTGATAGTTTTTATGGATTGGTTTAGCTCGTCTCAGGACTTCTATTAGGTATCTTAACATGCTTTAAGTATACCTACTCTTCGGAACATATTACTGCAAAACCAGGAGAAACCTAAATCTCATACTGGGATGCCAGGCCCAAGAAGTTCGTATTATCACAAATAGTCGGTAATAACTGGTTCTACTTTTGGGGAAACCTTATTGTATTTAGCCTAACCTCCGCATGCAGGGCTCTGTAAAGGCGGAGTATTTTTACTAGCTATACAAAAGATATAGTCACTTAGTTTGAGAAGACAGCACTAGAATATTTAGTCAATCATTTAAGAAAAGAGGCATTCAATCTATAACTATAACAGAAAAGTTGAGTGTTCAGTATTGTAAGCAGGTACATGAAATATTTATCAGAATTTTCCTTTTTTGTTTTATTTACGAGATAAATTAACACGAATTATCTCGATTTATTTCGTTATCAATCTTTGTTTTCCTCGCTGTTGCGGACGACTGAGTCCAGATTATTGCTAGCCCTTTTATAAAAAGCTTGTTTTCTGTTTGGGAGGTTAGGACTATCTAACTATGAATATGTTTCAAGATATTGGTTTTTCTAATGTTGCTGAATTGTCAAGCGGAAGAGGAGAATCTTCTCGTCTCAAAGGTGATCTTCCGATGAGACCCTATAATCGGGTGAATGATCCGTTGAAAACTTGACCTTAATATTTGCAGTTAAACGACCGCGATGGGTATTTAATAGTACCGACTCGGTAGTAGCAAAAAAGTAGATATCTATCTTCTTTGGTACTAGCTAGGAAAACAAGATTTTTTTAAAATTTAATAAAGAAATATCAACAATTCGGTCGCGGATACCCAGTCTCAAACTGACTTTTAAAAAACCAAAGCTTACGCAATGAACTCGACATCAACTAAGTAGATAGGAAATTAATTTATCTCAAGATTTTGTTGGTGCTTTTATTATAAACTAGTATCAACAGCATCCACAAGTTAACCTACTCCATCAGAATTAGATGTTGGATAATTACATGATTATATTTATAATATTGGAAAGGTCTCATTTTTAAAGACGGACATAAATATACAAATACTGGGGTGTTCTGAAACAGATAGATAACTTTGAAACGGCTTTTAGCAGTAACTTTGACACTTAAAAAATATATCTATATCCCAAGTAGCACACGTTAGGTATATACGATTTTTTTACCTTACTTTAAGTTCACGTATACCACGACCACACGTGATTGTATTTCGCCGTTACTTTGGGCTTATGATACGCCAAGTTAATTGTACCGATAAAGAAGCGTGTCTGACAGACTACTCCAATGTTTTAAGTAAGTTTGCTATAGAACGTACCTATTGCAATACAAAAGGGCTACAGAAATAGGACAACTAAAAAATTCAGTAAAATAAAAAAATAAAACACCTTCTAGAACTTTCTGAGGGTTCATATATTTAACATATTATGTTGGTAATATATTGTACATGCATACATCAAGAGAGTTTCTGCTAGATTTTTTGCTCGGATTTTTTTTTATCATTCTGCATGGCCTGATTACCTAATTGTCGACTTCTGGTAAGTTTGTGTCATAATATGGTCTTTAATTTTGTGTATTTCTTGTAGAAGTTGGTGAATATATTTTTAAGTGTCATGATTTTCAAAATTGAGAAAAGAGGTCTACAAGAGTCGGTATAATCGGAACCTGCTATTATTCTTATCGCTTTTTCAAATAAATTGACTTAATCAGCCTTGAAGGCAATATTATCCTACAAAATAGTTACATATAAAATGGAAAAAAATATAATAAGCAGATAACAGTGCGTGAAAGGCAATTATGTTTTTTAGTTTCCGAAGTTGAAATATGTATTTATTTAGAAATTTCTGCACATAGCCGGTCTGTGTGAACTGGTCACTTTACTGTATCATCTATGAAAATGCCCAATAACTTGACGCTTTCACCCTAGGTTAGAGATGTATTCGATTATTTTCTTGTATTTAAGATCAATTAATTTCTTTTAATTTATTTCATTAAATATTTTGTAGCCAGTGTTGTATCATCATCAAATGCTATACAATTATAGGGTAACATGTAAGCGGAAAGGTCATTGACGTACAATAAAAATAGGAGCTGGCCTAGGACTGAGGCTTGCGGTACACCACATCTAATAGCTTCCAGATTGGGCGTGTTATTCGAATCAAGGACAACACATTACTGCCTATTTGAAAGATATGATGAAAACTGGTGAAAAGGTAGTCATCTTATGCCAAATAATTCTAGTTTTGCCACAAGTATTGAGTTTTAGATCACATAGAGCAACATTATGTTCACACTTCTCAAAACCATTTATTATCTTGTCAACGAATTTTTCCAACCAGTAGAAGATTTTATGAACGCGAATTGGTTGGCGTTAAATGACTTTTACTTAAAAAATATTGATAAAGTCTAATATTCAAAATGGTTTCAAATATCTTCACAAAAATAGGGAAAATCGAAATCGGTCGGTAATTACTTATTTCATTTTTACTTCGTTTCTTGAAGATAGGGGTAAGTCGATATATTTTAAATTTATCCGGAAATTTACCTCTTCTAATGCAAGTATTGAATTTGTCATGGTTTATTTTATTTTATTTTGAGCTTTTTAGTTGTTGTATGGCTGTTGCCCCCTCGGAATAAGTGATGGGCTCCATAAAAAACGATCCAGGATTTTTTGATTTTCAGTGTCAGATTTAATGAGTGGAATAGGTTCAGGTTAGTTTGTTATATTTTCTTTGTTATTTCAATTGTAAAATTCACAAAATATGATGTAATAAAGAATTATTTTGGCACGTTTACTGTTCATTTCACGTGAGTTTCCAGCTGTCTCAATTTTTTTAAATAATATTTTGGTTAAACATTGTTTTAATATTTACTGTTTAGATGTAGAAAATCTTGCCTGTGTGTTGGATCATTTATTTGTGACATTATATCTTGTTTTCAGTGCCTGTACTTTATTTCTTATACCTTTGATCGTCGATCCAATATTCCTGGCCCTTCGCTCTGGATATCCTTCTGCGAGGAAAGTGCTCATGTATTTGCTTGTATAAAAGTTAAGTATAAAACTTGTCATGTTTTCAACACTATGCAGACTATAGAATAAATCCCAAATTTACCTCCTCCAATGATTCTAGTAAAATAGGTATGTAGGTCGACTTAACTGACATCTCTTTTCTTGAGAGGCGTTTCTTTGACAGTAGCGACACTCTTTAATGTTAATATTATGAACTGACCATAATGATCGGATGAACATTGATCGGACGGACCACTTTCATTATACCTAGGTAGAGAAAGTCTAGAAATGTTTAGTGAAGGTATCAAGACAATGTTAAAGTCACCCAGCTGATATTGATGGTGAATTTATCATAGAGATATTATAAAAAGAAAAAGGTATATCAAACTTTAGGGTCATTCTATATTAGGGATGATCCGTCTTTGGCTACTGCTAAAGAGCTAAGAAAAATCTATACTTGGTTATGATTTAAAAAAGAAAGAAAAAAAATGCAGTAATTATTTAAAAAGAAGGGGGCTTGTTGTGACAAGGGAAAGCGGTTGCGCGCACTTTTTGAAGGTATACAAAATACCTCGGCAAAGTATTACAAACATAGTTATGTATGATCCACTACAAACTCTGAAGATGATGAGTAGGTATGTAACTAGGTCTAAAGAGAAATGGAGTGAGTGTCTATTACATTTTGAGTACCTACCTATGTCCCATGTATAGGCACAGATAAGGGAATATTTCATATTAATCTGTGGGATAGGTACCTACTTACCTATTAGCGATGATACATCTTTATTATATTTGTTTGCCTTTGCTGTTTTTCTGACCTTGACAGATACCTATAAATTGAGTATCGAGACTCATTGGAGATTATGATTAGGTAGATAGGTAAGTACTTAAAAAATGCCATATTGTTATTTACCTAAGTATAAAACTAATTATTGATTGGAGAGTAACTTTAATACCTAATGTTACTTTTTGATTTTCACTATTTCTGTCTAAGTGCCTACCTACATACGTATTTGTAAAATACTTTTTTGCTATATAGACAAAGCACTATTGTAATAAAACATGAACCTACCTGCTTTCATAAAAACAAATAGGTACTAGGTAGATATAGGTATTATTTTCTTAAAGCTGTATCTTCGTTGTTATGAGCAAATTAATTTTCTTTTTTAATTAGTATTGGTGATACTGTTTGCATGGATTATGTTAAAACTAGCTCTAAATATTCAAAATTTTAATGAAAATCAAGGAGAAATAATTAATAGAAGTTGTGCTTGTATAACTACTTAATATATGGATTTTGAGATTCGAGAAAGCTCAATCGATACAATATCAAAAATGTCTCTATATTTTAGATATTAGAAGCGTACATTAGGTATTTGAAAATTGTCGCAAGCCTTTCACTCCTCTAAGAATTGGAAAATTCTTTAAAATAGATATGTAGCAATCGCATTCTAAAAACAGCTAAGTGTAAAGTGTACCTACTTAATATATAAATAACCGAGAATTTAAAAAATATTAGGTATCAGATGATGTTCGAAATTATTTTTTCCCTCCAATCTGAAACAAATTCCACCGAATAATCAGACTTTCTGGTGCTAGCTAGCAGTAGTACTTACCGTTCAGTGAAGAATGTAACATGTACGTAGCAAGTACTTTGTGCAGTTATTAAGTTTTTGTGGTGTATCTGGTTCATATACATGACATAACCTCTACGGTTCAGTTTCCCGGGTATAAGTAGTATTTACAGCTTCGATTTTTGAGAAACATAGGTTCCCTATAATTGGAGCGGTCCATTATAGGAAACCTCGATATTTCAGACACGAGGAAAATTGAGTCAGGAAGTTTTACTTGAGGCCCTTGGTGCATTTCATCGAGGTGACGTGGGTATTAACGAGTGCTCTCTTTTATTTCAAATCTCTAAAGCAACTTTAAAAAGACATATCAGCAGTGATAACAAATATGCAAAAGATAGTGTGAAGAAAATAGGCATAAAAGCAGTATTTCCAACAGAAGTTGAAAACTAATTAGTTAAGCCTTGTATTTAGAAGAAAATATGTTCGGAATGACGTATAGGAGATTATAGCTTTTCACATTGCCAAGAATGCCAAGAAAAAAATAAATAACCATTTCGACAAAGATAAAATTATGGTGGGTCAAAAATTATACTATGGCTTTAAGAGAAGACACAAGAATTTATCGTAACGCCAGCCAGAGGCTACGCCATTAGCTAGAGTAGAGGGCTTCAGCCAGCAAGTGTGGAGGATTTTTTTCTCTTTTAGAGAAGATATATTATGTGATCAAGAAAAAAATGTTCCTTCCCAAATGTTTAGCGTAGATAAGACTCAACGAGTCAAGTTGGAAACACTGCAAGCGGTGAGAGGGTTGTTAAAATGTCGATCGTTTGCTGTGTGAGTTAAAGAAAGCGATATCATGAGGAGCTCGCCACTGTTGCACCACCTGGTAGCGTCGTTACACTTTGTAACACAGGTTAGGTACATTAACTCCGAATTATTCCATAAAGAGTGAAGCCTAGAAAATAGTCGAGTTTTGCTTTTGCTTAATGACCACTCGACCACAGCAAATACCTCAAAGCACTGGACCTTGCACGGAGAAACGATGTGTTGTTGTTACAGCTACCAAGCCATACTATAAACAGGATCCAGCCACTACATGTAGAATTCTTCTGGTCTGGTCCAAAACTATTACGCCCAAGCGTTAGAAAAGTGGTTACGAAGTAATTTAGACCGCACTGTTTCTTCATTCAAAGTTCACTTCACTGACTAGGGAAGCTTATTGTTTGGCAGGAACCGTGAGAAACGCTGAAAGTGCTTTTCGCGCCACCGGAATTTGACAATAGACAGAAAGCGGAAGTGTTCCATGGGAGAAACACAGGGAAGCAAGAAGATGAAAGCTGCCCATAAATTAGAAAGAGGTGGGGATGAAGAGCAAGAAATGCGGATCGCGATAATGAAGAGAAAATGGTGGTATTGGTGGTTCAGAGTGAGAGTTGGTATTGTGAAATTTGAAATGAAGAGAGTATTGAAGAAATGATTCAGTATATGAATTGTAAAAAATGGTATCATGCAAAATGTGCAAAGGTTTCCTCGATAATTTAGAAAATCTCTTTGCGTCAACTGTAAAGGTTAAGGATAGAATTTTTCACGTTGAAGCTGTTTTATCTAGGTATCAGTTATTGTGAAGAAAGTTTATTTTTCGTTACAGATGTTAATATAAAACTGTTTACTTAAATTTTGCTTCGTTTTCCTTCCTTATTTAACACTTGACAGGGTAGGTCCAATTAGGCTAGTGGTCCAAACTGGGACAACGGTTTCATAAATTACACTTTTGTATAGGTTTATGTTTTTATTTTTTAAACTAACTCACGCTAATTTCTTGTTGTGACTAAATTTTATCCAAAGTCCTCAAAGATAGTATTTCCAGTTCAGAATCGCATCTTAGGTAGGTAGGTAGGTATATCTAGGTACCTATACACACCGCCAAAACGTCCATATTCGTAACACGTTTTGGTGACATTTTCTGGCGTCCTCAGTCTCCTGACTTGTAACTTGTGATTTCTTTGTAACAAGGCTGATGGCAAATTTCTTCTCATGATGATACAATGATGGTCAAAGCTTTTTTCAAAGCAAATACAATGTGCTTTCCTAAGAACTGAGGTGAAGTAACTGAAGTATTTGGGACACATAATATCCGCAAATGGAGTAAGATCAAATACATACCTACTAGAAGAAATATATTATAGATAGTTTCACTATATCTCATTCTGTATACCTAAAGTAATGATTCAACTATCAATATTTTTTTATCCTTAATTCGTAAGACCATGTCCCTCATTACCTAGAGATAGAAGTAGAAAAATCAATCACTTTTGTTACGAGGGTGTACTAGCTTATTTTATATGGGGCTTAGGAAAACAGTAATAGGTATATCTGATACTAGATAGAACTACCTAGGTAGGTACCTATAGTTATTTATCTATGTTAAAACAGTAATTAGGTACCTATCCACTATTAGCAACAAAATCAAATTCTGTTGGATCGAAGCCAACAAGCAACATCAGTAAGTATTTAGAGTAGCGCTGGTCCCTACCAAGCTATTGTGAATAAGACTTTTGAGAAACACGTCTTAGTTTTATCGTAACCTGGCTTCAATATAGGTACTTACCTACCATTTGAACGTTTTCATATTCACACGGTTTCACGATGTGAATATAGGTAGGTATTACTTTTGGTATTTTGAAAAATCAGCTTTTTGGAATTTTGACCCACAAAAACCGCTTCAATCAAAAAGTGTTTTTATTATTATTATTATTTGACGCAGGGATGCCCCATTTGGCCCATTATGCCTCTTCCCTTTGTTCCTCAGACCTACGGTTCCCCGAGTATTCCGACAACCTGGTCCAGATATCTCAGGATTGCCGCAGGCAAGGTGCGTCTGATGTTGGCCAGATCCGGCCACTTCAGTCCTAGGATGGCCTTACGAACGTCGGATAGAGCGGGACATTCTGTGAAGAGATGCTCCAATGTTTCTTCCTCCTCCATGCATGCCCGACATGTCGGTTCGTCGATGACACCCATTGTATGTAGGTGTTTTCTTAGCACATCATGCACGGTCCAGATGCTTACAAGTGAGCGTAGTTTGTTCCTGGGCAAAGCTAGGCAGTCTTCGGCCCGTTTTCGGCATGGCCCCGTGATGAAGTTCTTGCTCTGTCGACAGCCCAGAATTGAGTTCTACCTCTGACAGTGTCTGAGGTGTGTGTCCTCTTTAAAGAGGTTGGCCATGATGTGCGGTGTGATGGTACTGCCGGTTCGGGCCCACACATTGCTCCCGACGAAGCAGCAACCGCCTGCTTAGCCGCCTTGTCATGACGCTCATTCCCATCGTGTGCTGGCACCCAAGCTTGTTCCTTCATTCGCTAGTTCCGCTAGTTTGCGGTGGCAGTTCAGCGTGGTTCTCGCGTCGTACCTGCCCTTTTCAAGCGCTTTTAAGGCGTCTTTACTGCCTGTGAAGAAGCGTATTACTCGTCCTCGCACCTTGCTCATGCGGATCTCATTAGCCCCTCGAACTAGTGCTATTAGTTCCGTTTGTAATCCAGTGGCATACTTCCCGAGTGGTTGTTGTAGAGATAGTTGCAGGTCTTGGCTGAAGATTCCTATGCCTGTACTGTCCCTCTTTCTAGACCCATCAGTGTATACGTCTATTGTCAGCACAGTGCGTGGGTCTGTTTCTTCCCAACAAACGTGGTATTTGCAATTGCTGAATAGGGGTGTAATACGGTCTGAGCTGACCTCGAGGAGTGGTATTCTGGCGAGGCTCTCCTCCAAGATGGCTGTATGACTCTTCGCGCTCTTGTGCACCCTTAATGTTCCACCATCTTTCAAACGAAGGGCGGTCAGTAGTGCTGCCCCCCTGTAGGCATTTTTATGTCGCCCACCTTACGTTTTCTGGTAAAGAGCATAGCCTCTACTTTGTGGGGATTCACAGACAGAGACGTTGCCCTGCACCACTTTTCTAGGATGCGGAGTGCCCTTTGCATCAGTTGGCATAGCACTCCAATGTGCTTCACAAAGTGTTGAATATACCCAATGTTGTGCCTGAAATTATCTATCGTTTGTAAAAAACAAAAAAAAAACAAGTCAATCAGTTTAGAGATATTCGCAAAAAACATGACTCTGTAGGCAAGCAATCAAGGAAACAAGCAAGCAAGTAAGAAAGTTGATCCGCACGATAAATCAAGAACGGAACCGAATTTCGATCAAAGGTTTTTCGCTGTTGTTTGGTATCGGCCCAAGGAAGAGCCCTATTGTTTTTGGTGAAGTTTAGATACTCTGGTGTTGAGTTATGGCCAAAAAACCCTGTTTTTTAGACCATTTTCTAAGAAGAATTGTAGAAAATTTCTTTTTGGGCTAAACTAAAGTCAAAATGGTATAATTTAGCTATTTAGTTAAATATATCAAAGTAAGACTACTGTAACTACTGTAATCAGTCTGCCCAGAAATTGTTGATACCTACAAGGAGTAGGTAGGTATATTAATCGGTGTGAATATGCCCATGAAGGCCTTCGTTACTAGTTTTTAATGTTGAAAATCTTTTTTTCTAAAGAACTTTCAAACGAACCATTTCTTACGAACGACATCTATTCAGCAGATACCTACCTAGGTACCTAACTAATCCGCCAAATATCGACTATCAAATGCAAAAAGTAGGTAGGTACTTACCTTTATACCTACCTACATATTTGGCTCAAACAATACCTACCTACTTAGTTATTATGTCGGATCCGTAGGAACGGAGTTAGTAGTGTTAGAATGTACATGTAATGTGAATATGCAATTACTAATAAGTATTAGGTAACTAGGTAGGTACATTTACATTAGATACCTACCTATGTAGTTATACCTAGTGCGACCAGAAATCTAAGAAGGCTGTAAATCACCAAACACTTGAGTTATCAGCAGTCAGTCTACGCAGAGTTGTACCTGCCCTAGCCATTACATTTTGTTTTATAGGTAGGTATAATGGGTTAAGATAATTATCTACAAAAATCGCTTGAATATAATTGACAATTGTTTATGTAATACGTATGTAAGTAGGTACATACCTACCTATAATACCTATAATTAGATATAGGTATGATAGATACAAAAATATTCCTAAACATCACGATAATGAATACGATTAGGTAGGTATGCCAAACTATTTCATGAGATAGGTACCTACTTACGTATCTTAATCCGGACCTGAGAATGTTTCAAAGGACACACACTTTTATTGCTAAGGTATGTTTATTTCGAACAGTAGGTAAATAATAAAGAGGATATACGACCTTCTTAGATTTCTGGTTCTACTATACTTAGGTACCTACTGTTCCTAGGTACCTACCTTTTGATATGAAGGTAGATATATCTGAAAGATTTGCCTACCCGCACCTATCGATATAGGTATTCATATTTTATCCCAACTTTTTGCGTCGAAATACCTAGGTACTTAATCGCTAATTCAAAAATACTCTTTAATTTCTCATATTATGGTAGGTATCTATATCTCTGCCTTTCAACTTTAATAGTCTTCTGAATACCTAAGTACCTTTAGGCATTAGATATATTCGGAGTGGCACTAGTTTGAAACTAAAATTGTGACTAGTTTATGCATTCAAACATACGAAACGCTTGAGCATTATCGAAATATGATATCTACCTGATGATGTTTCAGCACAGTTAAATGTGTCTATACCTAATTTGTCCAGCTTAAAGACTTGATGATAAGCTAGCAGAACACTTTTAATTTTCAATTCCCGATGAAACGGAAAGAGCACAAAATTTTTCATTTGAAAATTTGATTATTAAAAAAAATCAGCATATGCTCTGCTCCTCTGCTAGCTTAACGTGAAGCTAGCAGAGCAATTAATCTACAATTTCCACCAATGCGGGGAGAGCACATAATTCTGGTAGGAAAAAGCGAATTCATCATAGGAATAGTAGGTAAGTACCTACCTACCATAAAATATCTAGGTACTCGTATTTCTATTATGCAATATTATCATGAGAAAAGGTATATTTTTTAACAATTTACCTATGACACTAGTACCTTTTCATGCTAAACTGAAGTTTATTACTGTATCGTAGCATGCCATGCGGACCACCACTCTCAAAACCGATGCGTGAAGACGAAGTCGCCCCACCCATCAATGGGTCTGTCGGCCAATGGAATGAGCGCTACCGACTCCGGATAGTCGTCCCGGCTGTGTTGGACGTCATTATAGGTTAGGCAAGGCGCATATAAATATGTATGATAAACGTCGAAGAGCACGCTAAATCGACCAATTCTTCATTTACCAGTACAGTATATGTCTTTGGGATCCGTACCTACATTGTCTGTCAAGAATACGAGGGAAGAGTAGGTATAACATGAAATAAGATATTATGACTAAAAGATTAAATTTGGCAATTTTAAATGTAACTTGCATACCTAGGTAGGTATCTATAGGTATTTCATAATCCGATTGTTATAAAAATCAATGATGAGTTGCATTGATTAAGTTTGTGGTATTAAAAGCTTTTTTTGTAGGCAGGTAGGTACATGAAGTAGAAGTACCTATTCCCTATAGGTTGGTAGAAAGGTATTTACCTGCTAACTGTGATTCTAGTGCTGATTTGTCATTCAGATTGTTAGATTTAGAAAATCAAAAAGTAATTATTGTATTGACTTTGGCTTAACTATAATCTT
This sequence comes from Crioceris asparagi, assembly GCA_958507055.1. NCBI lineage: Eukaryota > Metazoa > Arthropoda > Insecta > Coleoptera > Chrysomelidae > Crioceris > Crioceris asparagi. The sequence goes on from OY293826.1 coordinate 68,711,060, forward strand.
TTTGGTTTTGGAATAGGAAGATGAATAATAGTGCTGTCATTTTCTTGCTTCAATCAAGTCTCCTTGCTTCACTTGCGTACCTAAATAATGTTGAACCTACTCTCAACAATTTACGGTAAAAATAATATTTTATCATGTTTTATTGTTTTTTTTTCAGTTTTTCTCGAGAGAATCCAATATTTCTACATTGCTAAACATAAATAAGAGCGATCTACACGGTTTACTGCACCTATCGGCATTTCTGATCAATTGCGAACATACCTAGGTACCTATTTTATTACAGATAGATAGGTACCTATATGATGTAAGTAAAAGTAAATCTCTTGTAGGTCTACTAGGTCGGTAGATAATAATTTTTTATTCAATTTAGCCTAACCTATGGATAGACATTTTGATTTGTATGTACCTATATATAAACAGTTATCTATTCCATTCAATTGTTTGTCATTATTGATGAAAAAAAGTGTCCAGAAACAATGTTAATTCAAAAACATTTCCATCTTTCATTGTCATATAGGTAGGTATTCTTGGTATGTGAATAATTGAAAGAACTACACGCGCCAACACGAATACCTACTTGTCACTCAGCCCACTCTCTTCATAAATGGAGTAGGTACATAGGTATATCCATCGAACATTGAAAGATTAACCATCTTCCAAAAAAAAACCCTCATGCTAACAACCCATTCACGTCACTTTAATACTTAAGAGCATACATTAGGGAAAAATCCACCGGAACTTTGAAAAATATAGGTAGGTGGTATAAGTAGTAATAATATTCCTTCAATGAACGAATAGCTAAGTCATGTCAACGTGGACATTCATCATTTTTTCCACTTAAATAGGTAGGTACATATATATTATGATGAATGACTAGAAATCTAGAGATTGTTGGTATTTTGTACCAATATCTGATAAACTCAAATTTATCCAACATTTTATGAGAAAAAAGCGCTTCTGTTTACTTGCTTTGCAGGGGGGTAAACCATGGTTACTATTTTTTTTTCAAAAGTTTCAATCAAATTAAACCTAGATACTTTCGATAAGGTCAGAAATAATCAATCCGATTAACAAGTTCGTAGTCAAGTTACACGATATTTTGGGACGTTGAAGAAACCAATAAGCAGTTTTTGAAATATTGGAATGGTTAGGCATCAGAAGCAAGTGAAAAATACCTATAAGTAAGTTTAACTGATAGGTTACCTATCATCAGTGCCAGGCCTAAATGTAGCACTTACAAATAAAGTTATTATTTGTAATTTGCAGATACAGTCGGTATACCTACCTACTAAGTACCTAGGTAATTAGAAATTCCAAAAAGTAGGTCGGTAGGTATACCTATTTATATTATTAAATAGGTAGATAAGACTAGGTAAATTTCCAAAATACTTCCACCATGCCATTTTCTAGATACCTACCTGTAGTATATCAAAAAGAACATATCTATGAAATTTGTCGTAATAATGATAATGTTAATTTACATACCTATGTGACACTCATTTCGAACAGGTATGTATTTGGCTTGTGAAATTTATAAATTCCGTAGAGTGGGCTTCTTTATATCAAAAGCTTTCTCTGAAACGCCCATATTTGTAGGTATACCTATTACCTAATATATAGAGACACATATTAGGGATTATAGGAGTGTTTCCTGTATCATTGCGAGTAGGTAGGTACACGTCAAAAAAGACGGAATGAACTATCTAGGTATAGTTACCTACCTATAGTAGAACCAGAAATCTAAGAAGGTCTTAAATCCATATTAGCCGACGATCCTCATTATAACCTATTGTTCGAAATATAGGTACCTACCTAGATAAGCAATAAAAGTGTATGTCCCTTGAAATATTCCCATGTACGGATTAAGATATATCATGAAATAGTTTGGAATTTGGCATAATTGCATCTATTATCGTGATATTTATAAATGTTTTTATGTTATATATCATAATATATTGTATATACATAAACAATTCTCAATTATATTCAAGGGCTTCTTCTTAATAATTATCTTAACCCATTATACCTACCTATAAAACAAAATGTAATCGCTAGGGCAGATACAACTCTGCGTAGAGTGCCTGCTAATAACTCAAGTGTTTGGTGATTTACAACCTTCTTATATTTCTGGTAGGTTCCTATAATATTTACCTACGGATATGTCTCTCCCATAAAAAGCTTCTCTTATTGATGGAGAATAGTTGCGATTAATATAAAGTATAGGTACCTACCCAAGCTTGACATTTAGTTACCAGTATTTGAGAGTATATACTACTAGCACTTAGATATCTGTTGATGGATGTCTAATTTGAAGTCTTGCGTGATTAAATCTGATTAATCCGTTAGCGCTTCATCTTCATTAAACATTCATAACAATTATTCGGCGTGCCGCTCGGCGACTGTTTAATGGTGTGAGATATGTGTGTGCTACCAGTGTAAAGTTTAAATTGCTCTAGCAGCCTAATGATAATTTCCATGGTAGCTTCCCTCTGGTTTTTTCGAATAAACAGCTTCAATGCGAAATGCATGTTGGTAGCTAACTAAATTACTGTCTTGAACAAAATGTGTGTTTCCCATTTTATCAAAATCACAAATAATCCGGAAACTGCAAAATTTGTTAATGTTTGGATAATTTCTTCTTGTTATTTGATCACATCATAGATGTTTTTTGTAAGACTGGACATTTTAGATTATTACCTCATCTGTTTCTTCGACATTGTAAGCTAGGCTTACCAGTTGCTAAATAAACACGTCAGTAAGAATTTTACTTAAGAGAATTTAGAAGGAACGGTATACATTTTTTAATCTGTCCTTGTGACAGTGTTATGCAATTTTCAGATATATCTAAGTTAAGTTTTTATCCAAATAATAAGTATAGGTATTGTTCCTGGATATTGGTATATACGAACTATTTTCTAAGTACCTACATGGGTAAATATTGGTTATATAAATAAAAAAATATTTGTTATAGTTAGGTATTTAGTGCACCAATTGGTTGACGAAGGAGTAGGTAAGACAGGGCAAGAAAAAAGGAAATGCTCTTGATCTTATTTTAAAATAATAGTTCAACTAACTTAACTTTGCAACAATTGCTTTAGTTTCATGAATTATGTAATATTTATTTGATTTCGACAATCAGTAAATTTAGCACCGTTACTCTGTTGATAACGCTCTACATTCAAGATAATAAATATTTGCTATTGAGTAATATGGTAGGTACCTATACCTACATAGCAATTAGGTAGGTACTAAGAATGTCAACACTCATCGTAAACTAAGTATTATCAGTACAATAGGTACAAAAACTTCAACTTTCTTCTACTTTTTTAGGTACCTACAGTAGATGCAACGCCTTTTCTGGATATTTTGCAATAAATAATTATCTAAGTGGACAGAAACTAATTACATAGACTCGGATCTTGCCATAGTTCTTACTCATTAAAACTCCTGAGACACATCTTGAGGCTCATTTAATGACACAAGCAGAGCTATTCTCTTGTTTGATGCAGTATAGAATGCAAGGCCTGCCATTCTTTCAGATTATAATAATAATATAATATAAAAGTTCTTTTGCTGCGCTGCATGTTTCTTTTTAATATTCTATTAATATTTATGAGGGTAAATTACAAGTGTGCAATTCAGGCATCGCGGTTTTCAATCTCTGAAACGTCGATGTCATTACCCTTAATGAATACTGCGATGGAAAGTATATATGTACACCTTATAACAGGATTATAGGTTGAGCTATCGCAGATGTACGACGAAAGAATAAATGATTCGAAACTATGGGGATCGGCTCCAGAAATTCAGGCGTGATAAAAAAATTTACCATAAGATTCCGTTTATCTATGACAATACTTTATATTTTTCATCCAGATACAAACAAAAAATAAAAAAAGTTAAGATTCCCTCGATAATGTTACAATACTTCAACACATGTCTAGATTCATCTGAAAAAGAACATGAATAAACAGTGACTTATATGTAGATGCATACCTATTAGGGAAAATCTGATCTTATGGGATGATATTTCAGTAACTGGATGAGTAGTAGTAGAAATATTCTTAAGAAGAAATATTGTCCAAAATCTATCGTAACCAGAGCATTTGCAAAGTTTTGAAAAAAGTAATCTGAGAAATAACAGCTCTAGTCATAATATGAAGTGAACTCTATAAGAAGGGTAAACAATCCCTTAGATAATACTTCTAAATTATTTCGGCTCGAAAAATATCACCTGTTTCAACGACCACTCTTTATCAGGTATTGTTTGCTGTTAGTTTCATTCATAAATCCTTAACATCTTGCACTCAGAGGATATTATTTAGCCATTGGCCAATTATAATTTTGTGAGGACCTATGCCTCACCTTTCCTAATGCCGTGCGGAAATGCAATTTAGGAAACAAAGGAATCAAAGGAATGCGCCCATCGCGCTGTGTCATTAGAAAAAAATCGAGCGAGGGAGCGGCGCAGAGCCAAGAAGAAAGAGAGGAAAAAGAAGAGCGCGGCGGTGCACGGCCGACTACGAAAATGATTGTAATTAGGGCCCGAAAGTTGGACGGTCGCCCGCCTATGGCGCCACACGCGGCCTAGAGGGGCTAAATGGAAACAAGGGCGTGCTATTATGGAGAATTGAGAATAGAAGCTGATGTGTAGGTACAGATATACTATCACTAACCATAGTAATGGGCTATTTTGATAGATTCTTGAGTGCAAAAGAAAATTAGAATAAAATATACTATTTCTCATGAATTTTTAATATGAAAGCATGAATCATTTGATGATTATAAGTATTTTATCGATAATTATTTTGATGCTTTTCCGTATCAGTATCTTTAATAATAAACGTCCCGTTGCCAGCAAAACCAAATTTTACTGAAAATACATTAAGTAGGTAGCTACTTTTTTTTATAATTTTCTGAAAACTTTGAATGACCTTCATTTTCAAACAAATTTTCGTGATCATTGCTTAACTTGTTAGTATTTATGTACCAAATTTGATGCGACTTCTACCGGGTCAACAAACTAGAAAATAAGTATGTACATTTTGGACCCTATACAAGTCCGAGAAATTTTGAAATATGAATGTCATTAGTCAGGTATCAAAATGCCGCCTAAATAGTTGAAGTATCATCTTATTCAATTACCTAATTTATCAAAAATCTATCACATACTCCATATCTCTTAAAAGAACTTGTGTTGCTTTTATATACCTATGTAAGTACCTACCTATAGCTTGAAAGTGTCATTTCACATGGTCGCTATAGCTTGACGGATATTTGTGTTAGACAGTTCACTATCTTCATCAAGCTCAGACGTTAAATGAATGGCTAAATATCCTTAGAGAAGATCTAAGCTTGAATAAAGGACAGCACTTTTTTATTATCGTAGTATTCTTAATGATAAATTTCATAAAAAAAAATCTGTAGTGTCCAATTACACGACTTCCCATCTTCTTTTAAATTCTTTCGAATGTAAAACTCGTCTGATCAAGTCGTGCAACAATTAATTTTTCTCAGGACAACAACAATGATTCGAATGTGACGTAGGAAGAACCGTTTAGGCACAATATTAATAAACATTTAAAAAATAGTACATCGGAGTAAGTACCTATAGGTAACTTTATTGCTGATTTTTCTTATAAAGATGCGCCATGAAATGGTGGTAAGTTTCATGAAAATCGCTGGAGCTGTTTTTAAGCTAAAGTCTTGAACAAATTACTTCAATAGTACAAAGTGAATAGATTTCCTGTGATTTAACCTCTTATCAAGAAAAATGTTAATTCAGAAATCCAAAAGGAAATGCTTTGCAGTGGGTTGTAAAAGTACCTACTGAGAATAAGAATCACGTTGTGATAGAAATAGAATCAAAATTGCTGTCTGAAGTCATACTTACCAAAAATTGAAAACTTTTACTTTATTTTGTTTGCTACGACATTTAAAATGAACTGAGCGTAAAGTATAACAGCAGAAAATGTTGATTAATGCTTCCAGTCTTAATTTTATAAATAAATATATATTGTCGTGTTACATGAATCTTTAATACCTTTAGGCCAAGTCTTGGCAATCCGCTTCAGTATCTTTGTTCTTCTACATTCCCGTTATACCTACACGTTACTTTCTCAATATCTTTCATATTATTACTATTAATTCAATTCTCTTCATATATGTCTTTCTGTACAAATTATTGGATCAACTTCCAAACTAACATCCTCATACATCAAATTCTCGATTAACAAGAAAATTGAAAACACAAATAAGTGGATTACTTTCAGTAATGGTAATAAAATTTATTAAGATTTCTTTTATTTATCGTAAATTACTTACTAACTTCAAGTTCAAGCTGTGCTTCATGAGAAAATATTGATGGAATATACCTAAGCTTAGATTTTTATGCTTCCTACAAAATGAGCACTACAAACTCTAGAACTTTGATTTGGATACAGGATTTGTTGTAACAAAGTCAAAATCTCTTAAATACATCACAGCTCCAAATAAATAAAACTCAATATCTGCCGACGTACTGTTCGTTAGCTTTTCTATCTGGAGACCCAGGAGAACGGCAGAAATTAAACATTGAATTCTTATTTTCTGTATTCTTAGTGCACAAAAGTTCCTTCTGGATTCCAGAATTTACATATTGTTTGATAAGATGCAAAACCACGATAGATAAATTCATTTTATATTAATAACGAACAGAACGTTTAAAGTGAATGACGTCTACATCGGATGTCAAGCAAATGTCAAAATGATTTTGAAAGAATTTTGGTAGCAAAAATACTGCACGTAGTAGATTCAACTTTACTAGCATATTGAGACAACTACTGGCTGTTCCAACATTCAAAACATTAGCCTGGCCAGGGTTAAAATGGCTGTCGAAAATTGACAGATATATTGACTCAATATAGGAATATGACACTGACTGATGATATAATTTAAGCCTGGCCAGCCTAATGTTTTGTATTTAAGAACACACTGTTAAATAAGCATGCTAGATAAGCGGTCATTTTACGAATTATTGCTACAACCTTTTTCCTATTACCTAATTACACTGACATTTGTCGCTAGTAGCTTCAAATGTTAATCAGGAACACTCGTGCCGCCATTCCCGCTGTGGTATTTTTTTTCGTCAATAGCACATTAACGAGTTAGAGCAGAATATCCAATATGTGTCACCAGCAAGCCTCATAGATATCCTTCAAAACAACAACATCGGTATATCTGTTCCCGAGATAATTTTGGCACAGACAGGCAGATAGACCGACAAATGGCTGGAAATATGTTTTTTAGACGAAGGGGCCTCTAAAACGTAAACATCTGCTAAAAACCGGAGTGACGATAATATTTGGATGAATTACCAGTAGGTATATCACCTTCAAAAGTACTATTTGGTGTTTCCTTGAGATATGAGACATTCATACAACCGGTGTCTCTATCATGACTTTAATATCTTATTATCAACAATGAGATCTGGATACGCCACTGACAAATGATGCCCTTTTCTGGCATGGATGCTTCTGAATGGCATCAAATTGGCTCAAGGGACACACATACATACACACTGCGTCGTTAGATTTTATTGTCCTCCGAAACGACGTCCTCTTCCTATATGCGGCTTGGGTGTTTACTCTTCGATGCTTGCCAATGTGTGCATTTTGTTTCGTGTTCAGTGGAGATGGAACATCTATTGGCTTTGAGGAGCAAAAAAGCTGTACGCTGCTTATACTGGTTTACAAGAACAAGAGTCTAGAGAAAAATATATTACAGTTCGAAAGTTAGAACAAGAGACAGCTTCTGTAGAGAGCTAGAATTTTGGGACTTTCACAAATTAGGTATTGTTGAAAGTACATACTTACCTACTGACATTTATTTGCTTGAAATTAACAAAATGTGTTATTCAAATTATTTTTATGCTGGAACAAAACTTATCCCTTTTGAAACTATGACTAGCATATAGCTGTTACAGCTTTGTGAAAATAGATCCCGAATGGAAGATAAAAAAATCAAATCGAATTCTTATGTATGTATGTATGGTTTTTATTGAACATAAAAAATCTTGACTACATACAGGTACGTTATTTGTTGTTTATAAAAGAGGAAATTAATATATAGGTATATGAAATAAATACATATTACCTAAAATTACACACTCAGCTTAGATCATTGTATGAGCCCTAATTTTTATTAGGCGATTTCCCAAGCCCCACACTGGCTAGACACTTGAAATTTCGAGTTCGTACTTGGATCAAATAGATGAGAATAGTTTGTTATGGAATAGAAGTACTTTAAAAAAAGAAATTAAGTTTATTCAGGGTACCTGACTACATTACCGATTTATTAACCATGTTAACCAAATCGTCGGTTAACGCCTTCAAATAAAGAAATGATTGTTTTCCAGGGATATTGATGAATTATTGGAATAAATATAATATATATAATATAATTATAAGTAGTTATATGATGGTATTATATATTAAGGTAATGTTGGAAATGGTTGATACGTAGGTATTATTATAACTGTTGTAGGTATAAAACTATAGAAGAAATCCTGAATAAATGCAATAGTTTTGTTAAATAATTATATTGTTTCATCACCCGCATCAGGAAGTACTTTATAATTATTAGCGGAAATATAGATAAAATTGTAACTTAGTAGTTATTACCTGGTTTTGGATTTGTGTAATCAAGGACAATATTTATTCTATAAGCTATTTAGATTAAAAATTAGACACATCTAATCTTTTTGATGAAGTCTCGATTATTGACCGACGAACCCCAAACGGAGGAGGTATACAATTCGACTGTGTGCTTTTTTTTTGGTTTGTGCGCGCCTTTCATATAGTAATCGTAATCCGATTTTGATGATTTTCGATTCATTTGAAAGAGGAGGCTTGAGAAATGATCCCATATTCATAAAAACGGGAATCCGACATCTCCTTCCCTCCGAAAAGCGCCCCCGAAGGAGGTGGAGGGGGCAAATTTTCTCGAAAATTGAAAATCTGCGTTGGTATAATTACAGATAGGACAATATCCGGAAACGTTTAAATTGAAAATTTATTCAAAAGAGTAACGGTTTTCGACTTGACATTTTAAATTCTCAAATATACCTATTTTCGCTATGTGGAGAGGGCGATTTCTGTCGAAAATTGAAAATCTGTTTGCAGTACATGAAAGACATAATTATTTGTAGCAACATTTATACTGAACATTTTTCCCTTAGGATTACGGTTTTCGAGTAATGTCGACGTTAAAATGGTAACAACTAAAATATTCAAGCGTATTTCCGCTGCGATGTTCTGAGATCTCAATAATAACAACTACAAGCAAGGAATATACATGGGTAATAGGATAAGTACTATCTTGATTGGTATTAGTGAACGTTCAACGATTTTCGTGACTAATGTTACACTTAAAAGTGTGAAATAAATATTTTTTACAAAAAATTGGACCGACGTTATTAGTTGGTGCACTGAAAAGTATAAAATAATATTAATTCTATTGGTGCTGGTACTTGTGAAGTTGGTGCCAAAAGTTATCAATCTACCTGCAACTGCACAACTTCAAAAGTAACAGCACCAATAGAATTAATATTATTTTATACTTTTCAGTGCACCAATTTTTTGTAAAAAATATTTTTTTATTAGCTTGAGTCGTCTTTGTACCCATATTTATTTTATGATATATAAAAACGTTAGGTCCATTTAGTGTACCAAATTGCGTTACGACAAATCCGAAAAGATTTTAATTAGCCTCTGACAAGAGTAATACATGGATTAATTGTTTATCTGTTTCATTGATTGAAGATTCCAAATAACGTGCTTCTGCTGAACATTTTCATGTAGAATGTAGATCTAATAGAAGATTAAGAATATATACCTACGCATTACCTACAAAAAATATGATATGTAAGGTGATGATAAATTTACATATATTATGTTTTTTTAAGTGTACAATCATGAAATAAAATGTATGTTGCTTGCATAGTTGATATGAAATATTGAACTTTTTTTAGTTCCAGAGAAATATGGAACCGCATCTAATACCCCCAATCATGTTGTAGCTATTAGACAAAATTCAAGAAGAAAAATTTCTGTTATGAATTTTCACACAGTAGTTTAATTTATGTTAAAATTGTATGTACCTATATCTGGGTATTATCATTTTCTGATAAATCTTGAATCCAGATAATAAAACAAAAATGGCCTAGTAATGTTTTATTATCTTGTTGTTAACCGCAATATTGTTTGAACTTCATCTCAAAACTACCAACCTACCTACGTATAGTTCCAATCAAGAAAAGGAGTAAAAGCAATTGTTCTCTTTGGCAGTTTTTTCTTTCGGAACTTAAAGGCCTGATAAAACATTTTTTTCAATTCCACTTGTATTTCATAAACCTACCGATACTGAACGCCTGTGACACTAGTTGAGAGACAATAGCCGGAAAATTCTTGACTATACATGAAAACTAACTACAGATTCTGGTGAATCTTGTCTAAAATATTTTTCTTAAATCCCTTTACCATAGTCTCAACTACAACAAGAAGTTATGCTCAGAGGATTTTTTTAATTTTCTAACTGTTCATTTCTTATTTGTTGGAAATTGGATATGATTATGGTTGCCTGTCTTGGTTCTTTGGTATGGAATTTGTGAGAGGCAGGATAGTCGTGTGAGTGGACACTCCAGATATTTTTGAGAGAAAATAAAAATGTCCATAGACATCTAAACACCTAGACCACGCATAGCCTCTTTCAGAGCGATCCAACATCTCAAGACCATTATTCTTCTGGTCCATAATGGTTTGTGTCCGACTGATACGATTAACATATTTGCCAAACTTTTATTTCATGGCAACTGCTGATTTATAGAGTAAGAGGTAATCAAAGACATTCAAACGTTATTAAAAGGTGGTCGTTGAAATTGTTATTACTGATTATTCAGAAACACCTGCAGATTAAATTATGTACCAAATTTATATTTTACAACACAAAATAAAAAAAATATTTGTGAAATAAGAGGATCATCAATCAATATTGATCGATTGAGTTAAGTGCGGCAACACAGGAAAATATAATTTAGGCGTTCGTATGAATTTGTCAGCTTTCGTCGCTAGTCGGAATATTGTTGTTCGTTGTTCGATTTATAATTTTAGTGCTGCTACTACGCTTTACGCTTTTATATGCTTCTACAGATGAACACTGTTGTCAAAATTTCCTATAGGAAAATTTTGTCTCTCTCTTACACATGGAAAATACCAAAACAATTCTCTAATAATAATAGATCGCCTTTGGATACATATTATGAATAAAATGCTTGGTCTAGGTGTACAGATGTCTCTGGGTGTTTCTGACGGGTTAGACAGACAACAGAGACGACCTAACAAGGTTCCGTTTTATCCTCATATGTAAGGAACCCTAAAGAAAGACCACCACTCGAGATACGCATTAAGCTGTAAATGTAGATAATAATAGAGTGATAAAAGAACTCATTTAGATTGTTCCATGCTAATATGGGGACATATCTTCGCTTGTCTTTAGGTACTTAAATCAGCAGAAGTATTGTATTGATCAATATTGAAAGAAATACATAAATCTGAAACTAGTGCAATGATGATAAAAACTATTTAATACCTATGTCTTTGTCCATTCAAATATTTTTGAAATTCACACTCATATCTTATAACATTTGGAAGTCAATTGATAATTTCCGGACTATCAATTCTCAGTTTCTGTTGGTTTGGATCATAGTACATATTTGTACATATTTGTATCCATTTCATCTAATTATCTAACAGTTTTAATTGAAGCAGGTAATCTATTATTTGTCCTTTCAGAGTTATGTTTGAGATATTCAACAAAATTGCATCTAAAACATCTTCCTACCCTTCAGAGCTTATATATGGCTTAGATTATGAACATTCTACGCTGTGAAGGAATATAGAGCAATGACATAGTCGTGACAGAATAGATTAAGAAAAAATAACAAGTAGGTACTTATCTATGGTCATTATACACAATTATATATGGCTGTTATCTTTAATTATGATGTTTTTTATGAAATTCAACAATCCTCGAAAATAAAATGCATACAATTTTATTTATTTCTGTAGATTATTATTGATGCCATCGGTCATTCGATGATTCAACCCGAACAAACTTATTATGACATGACAAGTGACAACTAATTCCCATCCAACTCTAGCAAAGATATGCTGAGAAATATTTCATTTGCAATAGCCTACTTCAAATGTTTTTTTTCTGGATCGTTCGATGTACCTATTTAAACGTTATCAGCTGTAGGTATTCATAATCCAAGCTTAGTTCGGTACTAGCTAGTACCGTATTAAAATAAAAAACAAAACACTATCCTACCATAACACTGACGCAAGAGTCATAAACCTAATTTAAAGTTAATTAGATTGCAGCAGAGTTCTCTCCCGCTCCCTAGACAGATCTAGAGACATCTGGTGGCGGTGTCGATAGATTAGTTGCAACCGTAGTGTGGACAGGCCAGTTGAAGTAACTAGATCGAGTGTCGCAGTGTTTCAAATATTTGGAAACTTTTAACGAGTGTCGGTACAACATGAGCGCTAAATTTGAGTGGAGCAGGGAAAAAACTAGGCGACTAATTTCTCTGTTGGAGGAAATTCCGTCGCTATTGGACGCACGGCGGCGGTTGAGCAATTGGCTCGAGATTTCGTAACTGACAGTGCGGAAAATACCCGCAAATTACATAATTTGCGAACTCAGAAATAATGATCTCCGAAAAGCAAAGAAAGGGGAAAGGAAGTGGGAATTTTTCGATGCACTGTTAATTATGCAAGGTGGTGTGAGATGCTCAGAAACAACAAGCAACTTAGTAAATACACTTTTTATTTAGAAATTTAATGACTACATTTTCATCTTACTATAATATCAGAAAACATTAAAAACCAAGGAATATATATATATATATATATATATATATATATATATATATATATATATATATATATATATATACAAATAAAAAAATTTAAAAAAATACATCAGAAAATGATAGCTGTCGCCTACAACGGGAAAAGGAGAATATACTAATGAGAATATAAATTTGAGTTTATGATTATTACCTGTGGCCAGAAATCGCAGTGTTAATGCCAGTCTTTCACCAGGTATAGATTTCCTCATCACGGTATCTTAATCAAAATCAACGGCTGACATACGCAAAAAAAATTTATACAACTTTTCGTCATTTAATTTAGTAGCATACTAAGTTTCGCTTATAAATGCGGCTGATTGAACTGAAAGTGTTCTCTCACCTACTTCATCCATACGAGTGTGTTTTTATTAATGGATGTTATCTCAGTTTTGATAGAAGACGTGCACCCATTTCATTTGAAAGAGGTTCGATGTTCTTAGATCAAAGAACATCGAAAATGTATTTCTCTCCAGAAATACTCTCCACGAAGAGATAGAAATATTTTGAACTTGATGCCAAAAGAATGTTATTTACCTATTAACCAATCTCCAGCACAACTCTATGACTTTACATTACCTATTTTGTCTGTAAATACATTTTGTTTGATTTATGTGATATTTCTAAATTTCTTCTTCTTCTTCTGGTACCAATATAATATTAATAAATAGTTTTTGTAATTCTTCAATTTTTCAATACTCAATTGGATGCGAAAAACTTGGATTTTCAGAAACTAGAACGGAAAAATCTTATTTTCCCCAACTTAATGCATAAATAGCTATTGTTCACTGCCACTTCCATGGCAATGACATTTAATTGGAAAATAAAACTTAGTATATTATATCTTGTGCAATTCGTTGGGAACAGTATCTTACTTTTCCCAACTTAACGCACAAATAGCTATTATTACTTTCGGTTGAGTGGCAATCTTGAAACCTATTTATCAGGGCCCATACTGGTTAGACACAAACTCATACCTAGATCTAGCTGCGTGTCAAATTCAATACTGATCCATAATGATAAATTATTATTTTCCGTAGAATAATACCTATAAGGAATCTTTATTGGGACATCGAACGATAGAGAATCATGTACATTCATGCAAAGAACAGCTATGTATTGGACACTGAAACGTTGTTTGGTAAGCTGTGCTGGAACTATGCATGAACATTGCAGGTTATCTACACGATAAAGGGAGATATACTGATTCGTTATGTCAAATCAACTGATATGTTATACTTGTGCTATGATGTTTCTGTACGTGTTTGATAAGTATGTAGTTTTTTGTTTAAAGGCTCTATGACATTAAACGAGTTTGCAAGCTGCTTATTGGCGAGTAGGTATACAACTCGGAGAGTCGGCTAGTGATGATGACACACAAAACTCACCACTCGCTCAGTAGCTATCGAGATTACTGAGATTAGGTTAGGTACCTACACAGTGAATAATATAGCTAATAAGGTCTGTCCTATCTTATGTATAAATGTCCCTCTTCAAGCTTTGAGGTTAAATCAAACAAATACCAAAAGTTTCAAATTATGGCGATTACAGAAAATATAGAGATTCATCGGAAAATACTTTCTAGTAGGTATCTAGAGTCTAAACGGATATAGGTAAACACGGAGTATATCATTATACTTATACATTTTTCATATTGAAGAATGTTCACCTATATGCCTTTTGAGGTAATATTTTATTTAAATAATTTTCTACTCTAAATAACTTGTTCCGGGATATCAGACCCAGGTATCTAGCTGTGTACATCTAACAAATTTTCCGATTTCTTTGAAATATTAATGCTCGAAAGTACGCATAATTACATATATCATATATCGAAAAAAAATGGAGTAGGTAACTGAAACGTTCAATTGTTATTCGTTACATCATGACGTATATATCGTAATTATAACTAGGAAAATGTTACATTTTTTTACTCGGCCACTTGATAGTGAGTAATAACTAGGTAGGTGTATCACCAACTTTTTCGTTCATAATGCATGAATTTGTTGCTACATGTTCATGGTAGATATTGTTTTTGAGGACGTTAGAATTGAAAGCACTTTTATTCTTCTCAATATTTTATCGTCAATAGGATAGGATTAGTAAATTATAAAATTAGCGTGTATTTCTACAAGAGAATGTTCTTTCGTTCTGCTTAGAAGAGAACCGTAAAGCGATTTTGATTATTTTTTCATTGGAAAGAGGGAGTGTTGAGAGTTGGTCCCACTTTTTTCTTCATCAAAATCCAATATCTCCTTCCCCAACATAATCAAAATTGAATATTTTTCAGAAAAATCAAAGGTATCCGAGTTACAGCTGATTTTTATCAGCATATTTTGGAATTACTGAATATATCTAAGTGAATCTTCAACAATATTTTTGACTAAAACACTAAAAAATGTAAAATAAACATTTTTTACAAATAAAGAAAAACTGTCACCAACTTCAAAATCATGTTTTATACTTATTATTATATCATACTAAATAACTCGCCTCTTGGCAAGTGTAAAAACAACTTCTAGACAATAATTTTAGCACACAAAAAACGCAAATGCGTAGGTATCCATGTTCTTTATCTTTTCTCATCATAAACAATCTCGATAATTCAAATAACAAATTATTATTTATCAATAATTACATTTTATATTTGAAAAAACATCTTATTTATAATGTCGTTGCGATCGAATCTGCAATTTCCCTTAGTTATTTAACTCTCACGCCTTATGCTCTACACCACAGCGCATACCTATAGATTTTATAAGAATGAATTCTTTACTTCAATATCAAGAAATAAATTTCTGAAGGCATTTTGAAAGTGGCCTTATCTCTGAAATTAAGAAGTCAATTAATTCCGATTTAGAGCTTTTATATTGATAAACAAATTTAAATACTTATATTTCGAAATATTTGCATCTCTTTCTGAAATGAATGAAATACTCTTTAGACTTTCTCAGAGCTTTAACTACAAAACACTTAGATGTATCGAGAAGTTCCCAAGTACAAATGTCATTATAAAACTCTGAAAATTTAAATATAACACCATCTCTTAATTCTACATCTTCAAATGAAAAAACAAGAATCATCAAATTTGGTGCAAGTTTGCTATGCAAACCAAGGTTAAATACATACCTAATAAAGACAACAATGCAGTCGAATTGTAATATGTTCTTCGTTTAAGAAATAGTTCAAAATACAGAACAGACTTTGTCATTAAGTACATTTTGTGCAGTGCATCACCTAATTAAGTTGGTACTCTTTTTTTGTAAAATATAACTTATACCTAATACTTCTATTATTCAAAAGACACTACAATCAAAGAATAAAATTATAAGGTAGGTATATGCATTAGTAACAAAACTTATAATAGAGTTCAGCATATTCTCGTTAGGTCATTAGCAAATCATAATCGATTATCTTACAACCATCATCCAAAAATCTATTGGTAGAGAGAGTCCTAACGTGTACCCACTCATTCATAAAATCGTAAAACGTTCGTGTCAGTGTAGCTATTCCTGTTCGTCCTCATGATGACTGGTTGTGCAGAAATGTCTCCAAGGGTAAAATGACTTGCAGTAAAAAGTGATGTGAAAATGATAAATCTTCTTCCATTTTGGCGGAAGCACTAAGGCCCGAAAGCTGGAAGGCACATCCGGTAGGGTAGAGTGGGCCTCCCTCACCCTCACTCTTCCATTGGTAAGGGTAGACGCAAGCGCATCTAGAGAGATATTCTAGGGTGGAAAGCGAACAACAACACTGTTGCCATCGAAGATGAACCTTAAGTATATCCATATTAAGGTTCAAATCTCATTTGAGAAACGCTACCATGATCGGGGTGAAAACTTTGTTCCTGTGGTATTTGAATCGATAGGAATGTGCATGCGCTCTTTTTGTTGGCTTTTTGTAGCTCGATATTACAGAGGAATGCGATGCTTTAACATCTAAGAGAGTTTATGAGATGTTCAGATGAATGTTATTGCGTAACATAGATAACTACTATTCAAGTGCTCACACACTTGATAATCTCAAATACATTGAAAAAATGTCTTATCTAAGAATCATGTTATTTTGTCTTATATAAATAACTGATAAAGCAATGGTTTTAATGATTATATGCATCTCTGTTCTTCAGTTTCAGATTATTTCACAAAAAAGTACCCACTGTAATCTTATTAATTAGAATATCGCTATTTGTTATTAATATTTTAATTTATTGTTTTTAAATGGATAAGAAGAATCAAGACAATGGAACCTTTTAAATCGTTTCTTCTGAAAGTCACCTAATTAATGTTTTAACGCGATATCTCGCACAAATTAAAATTATAATAATTATTATTATATCGCCTAGAGACAAGATAACTTTAACATTTTCTAGGTCCATATAGAACAAGAGATGAGGATGAAATGCTTTGGAAATTTTAGTTTTCACATCGATCATAAGGAAAAGCATGGGGTGTCTGGGCAGAATATGTTCACATTTCTTTTTGATGCACTTCGTCAATACAAATCAACTGTATGTTTATTTTATGTACTTATATGTACCGCCTTTTGCATAGTAGACGTACACCGATTTTGATGAATATTTTTCATTTGGAAAGAGGAATGTTGCGAATTGGTACCATACTAAAAGAATGAAAACCACCAACAGGTGTTTTTTTATTAAAAATCTTTAGTGAAAGTATAAGACAAAAAATAATTCCCTACAATGTTTAAATTAGATATTTTTGATAATATTCATGTTTTGCTGGGTTATAGCACAAGAAATGAGCATGATTTTTACCGCCGTATTTTCAAATCACTGAGTAGGTATACGTTCAACCATTTTCATGTCAAAAATATCACTCAATAATGTAAAGTAGGTATACATATATAGATACCTAATAAAATTGTAATAGGCTGATGTCTGTACATAATAGATATTTAAGAAAAACTAATATTTGGGTCCTTATTAGAGCAGCAGAAGCCAAAACAAGTTTTACAAACAGTTTTTATAATTTTTGTCTGTCTGTATGTATGTTTGTACGCGCATCACGCAAAAACTACTGCATATAGAATTGAATGCAGTTTTAGACGATATATTACTAGAGATCTAACTTAAAATATAGGCTCCATTTTACCATGTCTGTCTTTCTGTAAGTTTGTAAGTAATACGTCAAAAGATGTCCCCCAAACAAAATCATGTGACGTGTTTCGGGAATTTTTTCCACTCACTATGGGATAAGAAATATACGGGGTGGCTCGTCTGAGATTGAACACCGTGTATATACTAACTTTTTTCACTTTGAAAAAGTTATTTTATAAAAAGTCATACTTTATCACCTATCAACAGAGATTAAATGTCAAACTCAAAATCCCAAATCAGGATGAAGACAACATTTTCTCGCAGGATTAAATAAAAGATAATTTTCAGGGGTGAAGGCAAATTCTTTCCCTGCAAGGGAAATTTATTACAATAATGATTGAATCATATACTTACAACAACCATTTTTTGACCGACTTCCAAAAAAGAAGGAAGTATTCAATTGAAGATATGTTTATGTATGGCTGTTCGCACGTTTTGCATAGTCAACGTGCTTCGTTTTTGATGATTTTTGATTCATTTGATAATAAAAGAGACTTGAGAAATGGTCCCATATTTAGAGAAACTCAAATCTGAAATCTCCTTCTCTCTATCTAAGTTTTTCTCGAAAATCGTAAATCTGAGACGGCATAGTTAAAGATAAGACCATATCCAGAAACGTTTAAATTGAACATTTTTCAAAAAAGCTACCTACGGTTTTCGAGTTACTGCAATAGTGAAGTCTGAAATATGTATATTTCCGCCGCGATGTTTTGAAACCTCTGAATAATTAACAACAACCTACAAATAAAGAATATTATAAATGGGGTAGTACGTACTGTGTTCTTTAGTAACTATTAGTGAACGTCCAATGATTTTCATGACTAATGTTACACTCAAAAGAGTGAAATAAATATTTTTTTTTAATTGAACCGACTTTATTAGTTAGTGCACTGAAAATTACAGAATAATAATAATTCAATTGGTTTAGGTACTTTTGAAGTTGGTGCCAAATCTAACTATAATAATTGCACTTCTTCCTCAACTTCAAAAATAACAGCACTTATATAATTATTATTATTTTGAATTCTTCAGTGCACCAACTAATAAAGGTGGTCAAATTTTTGAAAAATATATGAAACTTGTCTCATCTCACTGTGACGTATAAAATTATATATGTAGGTATAATGTTTTAAGTTTTATGTTAACTTTGTATAGAATGTAGGTGTATATTTTTATTTTATTCAATAAAACAAAATTGTGGCAGTTTCATTTTACTGGACCTCTATAAAAATGCTTTTCCCGGTCCACGACGGGACCTATTTTGCCTGTATAGTTTTAGTTAAATACAAATTTTGGAACTGAATTAGCCAATTATTTTTTGCCTTGCTTTTACCCGATAAGTGTCTTGAGAGTGGTCAACAAGGTATTTGAATGATCTGATTTAATCAAAACCGTTAAAGCCGTTCACGCTAATGCGTAGGGGCTGTGATCAAGGGATGATTAGTTGAAAATCGAATGCCGAAAATATGGCATGATTTAGGTAATACTTTAAATAACTTTAGGGGACATAATGATATGTTATTGTTATTAACTAAAGCAACAAAATATTAAATGGGACACAGAAATTGCTTTTAACAAAAACCGGAAGTAACAAATTCATATTTATATCAATTCAGTTTTCACCTATTGGTCTCTTCTATTACCAACCAAATTACCAACAAAATTGTTATACTTTTGTTTCAGAATTTTCAGTTATATATATATATTAATAAAAAATTTAATCCAGTTATGGCTACCAAGGATACATATATCAAATAATTTTCTCCAATACATTTTTTCAGATCTCCTCAGGCAAGTTCGTCCAGAATTGCTTAAATATGATAATAACTGAAGGTATTCAGATGTTGCATTGAAATGGATGTTTGAATACCCTCGGTCTTACTTACAGGCATTGAAACGAATGTGATGGGGAGGGTTCCGTTTTTTGCCACATTTCAATATAATCAATTTGGTATTATAATTATTTATTTATTTTTATTTAATCGACCATCTAACATAACTTTAAACAGAGATGCCGTCATATGTGTTATAGGTATATAAATATTTTTCCATACAAATAAAAATAGTTTTAGCTGCTTCAAATAATCAATATACAAGAATATAACATTTCTCGGGATTGAAGTATCTATCCCTCCATACGGATCAAAGGCGTCGAGAATGGGGATGAAGTTGCCTACTTATCAGTCAGCTACATTCTTCATACATAGGTCCAAGGTATGTGGATCCCTTCTATTTTACAAAGCAGTTGGTCAAAGTTGATCGAAATTTGAAATGAATATAGAATCATAATTATATTCAGTTAATTTGGTGCAGCGTAAAATTTAGTTTCTTTTAAGAAAAGTTTATATAAACTTCCAATGTCTGGATGATCATCACTTTATCAGGCGTTTTAATAGTATATAACTAACATTTGAAAGGAAAATCGTTTTACGAAGGGGTAAGATATGATCATCGTGAGATTGCAACATTACCCTAGCTATAAGTGAAATTCAGTGAACGAGGAGTGTCGCATATATAACTCTACGAGGCGAAGACGAGTAGTGACAACGACACATGACGCCACTTTGTGTAAGATATTTTTTTTTTCGACACCTGCTTTTAAAATTCAATTTGAGAGAAACCTGTAGAACTAAGAGTTCCTATTAACTTCTTCAAGTTAATCATATGACATTTATTATTTTTCGAAAAGTCAGTTGTTATTTTCAATTGCCTGACTATTGGCATAGTAACAGTTCACATTCGCATAGAAGAGTCATGGAATACGGCAGGTGACGCTTGTAAACTTCGCACGACCATTTCAACGAAAATAAAAAAAACAATTGTACCATAATTTGCCGTTAATTTGCCGAAGCTAAATTTGCCGTGAAAAAGAAAATTTTCCGCTCTTATATTTCTTGGAAAATTTATGGTCGTGCTAAGTTTATATTAAGTTAGCACCGCCATAGCCGGATCTTCGTCGAACAAAAACCTATTCATTTGGGACTACCACCAAATATTGCCGTAAATTTGCCACCAAAAAAAAATTGCCGCTCTTTTTTTAGTGAAAAATTCTTGTTTTTCCTAAATTATCGCTACTATCACCGTATCTTCCTTAGATAAAAACCGATTCCTTTGAGGAAACCACCAATGTTTGCCAAAAATCAGCCGTAAATTTGCCGTGAGAAAAGAAAATTTGCAGCTTTTGTTTTTTTTGACAAATTCATGCTAGTCCTAAATTAACGCTATGTTTTAATCAGTCTTCTGGTGGTCTTCCTCTTTTTCTTTTTCCATGTGGTTACCACTCTAATATATATCTGGGCCATCTATGATTCATCATTCTTTTAGTATGCCCATACCATTTCAATCGCCTTTATTCTATTTCCTCTGTAATCCTTCTCTCTACTGGCATTCGCCTTCTTCGACGAATAAATACTAATGCCAAATCGATTTTTGCTTTTATCCTGAATACATTCTTTTTGTCGTATGTGAAAGATGAAAGAAAGTTAAAATTTGATATTTTTTAAAAAGAATTGCAATAAAAAATTATAAATGAATGGGTTCTTTAGACCCTATCAACATGTATTTAGGTAATTGAAATTTTCATCAAAACTATCTTGACCTTCGAGAAGTTCAGTTTGCTTTATGGCGGTACCCCCAAAACAATCGATTGTTTTTGAGTAGGGAGTTAGGACCACCAAGAATTAAAAAAAAACAGTTGCAAATTCTCTTTCTGCAAAAGAATCTGATATTTTAGTAAGATACGGTGATAGTTTCCCTAATTTAGGACGACCATGAATTTTATAAATAAAAGAATGGCAAATTTTCTTTTTTTACTGCAAATTTACACCTAATTTACGACAAATATTGGAGGTTTTCTTAAAAGAATCGGTTGGATTTTAAGGGAGATACGGTGATAGTGGCATTAATTCAAGACGACCATGAATTCTTCCAAAAAAATCAAAGCTGCAAATTTCCTTCTTTCAAGGCAAATTTACGGCTGATTTATGGCAAACATTGGTGGTTTCCTCAAAAAAATCGCTTGGTATTTGAGGAAGATAAAGTGATAGTTGTGGTAATTTAGGAAAAACAAGAATTTTCCATAAAAAAGAGCGGCAAATTTTATTTTTTCACGACAAACTTACGGCTAATTAACAGCAATTTTTGGTGGTAGTCCCAAAAGAATTGGTTGTTGTTTGAGAAAGATACGGCTGTGTTGGTGCTAACCTTATATAAACGACGACCATGAATTGTCCAAGAAATACAAGAGCGACAAATTTTCTTTCTTCACTGCAAATTTACGGCAGATTATGTTTTTTGTTTTTGTTCAAATGGTTGTGCTAAGTTTACACGCATCGGCAGGTGATAAATATAAAATTTACTAGTAGTAGTGAATGTGTCAATTACCTACAATATATGACATGTTAGTTGTTGATTACTTCGATTAAAAAACATAATTTGAGTAAAAGTATTTATAATATTTCTATCTCCGGATGTTCCTACTTGAAATCAAGGGGACCAACAAATTTCAAAGATTCAAGACTGTTGACGGTTACCAAAGCTAGACGTACAGAGAAGCATGCCAACGCTTAGGACTACTGGAAAACGACAACCACTGGGTGTTAACAGTAGGTACAAGAAGCTTCAGCTGAGCAACTCAGAGACATATTCGCCATAATTTTAACAACATGTAACCCATCGAATCTAGAATAGCTATGGGACTCCTTCAAAGAGAGTATGTAAGTGATGACATACTGTACCAAATCCGACAAGCTAATCCAGAACTGTTCATCTAATTCAACGACGACATCTTCAATGAAACACTCATTCATCTAGAAGATGAATCAATGTACCTATGCTTAAAAGAATCATAACCCTGGCAACACAAACAAATACTGCGACTAACTAAAAAAAAATTAGTGTTGAACTATCAAAGATGAAAAAACACAAATAGCCGAAGACACATATCCTACTGACCAGACGGCCAGCCTCATTGAACTCAACATTATTCATAACTATACCAATACGGAATGGCTATTTCAGAGGGCAATTTTAGCAACTAAAAATAATACTGTCGACGACCGACGATATACCTACATTTTAATATTCAAAGGAAAATTCCCGTTGAAGAGAAAATATTGGAAAATTGGATCTCCGATGATACATACTACTCAGAGATCTCAACTCACCAAAATTATGTAATAGAACAAGGATGATCGTCAAATAGCTATCGAATTACATCATCGAAGTCGAACTTATGACTGGAAAGGACACACTGTATTTATCCCCAGAATACCACTGATCTCTTCTGAACTGACATTCCAATTTAAAAGACTGCAATTTCCAATCAAATTAGCCTATAGTTTTACAATTAACAAAGCGCAAGGACAAACTTTAAAATATTACGGCATCAATCTCAAAGACTCCTGCTTTTCTTACGGTCAATTATACGTAAGGATTTTCAAAGCAATGAAATTTCCATTATTCTGTTTAGATATTTAAGAAAAATGGATTCTCAAATGATTTGATTTAAAGCATTTCCATGAGCAGAGGACTACCTATTATGAAAGATACCACAATTTCATTGTCATTTGATCACAAAACAGTGATAATAGTTATAGGGGAGGATATTGATCTCCTTGTACAGTTGTTAGGTCTGTCAGCTCCATAGAGTTGAGATTGTAGAGTTGGAATACCATGAGAAAAATTGAAGAGCCTTCGAAAAGAAACCAAAGACTTATTAAGGTTATTGTTGGGCATAGAAGGATCTCCCTTCTCGATAATATTTAGCTATAAAGATGCTCAGACATTTCCACTTACAGTAGTGCCTATTACATTCCTAAAATGACCTTCTTAAACCAGAGAAAGGCAGATACCTCAACATGGTTTCATTCAAACATTCAAAACATTATACGATGGAATAAGCAAATGACTGGTAAAAATACTTTTGCTAACGTTGCAGCAATTCAAGTATAATAATTTTTTCACAATTACACTTACATTTTACCTTGTATATTCTGTTAAAATACACAGAAAATAATTGTTTACATTATTTAGATGTATTTTCAATATTACTTTAATAAAAATATAACATCACGATAGGATCACCATCTTTTTTTGGTTTGCGCGCATTGTGTATGGTAAACCGTCTCCGATTTTCATGATTTTTGATTCATTTGAAAGAGGAGACTTAAGAAATGATCCCATATTCATAAAATCTCCAATCCGAAATCTCCTTCCCTCTAAAAACCTCCCCTGAAGGGATGGAGGCGGCAATTTTTCTCTTGAAAATCGAAAATCTGGGACAACAGAATTAAAGGTAAAATGATAATATATGGAAACGTTTGAATCGAAAATTTTTTCAAAAGAGTTACGGTTTTAGACTTACAGCAATGTTAAAATCTGAAATTTGTGTGTTGCCGCTATGTGGAGGGGGCAATTTCTTTCGAAAACAACATTTTTTTGGTTGGCCAAGCGAATTTATGCAAAGCATTCAAGCCAAAATGGAGATTAAAATTGTTGATAAAAGTAAGTTCACTGCATATAACTTTTAATACGTTCGAATTTGCGATAGGTGTGGTAATTAGAAAAATGTTTTTTTTTATTCGAATGACATAGAAATATACAGAGGTTCCAATTTACGATAAGAAAGTATAAAGTAGCTATGACACTTGTCACTTGTACTGACACCGAACAGAAACATTATCTAGCAGAAATAAATAAATGTTTATATCTAGCAATGTTCAAAATACCTGGTCACATTTAAGTCATTTATCTAAATAATCATAGGGTCCGAGTTACAGCATTAGGATAGTGCAACATTATTACCGCTATATTTATAAGTAACTGATTATAAGTGAACGTTCAACAATTTGCATGAATGACTGAAAAATATGAAATTCACCAAAAGTTGGTCCTTTTTTGTTGAAAAAATATTTATTTAACATTTCTTAATGTTTCGTTAGTCATTAAAACTGTTGAACGTACACGTATTCAGTGACACTTGTTTTTTTTGTTTGGTCTAAACGTTCTGGAAATGATCTTCTCTTTAATCTTGTGACTGAAAATTTTCATTGTTCGAATAAATTTGCCCTCCCAACACATTTGGGGCAGTTTTCAGAAGTAATGAGATATTGATTTTTTTAGTGTCGTACCATTCACAAAATTCCTCTTTCAAATGAAAATATAGTACTGAAAATCGGTGCACGTTTACTTTACAAACATACATAAAAAAACAAACATACAATTCATTTGTATAACTCCAAAGTTTTTCGAAGTCGGTAAAAACATTTAGAAAATATAATTCAATATAAAATTATTCTTATTATTTATATCGTATTACGCACAGTTTAGGAGATATTACCTAAAAAAGTATTTGTTAAGATGGAGTCTACGTGATCCTCAAACTACATATTATAAAGGAAAAGTTAGATTTATATTACTGAGGGGAGAACTTCTAACATACTTCAGTAATAAAATCTGTATTCTTTGCAAAATTATATTTTTTCCTGAACTTTTTGTGTCTACTTTTTTTGAAAAAAACTACATTATACAATATCTTACAAGAACAGATAAAAATACTATTTACATTTTCTTCTTTATAAATTACGTATTATTGCTATCGAGTTTCTTGAGTCAAAGTCATCATTATCTATCACATTCAAGCCATAGTTACAATATCAACTCGCTCCTGATAACATCCTCCAATTATTATCCAAACATCCATTGAATAATAGTAATAACATCGTTATATGTGAAGCGTGATTCATCACCGCGTAAATTGTTTCGTGTGTCCAGATGTGTGTAAAATCTTTTTTCACCAAACATAAAGACCCTGATAATAACGAGAAATAACAGTTCATGATTTATGGTATATCCTTAATGACTATTGTTTGTTTTGTTTGGGAGTATACCTGAAATAAATGTAGACATAACCCAGTAATTTGACAATACAATGTAGGTGACTTGTTTCACCTTGTGCGCAATTTGGATTTAGTTAGAATTGATGGCTACAGAGCAATCACAATAACATGAACACTGAAGGAGAGAGAGAGAGAGAGGGAAAGAAATGCCTTATTGTCGAAAAAATATAAATTTTGTAGACAAAGCAAAATAAAAATATCAAAATTAAACAATACACAAACAAAAAAAAGGCAAAACTAAAAATTAAATTAAAATTAAAATTAAATAAATTTATATAATAAAAAACAAAAATATAAAAATATAAAGATGTAAAAATATAAGATAATAAGTATAAGAATGTAACCTACAGCTGTATATTCGGTTAGAAAGTAAGTTAATATACAGGCTGTATATTCAGTCAGAAGGTAAACACTAACTAAATCACAAAACAAAAACAAATTTTGTACAGACAATAAACCAGTGTGTGAGCTGAACAGAAACGTGCCTTAGTGAAAAAAGTCGTTAACTGTATAAAAGGCATTATCCTAGGGAGTAGGTATTTAATTGAAAGTTTGGCAAAATCTGGGAAAAGCCGTTATAGATTTAATTTCGTGTGACAGATGATTTTACATTACAAAAGACCCTTAGGATATCAAACATCAAATAATATTCACTAACCCAGTGGGTGTAAGAAGCTTAATATTAAGTATTAACAATTTTTAACAAAAAAGTCGCTTACTGCATAAAAGGCTCTCTCCAGTAAGTATGATTTCAAAACCTTTCGAAATTCAGGAAAAGATCTTATGGATTTGATTTCAAATGGTAGATGATTGTGCATTTTTTTGCATTGTACAGTATAGAGCTTTTAACCAACTCTGAGCGAGGGGTTGGCAGATAAAGATCATGCTCCGTGTTTCTAAGCGGATAGTTGTGAGATGGCCTCTCTGGAATAGAAGATACGCGCTTGCGGATTAAGGATACAGATTCAAATATGAATAGGGACGGAAGAGTTAATATTTTAAATTTTTTAAAGTAATCCTGGCAGTGAGTCCTACTGCTAAGTCTCAGTGAATACCGAACAGCTCTCTTCTGCAGTTTAAAAATACGTTCAAATTGAGTCGCACAACACGTACCCCAGAATGGAAGGGCGTATCGGAGGTGCGACTCAAAAATGGCATAATAGACTGTTCTAGAAGTCGACAAGTTGAGCTCCTTGGAAACTGATCTCCGCGCAAAGCAGACAGAAATTAACCTTTTTGATAAAGCATCGATGAGCGGGTCCCATTTTAAACGGTTGTCTACAATAAGCCCCAAGAATTTCACAGATTCAACGCCCGCAATAGTGGCGTTATTAAGCACAAAAGATTGCAACTTTTGTTTTAGAAACGTTGAGGCATAGGAGATTTGAATCGCACCAAGATTTAATCGTGACTAAGTCTCTAGATACAGTCCTATGAAGTGTCGTAATATTCGGGTTGCTCCACGTGAAACTAGTATCATCCGCAAAGAGGCAGATTTCACCGCTAAAATCAGAAACAAAATAGGGCCCAGTACTGAACCTTGAGGCAATCCATATTCAATATTCAATTGACTTGCAAGAAGATATCGACGTAGCAACCCTCACGATCTGACTCCTGCTGTTGAGATACGACTTAAACCATTCGAGAGACACTCCTCTGAAACCGTAGAAAATGTTGTTAGTATTGCTTCATGATCCGAGAAACCTGAATTAAGGACAGTGCAGTCAACGAATTTTGGATCGAAAGATGATACGACATAGTTTATAGTACTAGAACTAGTTTTAGTTATTCTGGTTGGTGAGTCAATATGCATGATTATGCCAAAAGAGTCGAAAATGGACTGAAGAGATTCTTGAGCAGCACACACATTGGAAAAGTCAATATTAAGGTCGTCACATAAAATTAACTTGCTTTTTAAAGGCAGGGATTCAAGCAAGCTCAGTAATGTTTGACTGAATATATGCAAGTCAGCGTCAGGTGTTCTGTAAATACAAACAATATAAAGATCATAAGCATTATGATAGACAATGGAAAATTCAAATACTTTTTCAGACAATAGATTATCGAATTTAGTTACAGCCGAAAAGTTGCTATTTGTAGACATTATCATAGTACATAATACATATACATGAGATAAATTACTTCTATTAAATCTAGTTACTGTAGCGTAATTTATGATAAACACAGGCTCATCAACATTTAACCAATGCTCAGTTATGGCAATAATTTCTGGAAAATTAAGTTCTTCTAATAAGAGAAATAATTCATCTGTTTTGTGTCTTAAAGACTGAATATTAATAAGAAAAACACTATGCTTGCCATCGTCTAATTGGTCTAATTTTACAGAGGGTGCTTAATCCTCTGTTCGTGTCAGTTTAGTTCAAAATTTTGATTTCTTTTTGGAGAGCCAGTAGAAAAATATTTGCCATGACTCTCCCTAATTTTCTGAAGCATTGAAGTTTCTCGGATGAAAAGAAAGACCTGAAGACAGCAAGCTCAGCTTCCACTTCGGCTGAGCCAATACCATATGCGTTGTGGTAGCGATAATACAACTTACGCAAGGTGTCCACGTCACTAGGAAGTTCCTCTGAAGCTAGAGTTAATTTGATGCTGGTGGTGGTGTGCCCTTCAAAACATACACTGGATGGTTGGTCATGGAGATAGGCTAGAAATAGCCGAAGAGCATTTAATAAGGAAGAGTCCCTCAGTCTAGCCAACAAATAGCGACCATCAGCCGTATCCGAATTACGGGACAGCCGCACTATAGGTGGAGTCATCGGGTCCATATTTAGTAAATTATCTTTCCTTTTATTTTTTCCATGACAAAGTCTACATTTTCCTGCGCAAGAGACTTACAGGCAGCTCAAGCCTCCCTGTCAGATCCAATCTTAACAGATTTGATCTCCCTAGCTTTTACAGGTGTTAAGTCAGGGCGTGGTGTTGGGCAACGGCTGTCTACAG
Organism: Crioceris asparagi; assembly: GCA_958507055.1. Classification (NCBI taxonomy): domain Eukaryota; kingdom Metazoa; phylum Arthropoda; class Insecta; order Coleoptera; family Chrysomelidae; genus Crioceris; species Crioceris asparagi. The sequence continues at coordinate 68,739,987 of OY293826.1, forward strand.
AGTTTGGAATAAAATGACAGCCTGTGGTCGAAAAACTTGACGCTGGTGGTGAAATCTTTAAGGGTGTAAAAGATGATTTTGTGATTTCAGTGCCTAGCGGCCACATCCTTGGGTCTTTTAGCTGCTTTAGGTGCACACCAACTTTGAAATCGGAGTGCAAACTGTCCTTATTCTTCAGCATTGGAAAGCATCGGATAAAGTCAGTAGTTCCAAGTTTTTCCTTCGCATAGTGTGTAAGAAGGGTAGCTGTATATGTAGATGAGATTTTGGACACTACCACATAATGCCATTCTTCTTTAATGGATGATTTGAGAGGTCTGGGAGTTATGCCTTTTGGAGATAATGATAAGAAACAAAAATATTGTTTTATGACCTACAGTATGTCTATTTGAACATCCTTTTCCTCTTATTAATATTAATATACGTGTTGTGTCACGGAGCATTGAGCCATTGTTTTGGAATATATTGCCATTATCTGGGCCATTATACTCCATTTGCGAAAGGTGTAGAGTAATAAATTATGATAATAAAGGGATCTCTATTGTATTATGGCGCATATATGGCAGAATAGAATAGCGATCCCTTCATTATCATAATTTATTACTCTACACCATTTTCAAATGGGCTATAGTACTCTCATAGGTACTCGAGTTTTCTTGGTAAACAATGTTTCTACCTCTTGTATTTGTCGATTGGCATCCCATTATATGCAACTAATCTCCATGGTTCAACGTTAGCTTGGTTAGCAGCTTTCTCCCGTTGTAATACCATGGGATTATTGTATCAAAAACGGGAACTTACCCAAGGTTCTGGCTCTCTGGGCTTTGTTTTACAGTAATTGTATTATTTTCTTTAAGCAAGCCTATTTACATGTTACGCAGGCGTATGTAAGAATGGTAACTGTGGCTCTGTTGATGTCAGCTTTTTATTTGCCATCTTGGTTCTTCCTATTTGTGGGTTGAGTTTTGTCCTGACACAGTTGGCTTAATGGATAAATATGCATTTATATGGTTTCTCAACTGTATTTCCTGTTCATTCACTGTCCCTGTCCCACGGTTGAGTCCCATAATAAAACATTTTACCATTTACCAATTAGACATAATATGGAACACAACGAATTATCAAAATACATTGAAGCCTCAATCCAGGCAACCTCTAATTGATGATTCCGTCAAAGGATTGCATGTAAAAGACGTAATGGAAGAAAGAAACAAAACATCAGGAATGGATTAATCTTAGCATCCAAAGCGCCAAGCGATCGAAAAGCTTATTGTCAAACATAACACAAAACTGGTAGTAAAACTATTCCAGAAAGGATGATAGCTCATATTAACCCCAAACCTCTTGACACAAAATCATCAGTTTGGATTCAGGCGAAATCATTCCACACTACTGCAATGTCATCGTCTCACAGACATAACCATAGCTTTTGAAAAAATGAACTTTACAAAGCTGCATTTCATTCTTAGACGTGAGTAGCTTTTGATAGATTATGGTATCCGGTTTTACTAGTGGAGATCAAACTATTGCTATCATTAAGGTATTTTAAACTAATGAAGTCCCTAGAAATTCCATCTATTCTGGAGTTCTGCAAGGAAATCTAGAACATAACTATATCATGCTCACAACCACATCATTAACGGTCGCAACTTTCGCAGATGATAAATCTATAATAGCAGCACTCGAAGATCCCATAGTAGCATCACAGAAATTACAAAATCATCTTGGTATCCTTGAAAAATGTTTTAATAAGTGATTCCAATTCTGGCCACACACTACTTTTACACTCGGAAAAGGCGCATGTCCCGATGTGAAACTGAGTGAAATAAATTTACCACAATCAGAAACAGCTAAATACGTTGGAATTTATTCCACAGCAAACCGACGTGGAAGAAACATATTGAAGAATTAAGGGGAAACCAAATGGATCTCAAGACAAACGATTTAAACTGGTTAGTTGGCAGAAAATCTATAATTAGATAGTAAACCCCTTATATACAAATCAATCAAAAACCTCGACTTAATTTCTGGTCCATGTTTTAAATATTTTTTTCTTCTAGTTCAGTTTTTTCATACCAAGTTGTTAGGATTTTTGACTTTGCCACACTGGCAACACTTCTCTCAGTGTGGAGTCGAGAGATTCGCTATGTTCCAAATACCAATCCCTGTCGGTTACGAATTATGAAAAAACAAACCATACAGACATCGTGAGACTGACCTAATTCGTCATCCACTTGTATAAAACATTTGACATCAGACGACTTAGAAGACAATGGACCACAGACAATCGAGAAAATTGGAGTGGCTTCGCACTTGCACAAAGTTACTTATAGTGTGTAGGTACCATGAAGGGTTGGACTTAGCCGTTTCTAGAAAACCACTCGAGTTATTATTTTGTAAATATACTTACAGGTATTTGTCACAATTTCTAATCAATCTAAAATATCCACAGAACATCCGATCGACAAATAGAACATGCTAGTTTTTGTTCGATTTCTGAATTCTTCATTATTTTTGACTGTTTAAAAGATATTGAGAATTTTTCAAAAAATGTGCAGCTTAAAATGGGTTATCCAATTCTGACTAATTCAGATATTGGGCTCTTTTACATCCAATACTTCGTATTATTAGCATTTTCTAAACCTAAATTTTACCTATTTAAAGATATTTGAAATTTACTGATTAGATGACAAAAATAGCTCAGCTAGATACACAATAAGCTGTGAAATGAAATGTCGTTATTTATTTAGCAAAGTTATTATCATTATTGTTAAGTGATTCAGCATGTTGAGTCTCAATAAAAGCTGTATTTTTAATAAAGATGGCTTGCTTCGGTTAATTTACTAAATAGCACAATAAGAATAAACTCAATAGAATAATAAATATTGAACTTTTTCAAGTAATTGAATTAAATGGTACCTACTAATGTCAAAAATTTATTACAGAAAGATAATAGTTCTTTATTATAACGAGTTAGGTACTTGGTGTTTTTCTTAATTTATTTCTACAAAACTTTATATCTCAACAACTTCAGAAATAGCATCAGCTACAGTAGGTACATTCTTATGCCAGTTTTGTTATTCTTCTAATCACGAATTGGTAAACGTTATGAATGATAAATCAAGCTAAAAGGAAATGGTTTTCAGTAATAATTTTTCAGATTTCTATATGCTTGGACCTGAAAACATTTATTGTATTTTCTTTGCAACCCAACAGTAGTTTGCTTTGAATTCGCGAACCATTCAATTCTCACATAAATTGTTGAATACTATTCTGCCAATGTCGCGAGAAGGTCGAGATTCTTCTGGATATCTCTGCAAATACTACATTATATTACTAACAATGTGGTTCGATTCCCCGTGAATGATAATTAGATTTAAGAAATATAATTAGATATTATGTTGTTATTTTATATGTACCTAACAATAATTTCTATTCGGTTGGATTTATCTTTACTATGATACTGATTGAATTAATCGGAGAAGCCACTATGATTAAAACAGTCCCATATATTGAAATTTAATACGCTTAATTACTACTCGAATGACATAACTGCTGCTGAATAAATAATGAGACTGTGCGACATTCTAATATTACTTTTCCCTGTCTACCGTATAGCTGGCTGAACTATTATTGTCATCTAAGCAGTAATATTCAAATATTGCAGAATACGTTAAATTTGCCTAAGTTTACAGAATTCCACTATCAAAAAAAAGAGGAATAAGAAGTTCAGAGATTAATATGAAAACATACGGGGTGTTGTTCTCCTTTGAAATTTCAAGTATTTATTTGGAAAACTGAGGGAGATAGACCGGGATAAATGTACCTATGTTTTTGAGAAGATTTCGGTAAAATCTCGAAAACTGTTAAAAAAATGCATTATGCTTATATATCTTACATTTAATTTTGGAATATAATTCAAAAATGAAACAAATAGTACCATGTTCTATTGTAAATTTGCAAGTTAAAATCGCGTCAGAACGTCAATATTTTAGATCGATTGGAAATTTTGAGAAACCCCCGTACCTATAGGTACATATATTTTCAAAATAATAGCTTGAGTAGTTCTCTAAAAACGGATAAGTCAAACTTTTCCTTTTATATACACTTTATTAGAATATATATTGGTTGTATTAAATTCAAATCCGGATTAGAAGCATACTCATAAAGTTGAAATATTTTTTTATAAAAACTAGAACCAACTCTATTTTTTGACCGACTTCAAAAAAAGGAGAACGTATACAATTCGGTGGTATGTATGCTTTTTTATTTTTTTCTATGGCTGTTCTCGCGTTTTGCATACATAGTAAACGTACACCGATTTAGACGATTTTTGTTTAATTTGAAAGAGGAGAGTTGAGAAATGGTCCCATATTGAGAAAAATCAAATCCAAAATCTCGTTCGCTCCAAAAATCGCCCCAAAGGGCCGTTGTAGTTTGTTGTTGTAGGCACCAACTCCAAAAGAACCAGCACCAATATAATTAATATTATTTTGTATTTTTCAGTGCAACAACTAATAAAGTCGGTCCAATTTTTTGTAAAAAAATATTTATTCGCATCAATTTCAAGTACCAGCAAGCAGTATTATTATTATTTAATATATTTAATACATTTTTAAATTATTTCTGCTCAAAGCTTGATTTATTTCGTAAAACTTTTAACTGAAAAGTTACTAGTAAACCTATCATCAATCGAAATATTAGCAAGTCACGTTACTTTTTGTACATGCTGTATATGAAAATATGAAAATAACTCGTGTATGCTGGTGGTCCAATTTTCAATTACTTTTTGATACATATCACGTGGTATAATTTCAAGGGTGCGTCGAATATGTTGCTTATGGCCTTGAATTATTCGGGGCTTATTTCTGTAGACCCGAGATTAAAAATGACCCCATAGAAAATAGTCTAAGGGTGTAAGATCGCAAGATCTTGGTGGTCAGTTCACGTGAGCATTTCTCGAAATGAGGCGTCCAGGAAATCTTCAGTGCATTAACGGCATGTGGCACCATCTTGTTGGAAAAAAATATTGTTTAAGTCAATATTTATCAGTTCAGGTCACAGATATTCGGTTATCATATTCCTATAGCGCTCTCCATTAACTGTAATTCGATTTCCATTCACGTCTTCATAAAGTAAGGTCCGATAACACCCTGAGTCCAAAAACCACACCCAAAGATGTCTCTCGTAGATCTTTTGAGGATCTTCTTCAGCCCAAATTCTGCAGTTTTCTTTATTTACTAAACCATTTAGCCACAAATGTGATTCGTGCTTTTTTCCGAAATCTTGGTCTATATACAGATGTTCTAAACCTCAGTTGGCAAAATTTCGATGCAGATGATGGTCAGCCGGTTGAATTTCTTGAGTTATTTGGATTTTATAAGCCTTCAGATGAAGGTCTGAACAATGTTTACTCCTTGCAAACAACGCTCTTACCATTTTCGATCAGTCTCATGCTTCTCTTGTACATATTGTATATATTTTTTGAGTAGGTACATAAGTATGGAAGTGCTAAAAGCGAAGAAGAAGCTAAAATAATAATTGACGAATAAAGATAAGTTCTTGTTTATATCCTACATGCTTTTCAAATAAATACCGAATAGCATGTAATTTCCGTCAGCAATATCTTCCTCTTTGAAAATATTATTTTGTTCCTAGCTTTCATCATTTTTCGCTTATTAATCCTGACGGCAAATAGTTGTCGCATGCAACGTAAATGCAACAGCAAAACTAACGCACGCATATTGACATCCGCCTATAACTTCATTATCTCTTTCAAAAAAAAGTACATACCAACCGGCTTGTTTAGTTATACTGTCCTCGACATAAGTAAAAAATATATATAGTGTCACATTACACGAACAAAACAAAGCAAGTAATTCGTATTTTGCGTGCATTAGCTTATAGGTAAGTCTATGCGGGGTATGGATTCCCGAAGGTCTTTTAATTTATTTTTGATTAAGCTAATGATGTCGAGCACATTTTTCTAATTAGGTACAAAGAACTTATTTAGCCTGGTATTAAAAAAATATGATCAATCTAATCAACCGATGGAATCGTTTCAAAGCAACACCCTTCTTTCGTCTAGTTGTAATATAATTTGGAAACATATTGAGTAAATAAGATACCTAATATGTTGTAGTACAAAGTAACTATGAGCGGTTTCTTAGTATTATAAAAGATATTCTTTTTGCATTATTGTAAGAAAGATGGAATTAAGTACTGAAGATCGATTTACGGTAAGCAGCTGAGGGAAATATTTTATTCTGTTACATGTTTATGGTCGGCTCAAGTTTGGAATTGACTGGGATGTAAATTTTAATATATGTTAAATCCCCAAAAAACATTCCCAATGTAAAACCTTTGGAGGTGAGAGCTATATTCAGCAAAATTCAACAAAAAACTCAAATCTTTCGCATATGCTCAGTTAGAGCTGAACCACACCGATACAATTTTTGGTATGTTGTTTTGAATAAGAATTTTGTTTGAATGGTACATTTTCATGAAGTGATTCAATAAGCTTCTCACCGCCCCCAAAATTCCTTCCAAAATTCCTTCCATGAAATTACAACTTGACGTATTATATTCATAATTAATTCTTTTCAAAAATTTCACCTGTTACTATTGACCAGGGGCAAGAGAAGGAACTTGAAAATATTTACAATTGACGATGACGATCAAAATGCGTTAATATTGCGAATCATAAATGCAGGCTGGTGAGGAAATGGAAATGCTCGAGTCCAGATTTACTGTAAATGTGGGTTATGAATATAATACGTCAAGTTGTCATTTCATGGAAGGAATTTTGGGGGCGGTGAGAAGCGATAGAATCACTTGATGAAAATTTACCATTCAAACAAAATTCTTATACAAAACAACATACCAAAAATTGTTTCGGTGAGGGTCAGCACTAACTGAGCATATGCGAAAGATTTGAGTTTTTTTGTTGAATTTTGCTGAATATAGCTCTCACCTCCAAAGGTTTTACATTGGAAATGTTTTTTGGGGATATGGATTTATTTTGGAAATCGGTTAGCTGTCACGGACTTTAATTTTCAATAATCATGTTATTTTTAAATACGTGTAGGTATACAAATATCTTAATACTAAAAAAAACACAACTGAATTGTATACCTCCTCCGTCTGGCGAAATTGGTCAAAGACATCGAAAACTCTCTTGAGCAAAACAGCTGTTATCAGAATTTGAGTTTTGAGTAACGTGTGGCTTGAATAATAATACTAAGGAGATGTTATAATTATCAACAAAGAAACAAGTTTTATTTTTATATATATATATATATATATATATATATATATATATATATATATATATATATTAGAAATAGTTCACAATATAAATTTGAAACGCTATATGATATTTTTTAATATTAAGGTGATGTTATAACCACTAGCAAAGAGAAAATTGAATATTTATTAATAGTTAAAATTACAATAGTGAAATACAATATTAAATAAGACTATAAATACCTGTAGTATGAATAAAAGATATGTTAATGTTACATTATTCACTCAAAATTTCCTTAAATGTTTCTGGTATATGTCGATTTTATTCTTGCTTGCTTTTGAACTGGACAATAACGCGGAATATTTTCTATTTTCAATTATTCAAGGAATTATACTTTTATTTTAGGCATTTGTTGTATAATATTAAGGTGATGTAACTACCAGCAAATAAAAATGTTGAATTTATTTATATACATATTAATATTTTAATATGTAATGTTTCGTTCTTATAATATGTATATTGTATTTAAATACTCGTAGTTTATTATGCTACGTTTTCTATTATGAATGGTATCTTAAACACTTCAGGAAATTAATGAATGATTTCAGAATGATAGGTCTTCAATATTCAAAATTAGTTTTTTCAATTATTCAATATGCGCAAGCTCTTATCTATAATATAATATTTACTCACATTTTAAGTGGTAATTTTTACTTATCACAATGATATTAGAATGACCATTCTGTGAAAAAATTACCAAGATGCTCACCAATATTGAGGGTTGCACAAACGTGCAGAAAATTATAAGCATAAACCAGATATTCAGGCAGAGATCTTTGAAATTGGTCATGGTATGGCAAAGAGATATGCTAGTCAGTACTTAAGTTACTGCTAAGTAGTTTCATGAACATGTTCCAGCTTTAGTGAGAATACGAATAAAATATAGGAACCATCTTCGATATTATGTCCCATATTTATCCCATATATTGACGCTGGTTCATTTCCAGCATTTTCAATTAGTAATGTTTCTCAGACGAGTCTCTCGGTTAATTTAGAATTGACAAATTGGTTAGAAAAATTAAACTTTGCATCAAATGATGTCAATCTAATTTGTCATCATACAGAAAGAATACTGCATTTATATAAAGATTCCTTGTTAATCAAAAATATATATTTCAAAATTGTAAGTGGAACCTTCAAAATATTAACCAACGACAAATATTTTCGAGCAAGAACCTTTTTACGATCACAGACAGGAGCTTATATACCTTATAACTAGTACAAAACTACATATATATTCGCCTATTAGGCCTAAAACATGAAAGTGACATATTAAATGACCTAAAATTTAGAATTAGAATGTACTATAATAAATGACCTATTTTTAGAGGACAATAAGAATTTGTAATAAATTTCAATTTGAATTGTGCGCAAATATAAACTCTTCCCTCTGTATGCGTTATGAAACAAAGACAGACACGGGCACGATATTCTCTATCTCTTTTTATCTATGGACCACATCCACTAGCAGTGCTGCATAGGACTTGCCTACTCTATGTTAAATATTATATATCTATGGTTTGCATTGATTGTGCAGATAGCGGCTCCCTGAACACAGCCATCGTCACTTGCATTGTTATTGTGACTGACATTTGTTAGATGGGAGAAATACTGCTACCGTGTTGCCGTTTAGTTAGGCATACGTTAGTTATACGTTTGACGAATATTATTAATGCGTTAACAATGTACCATTTTCGAATAAAAGCGAAGTCGATTGCATGCTTATTAAGTAAAAGATGATTTTACTATCACGTTAATTATTACATTATTGGTTTCACTTAAATATTTATCCGACATTTATATATGACTTAGGTCTTTATAAACAGGTAAAATTTTAGCACCGGCAACACCGTAGAGTCTTGAAAATAATAAATTGTGAAATCCGTTTTGGTTTTACATATATTGATAATATAAGTATTACAGCCTTTTACGAGTTCAAAACGTTCGCAAATGATTACTTATCATTGTAAGATTTATCATATACAATATCTCATTAATTTCAAGCCATATTTTTAAATTAATCGGGAAAAACCATTACGTGACCTTGAAAATCCAATATTTCTCTGTAAATAATGCTTCTGCAGGTAGAAGTGAGAGATACCGCTCTCACCTCTGCAAACTACAGTTTGCAATGATCACGCTTAATACAATTGCATAGGTACGATGCTTGAGGGCCAACTTTCCTAGTAGAGAAAATATCTATTAGACAACAATTAATTATATCGATATATATAAATGAAATATTTGATACTAACAAAGAAGTATTAAAGGACGGATTTGAGATAGGTCAGGAGTTCAATAATTATTTTACCACGATCGCTAAGTGTCTTTCGGATAAAATAGTGTCTGATTCTATGTATGTTCCACTTAGAGTTTGGAATAATAAGTCATTGTATTTAGAGGAGACAAACGCAGGGGAAATAGTAGATATTATTATGTCAATGAAAAATAAGAAGGTAGGTGGGATTGATGGAATTACCATCGCTGTTTTAAAATGTATTGCTTTGGATATAGCTGAACCCTTGGCAAAAATAATTAATAAATGTATGCTATCTGGTATTTGGCCTAATCATTTTAAGAGAGCAGAGGTTGTACCAATATATAAAGCTGGTGATCATAAATCAACAAGTAATTATAGACCAATATCCTTATTATCAAATTTGGCTAAAATATCTGAAAAAGTGATACACAAAAGACTTAATGATTTTCTAGAGGGAGAGGGAATGATAAATGGGAGACAATTCGGATTCAGAAAGAATAAATCGACTAATGATGCCTTAAATTATGTCAATAACTTCATATGTAACCAACTTGACAATAGCAGATCGGTAATAGCAATATTTCTCGATCTAGCGAAGGCTTTTGACACGGTAGTACATGAACTTCTATTGATTATATTGAATGATATAGGTATAAGAGGAATTGTTAATGATTTGATGCGTAACTATCTATCAAATAGATTTCAGTGTGTTCTCATTAATGGTGTTAAAAGTTCTTACAGCTTAGTTACTTGTGGAGTCCCTCAAGGTTCAATTTTGGGTCCATTATTATTTAATGCCTATATTAATGGGTTATTGAATCTCAATTTACCGGTTGTTATTGTATCCTTTGCGGATGACACAGTCATTATTTGTAGTGGTGAGAGTTGGGATGAAGTTACAGCCAATGCCAAACATTCTTTAAAAATTATAAGGAAATGGTTTAATTATCACAAAGCGTCTTTAAATATGTCAAAATCCAGTGTTTTATATGTGTCTCTATATGCGGATAAGCTCCCTGTTACAGACGGACTCACAATACATGATGATGTTTGTTATAATAACTTAAACTGTGGATGTGATAAAATAAAAAGGGTAAATGAAGTTAAATACCTTGGTGTTATACTAGATGAAAATTGGAATTGGAAGAAAAATATTCTTAGTATTGTTAAAAAAGTAAGATACCTTCTTTTTGTTTTCTATAAAATGAGATATATTCTTGAAAAAAATGATTTATTAAAATTATACCATGCTTTGTTCTGTAGCGTCCTATTTTATGGAATTATTTGTTGGGGTTCAGCTTATTCAAATACATTAGGGCCGATAGTAAGAATACAAAAGCGTGCTATGAAAATTTTAACTTTTGGTAAACAACACAACCTTTTTAGTGAGACACGATTGCTGAACATCTATCAAAAATATATTTTGGAAGCACTAATAAATAATTATTGTAATCTACGGGAAGAGTATACTATTGCTGAAGCATGTTTATTTTCTAGACACAAATCGCTTACAGTAAGTAAAACTAAATTAAATATTGGTCAAAAAACTAGTTTATATCGATCCAAACTTGTCTACAATAGATTAGATAACAATCTAAAAAAATTAAACTTCTCTAGAGGGCGTATTAAATTTCATATTAAGAGTTGGATTTTAAATAATTTGAAGTTATAATATACATAGATATTGTTATATTACTTAAAAAATCTGTTTTAATATTTAATACTTCCTATATCATGTGTCTTTCTTTACATTTGTAGTTGTATTTATAGTTTTGTTGCATTTTAATTTTATTATTTGTTTATTTATTGTATATTAATATGTATATTTAGATTATGTTAAGCTTGTAGATTTTAATACATTATCAAGTTCAGGTCTACACACAGATGCTATTTGCATCTCGGTAGGGGATTGTTGGACTTTATTAAGTCAGACAATCTATTAGCATACTATTTTTTAATCAAGATTTGTATGTTAACCTGAATGAAGATTATTATTATTATTAGATTATTATTATTGTTTCTAAAGTGAAGGGCAAAGGAATGATCATGTGACGTGCATAACATTGGATGTATTTTCATATCTACCTGCTCTTTGTTACAAATTCCCATTCCTATATCGTGAATAATTTCTGAAAAATGTACTTAACTGTGTGAATATTGAGTCCTTAGTCGTAATTCGAACCGAATTTGAAAATCGCTGCTCTGCCAATCAGACAAGTAGTAAAATGTTTTCGTGTGAAATGATTTTTCAAGCTGTTTCATAGGGATACCTATTGTTTGGTCAAATAGGCAACAAGTCAAATGGCTAAGTATGCGACTAATACGCACATACCTTCAGCTTCAGCATTGAATAGTTCTTAAGGCTAAAATATACTTACTACTTAATTAAAATAAATTCAAATATATTCGCTTGGTTAGCTACTACGCTTCTCTGTCACTTAATGCAGCATTAGCTGAAATTGCAACCAGAAAATAATATTAATACAAAGATATTCACATAAACTACAACTGACGTAGATGATTAAACTGAAATTTGTAGTTTTAAAGGAAAAACCTAGAAATCAACAAAAATATTTTACTCCTACATTTTTCGATATTTTTATGGAATTATCCCAGAAATATTTTTGTACTGTAATCGTTAGTGATTTTTTGCTGTCACAACCATTTTTTTAGGAAATTTTATTATGATTTCAAAACATGAAAACAAATTTAAAATAAATTTTATATTCTTTTCTTGTTCCATAAACTACAAATGGTACAGCTGATTGTGAGGAAATTTATTTGTTTGTAGTTCTTCACAAAGTAATGGAAAACATAAAAAATCTTTTACAACTACATTTTTGATGTTTTCATGAATTTTTTTAAGAAATGTGATAAAAATAATTTTCTATCAAATTTTATTAAAATTTTTAAACATTAGAACAAATTTGCGTAAAATAAATTGAATCAAATTGGTCTTGTTTCACAAACTACGTCTATTTAAGTTTATGTTACAATAAAAATTCTATTAATATTTTTAACATAAATTAAACATTAATGTTAATTATTAATTAATTAAATAATTAACATTTATGTTCAAAAATCTAATAAAATTCTATAAAAAAGACCTGCTGTCACCAAAAAACAATAACAATCGATTGGTCAAAAAAATACCGAAGAATGTGAGAGTAAAATATTTTCTCCTGATTTTCAGGATTTTCTAAAAATGTACAACCAAATAAATTTCCATTACTGTCATCTACGTTGTTTGTAGTTTATGGAACAGGATAACATTTATTAAAATTGTTTTACATATACCTATGTGTTCTAATGTTTAAGAATCTTAATAAAATTCGATTATTAAACTGTGGTCACTATTAAAAAACAACAAATGATTGTTAACACATTTCTGAAAAAAAATCATAGAAATATCAAAAAATGTATAAGTTGGACATTTTTTTCTGATTTCCAGGGTTTTTTGAAAAACTACAACTACTACTACTTACTACGGCCATATGTTTTTATTATCATTATTTTTAAGTCAGATTCCAAGATCATGGATCTAATGCTGAATTATTTTGATAATTCACTTAGGGCTGCTTGGCTATCATGTAACTAGCAACTGCAATGCGACCGCTGTCAAAACGCCGATTTTGTATAGTGTTGCCGCTCGTTCAGTCTAACCTAACCTAAACCGATGCTCGAATAAAAGTATTAAAGCGAAGTTGATTGCATGTATTTGTGAATGATTAATGATTTTTTATCATGTTATTTCTAACATTGCTATTTTCACTTATTTATCCAATATTTTATAGAGAGGTTCGGACAGACTACATGTAGAGAGTGGCAACACTGGACAACAACGCGAGCGCAACTGGTTGAAAAATTTTACACGATACGGAGCCGGTTTTACAAATGTGCAATTACACCGTCGGTTCGGTAATGTATGTTGAAGCATTACCGCTGGTTGAAGAGTCAGTTCAAACTTTGATTGGATGTTTATATTACAGGAAATCAAATTCGAGCCTCCGTTGTATTCCAACCTCTGGTAATCTGAAAATTTTAGAATAGGCCCTTAACTACACATGATTAAAGTATGATTTTTTTTTTCACAGTCAAGTGAATTTTTTTTGTACTGCATTCCATAACGGATTTCTTGTGGACTAAAGGTACAAATATGGTAATGTTTCCTCAAAAAATGCCTATTCATTTATTAGAGATAATAAACTTATGATTTAGGTGCATGTTAATGCTTAAAATTGTATTAATGCTACACGAGACAAGTGCACAAAAAGCGCATAGGTAGTTACCACAAAACTTACCTATTTATCGAATATAGGTTGTAGGGCAGTACGGCTAGTTTGCCATCCAGCTAGCTTTTCCTCGAGGTACATTCTGGTATCTACTACTTACTCACAATTACATAAAGATAAAATAATAGAGATTTTTTAAAATAATATTTATAACTGAGAATAAGAGAAATAAATAGAACTATAACATATAAATCATAACATATAAATCTACTTATAAAATAGTAAGGCGTGTGAGATTATCTGTAAATATTCTTTTTCAATGTTCTTATTCGAAGAATTTTGATGGAGACTTGCTTAACAATATTTAGTATTTCATTCTTGTATTCGAAGTATTAAAATTTGTTGGTGATTATTGGACTTTTAGTATTCCATTGTATCCACAACTAACTAACTAACCTAACCTATATGAATTTGCCATCTATAACAATTTTGTATAAGGATTTCGCAGAATTTTAATCCGCGCTACTTACTCACCCAGTAGGTAGGTACTTCTGCGTTATTGTTTGGTATAATAGATTATAGATGCGTATAATTTTGCAAGAAATGTTATCATAAGCAGAATAAATAATTAGAAAGAAATTGATTATTCTAAAAGATAATACTATATCATCAGCCCAAAATAAGATAAATTAAATCCACTAAACTGACCAGCACCAAGAATATATAGATTATGATACATGGCAACGTACTGGTCAATATACTGATCTCCAGTGCTACAAAAAAGTATTTTTTGGAACGAAGTTCCCTAACGTGGCCTGCGTTAGGGAAAAGCATTACATTTCCTTCATGTAACTTTCTCTCACCGGCTCTCTTTCGATAATAATCTTACAAACAAATATTATAAACTGATTAAGTAACAATTATATATATACTGCGAGGTTCTCCGGGAATAACATCGATCGATTATAAGCAAACGATAACTACAAACAGTCTGTAAATTTAGTAACATGCTAAAGTCAATGGGGGACATACGTCTAAAATATTTTGATGTTAGGTAGTCGCATTTCCTCTTATAGGGGAAGTAGATGCCAACTTTCTTATTTTAATTGGAATACCCTGTATATTACCACATTTTTATATTTCTTGTACAATTTTCAAAATATTTTATGTATAATATCCTATACCCACCTCAGTCTAACCGTTTTTGACATATTTAGAAGGTTATCTATACGAAAAATTAGTAGTGTTTGAAATAATTAGGAATTTTCCATTTTTCTATGTAAAAATGCTATATATCTTTAAAGCTGTGTTAGAAGTGGGCCATGATTACATTAGATAATAACAACAAAAGTCAAAAATACATAAAAAAGTCAATATAATACTTTTCATTTGCAAATTTTTAGTTATTATCATGCCGAGAAGATTTAATTATACAAATGAAGATTATTAGAATTTATTTATTATTTATGGAAACTGTGATAAACTTATCTCCTGAACATGTAATACATTCGCATATGCACAGAAACACAAACCAACACCAAAATCTGTTAAGAAAATTATAGAAGACTTCAAGAACTTTGGAACTATAGGTAAAGCCTAAAGTACGTAGAAAAAAAACAATTGTTAACAATAAAAATATTGAAATTGCAATTATGGGATATTTTACCGCATATCCAACAATTTCTAAGTACAAGGCAAGTAGCATATGAATTAGGAATATCTTGTTGTAAGGATTTTATGGAAACACGAGTTTCATCCATACCTACTCATTTTCGGTAGTTTAGAATATTAAAGAGTAAAGAGACTGATTTCCCACGAATAATGAAGTTCTTCTCGGCATGATAATTACTCAAAATTTGCAAATAAAAAGTATTATGTTAACTCTTTTGACGCTTGTTTGAATTTTATTGAAATTCGTTATTATTTTCTAATACAAGCATGAGCCACTTCTAACACAACTTTAAAGGTGTGTAACATTTTTACATTGAAAAATAGAAAATTGCCAGTTATTTTAAAAACTACTAATTTTTGGTATACGCAACCTTACATAAAGTTCGCCTATTTTTGCTGCTTCAAACAATAAAATAATAAAAAACGGGGGTTTCCATTTGAAAAAAAAAACGATGTCTTTCCATTAGAACCACTCTGTATACAGTAAGGGGTTGGTAATGCCATCGATCTGGTCATTGAGGTGACTTCCCAAATGTTTACTTGTATTAATTTCTAATGACTGTAATTACATTTAGTAAATTTATCAAGAACAATATATAAATAACTAGTGATAATTGTAAATCAGGTGATTGCCCGAAAGTTTACGTTGGTCAAACTGATCGAAATTTTCAAACCCATGTCAATAAAGACAAGAGCTCATTCATATACAATAAAACTAATTTAATTTTAATTTACTATGGATTTTCATCAAGTATAACTAGATCTCTATTTCATTTGATTTTTATTTTCTTTTAGGTATATCATAAGGTATATACAACTAACAATTATTGTAATCTAGAAAAAGATAATCTTGAAGTTGGTCTATTATTCACTAGATACATACTTGTTTCGGATTACATGTCAAGGCTCTTACAACCTTCTAGACCTTCAAACTCTTAAATAATTTTTAATAGATACATTTTTTCGACTGCATGTTGCGTCACAAAGACGGCACCGGAAGCCTATTATTAGGTGACAGATTGCCGTAAGAGCAACTAGTTTTTTCCTTGGCGTTTTTTCCTTTGTTCCTCGCATGACGTTCCACGTTGTGTCGTGATGATGTTTTGATGTTTTTACGTAACATAATCGCTTTGGCTCAAACGAAAACAATGTTTCTTGTTTAGAGATGATATATTTATAATAAATAAATGCTGTATTGTCTATTATAATCGTTTGTTTATTAAATAACATATACATGGTATTGCTGATAAATATATTGATAGTGGTAAAATATACCTATTCCCATTTATTCAGAAACAAAAAAAAGTATTTATGGAAAGCATGCAGATTTGCATTTTTAAGTGCCTACCAAATTCACAATAATAGATTTCAGATTGAGATAATAATATCCTCAAGGACCTTTCCGCAGACATCTGCGATTTCATGTATCGAACTGATGAATTCTCAACATGGCCATATGGCATTATGCCAATGGGCGTTTTATGATTACAATCAAAAAAATCTGAATCAAAATAACACAATACGCCTTTTCTTTTCCACACAATAACCACATTTCTTTATTTGTAACATCAATAACCCTATAGTGCGAGAGCTTATAGTTGAATTTATTATTGTTTCATTAAATTATAGGAGCCTCTCTATAAAAGACTCGAGATGTCTGTCGTACCTACTGTTCTATGAGTATGCGTACTTGAAATTATGCATTACATCATTACGAAAGAACTGAATCATACAAACTGATCATCAATATTTCGCCATACAATAGATACTTGTTCAAATATTTTCAATTTGACTTTATTTTTGAAGTCTTACAGAGAAATTAAATTCTAAGATGAACAGATTGAATAGTAAACAAAATTAGTTGTTTATTTTTTTATTATTGGTCCTTCCTTATGACTTTGCCTGTATTTAACGATATTTTTGTCATGTATAGTAGGTACCTACAACTTGGAAAATGTAGCAATGAATGTGAAACCACCACCTCTACTAATAAGTGGTAGTAAAAGCAAACAGTACAATCTTATAAATCAGTAATTATATTTGAATGTATCTAATGGTAATTTCTAGTGTATCTGACTGTACAATTTCCATTGTAACTTCACTTAATACGTACATTTCGGGAAATTCAAGATGTACCTTCTCTCTTTTTACTGAAAAGTCATTTGTCCTTGAAATTTTACTGAGTTTTGGAAAAAACGCTATGGTAAAATTTTCTAAGATCATATTAATATAACATTATAGTCAAAACACATTGTCTCGGAAACGTTAAGCAATTTCATCAACAAACATAATTTGATACGGTCCTAAAAAAATCATTTTACTCAATTATCGTGAAAATAGGCTTTATAGTTTCTAATATAAATGAGGTTAGATAAAAGTAAGACAGGTGTCAACAACATTTTGTGAAAATAAAACTTTTGGATCTCAAAAAACGAGATACATTTTTGTATATTCACCTTTAACTTCCTCTCTTTTCAGGATTTCGAAATGTTGCTAGAAATTGTAACTGATACCCAGTCCATAAATAAATTTGCAGTCCAAGTGTATACCTCTGGTCCACACTATGAACTTCCGGTAGATTTCCTGTCAGGAATACATCATAAAAGGCAAATGCTACCTAATAACATTTTGGTATGTATTTGAATAACCATATAGCAAAAACTATAGCAAAAACTTCATAGAAAAATCAAAATCAATTAAACTGTTCCAAAATAGGTATACCTAAATACCTACTACTAACTGGCTAGGTACCTTTATCTAGACCTTTATAGTTTATATTTTTTATCAACCTTTTCGAGAGAAAAAAAATAAATAAATTTTAGCTAGAAACTGTATGAATAGGATTCAATTTCATGCCATGACCACCATTTTGAAACTTGTGTCGAGTATGTCTATCAACAAACAAGACCTAGATCATTAAATCAATGACTTTTGTCAAGAATTTGGTCTTGATAGTAGGTAGGTACCTCTACGGGATATCAATTTTGAAATTCGGTGAATTTTATTAGGAAAACCCAATTAGCTTCTTGCTACATGCTTATACGTAGGTAGGTAGGTATATACACACGTCAAGGCATCCTTCTAAAGAACATTGCCTCCGAAGTCAGTGACCGTGAAAATGTTGGGCCCATTTCTATGAAGAAATTGATTATTGTGTCATTAGCTCAACTATACTTTCTCCAGATCTCTTATATCAATTTTCTTTAGGCAAATAAGTAATACGTATATGATTATGTATATCTAATTTAGTAAGAATTGTCAAACAAGTAGATGGACCGAATTATGGGAGGAAACTTAAAATTAGACTTCTAGCCCTTGCACTAACATAATCGTGGGAATAAAAGAAAACCTTCAAGTACCATAGCAGTTGAAGAAAAAGGCCACATTTTCTATATTATATGTAACAGTTGTACCTCTGCCCCACACGCACCTCAATTCGAATTCGTGAGGACACTTGTCGTCTGTCGCGGCCTTTCGTTGTTTTGTTCTTCGTTAGTCCACCACTTGGGAAGCACTCACTACGCTCGTACTTGACGCCAAAGTGCCTCTGGTGGGTATTGTCGGTGCAGAGATAAGTTATATATTAAAAGGCACTCGAATTTCGCTTAAGACCTGCCAGAGGGCTGCAGCAGAAAGACAACTCTATGTAGATCGCCTTCGAAACAAGTGTTTGAGTATATTATATATCTGTTGCGGTATAAATGATAAAATCATCAAGAGAAAATTGTGAATTTGTTCTACTGGTTAAGAGCTGATTAACGTTTATGGTACCAATTTCAACTCGTTTGATTATTTTCTTTAGTTGAAATGTTAAAGTAATTACTACCTACAACTTGTTACTTATTGTTTGATGCTATTGTGATTACGATCTTAAATTTTGAATAGTAAGCCTTCACCAGATCCCGGCAGAAGTTCTATATTTGAGTTCAATCATTGCCTATTCTGAATAACGATAACAAGTTGAAGTTTGAAAAGTATTAATGGAAATGAAACAATGAGTCTATATAAAGCCTTTCACATAATCCTATGACAGTACAATGATTTTAGTAGACTTACTCTATTGCTAGACTGCTCTATTTGCAATAAATACTTACCTATACTTATACGACAGCGTTCAAACTTGCGTGGGTTTGAGCCTTATATTGGAAAAGGTATCAGTCGGTCCCTGTATATTGCCATTATCCCGCAGTTCTCTGCGCTTTATCTCTTTAGGTTTTGTTCGACTCACTCCTGCCGGAGGTTTGATCTTTCTCTTATGTCTGTTTGCCTTGTCGGTTACTGGCTCATTGCATTCAGCCCAGTCACAAAAACGTGTTCGGTTACAAAAAATTACACCATTTTCATTTTTTTGGGATGTTGTTCAGGTAGATATCAATGGTGTAAAGCCAATTTTGCTGCTTAACCTAACCTCTTTTCCAGTTTTTGACTGCTAACTTCTAAAAGGCTCAACAGCTTTGGAGGTATAGAGATATATATAGCACTTCAAAAATTTATTGGTAGAAAATCACGAATATTTTCTATTAAGTACTCGTCAATAATATAAGGGCAGTGTGTCAACAAAAAAGAACTCAGCATTTTCAGGGATATTCAAGCACTCTTTTGATCTTGTAGATTTGTCGTGCACACTACTCTTATTAAAACATTCAAATTTTCAAAAACATTTTTCCTGAGATACGGTTTTCGAGTTACAGTAGTGTTAAAGTTTATACTATACGTATTTCCGCGAATATTTTCATAGATTTCTGAATAAAAGCAAATATAAGCAAAGCATACATTTTGATTTTCGTGACAAATGTAACACTCAAAAGTGTGAAATAAATATTACTTATAGAAAATTGGACCGACTTTATCAGCTGGTGCACTGAAAAGTACAAAATAATATTCATTCTGTTGGTGCTGGTACTTGTGAAGTTGGTGCCGAAAGTGTTCAATGTAACTGCAACTGCACAACTTCAACAGTACCAGCACCAATAGAATTAATATTATTTTGTACTTTTCACTGCACCAACTGATAATGTCGGTCCAGTTTATTGTAAAAAATATTTATAGATTTCTAAGTATATAACAGAAGAAATTTAGGAAGCTTATGAACTTGTTACAGTGGATGTTCTAACTTTAACATTCGTCAAAATGAAAAGCAAGCAGTTTTATATCAGAAGAGCTAGACTTCATAACACCATCAGAATCAATGGATATTTTATCACACTTATTCTGTTTTCTGTGGACCCTAATAATTAATTTTTATTTTGATTACTTAAACGCAGAGTTCCCTCTAACCTAACCTAACCTAACCTCTGCCTAGTCTTCTGCTAAGAAGTTGAAGCTGCCCAGAAAAACATGAAAAATGGAAAAGCAACCGAACCTAAAGAAATTCTATCGGAACTTCTAGAGACGGCTGGATAGTCAGGTTATCTGAATATTGGAGGCAGTGCAACTCAGTTCCGTTTCATAATAACATGGGTAGTGCGGCAGAATGTCGAAATTATTTTGAAATCAAGCCAACGGCACATACGTTAAACATAGTACTTCACCAGCGAGGTGGACACAATAGATACTACCGTATAAATAGTTTTTAAAAAATTATTGGGCTCAGAAAGGACCTACATCTAGTCCTAATAGCTATTGAAAAGATGTTCGATCATATTCCAAGAAAGTTTATATACGAGAAAAACTAGTTCCCGAATACTACATCTTCTTAAAGCTTCATATCACAATATCATAATAAATTCCATAGCCCGGCTGTTTTCATTTAGGAATTAGAAATCAACTTCCATCTTAGCTGTACTTTTGTATATTGCTAATCAACAAATTCATGAACTAAGTCAGCGACTACTTGAGGAACTAGCTCTATGGTAAAGCACTACAAGAGCTTCAAACTAAAATAGATGCTGTATTAGAGCGTGAATTCGTATAAAACTAAGTAGGTAAGTAGGATAATTCCAGGAGAGACCTAAGTAAGAGAGTAAGTACCTACGTTACTTGTTTTTGTTGACTTTTTTCTTTTATCAAGGGAAATTTTATCCACAGTAAGTATACACATTGTTTTTTGGTATATATTGTGCATTGCTAGTTAATGCAGCTGTGAAGGCTATAAAAATCAAGGGACCAGAGTTAACGAAGCTGAAAGACAAATTGGTATCCTACATCCGACTTTGAGGCGAAAAATGCTAACTCATGATTATAATATAATAATAGATATAGAAAAGCGCAAAACAGTGGATTAAGACCAAAATCAATTAATCGAAATAAAAGAACAAGATATTTTCTTTCTTCTCGTCTTCTGAAGACTCCCGCATATAAATGGATACCACAGATTCCATTGATGACTTAAACAAAAAAATGATAATGGACATACTATGGAGAAAAATATCGCTGTACTTCTAGAAAAGAAGACTGGATTCCCTGTGTTCATAGTTCTTTTTGGTTTCATGAACACTGCTCAAAATATGTAGGTATATAGATTTGTGCGATAGGTGTGGGAAAGTTATATCAAAATTTAAAGTCATATCACCCGTCAATCAGAGTCATCTCATGTGTACACTTTGGGTGAGATGTCCTGTTCGATAATTTTTGATTTTATTTAATATTTATTTTAGAGTTTGTTGTTTGAGTTTATCCACCACCATTTCAGTTACTTTAATAAACAGTCATTTATATTCCATATAGTTTCTACAAATATATTAAACTAACTTTTGCCCGCGACTTCGTGCGCTTGGAAAACTGCATTCCTTTCCAATTTCTTGTAGTAGTTTTTGCGTGTTGTATGTACAAACATACAGAAAGACAGACAGACGCGATAAAATATAGCCTATATTTTAAGATAGACCTCTAGTACCTAATACATCGGTGAAAACTACATGCAATTCCATGCATTAGTTTTTGCGTAATGCGCGAACAAACATACAGAAAACAGACAAAAATTCTAAAAATCTGTTGTTTTGGCTTCTGTTGCTCTAATGAAGGCCCCCATATTATTTTTCCCTAAATATCTTTTATGTACAGTGCATCCCAGTTTGGTTGAGACAAGCAGGTATCTCGGTTGTTGTTGTCCTGTGTCACTTTTTTGTGAATCTTAAGATGGCATGAACAGATTTTGCCTAACTTTTCTTGTTCATAAGTTACAGGGCGTTTTTGAAACAGATCTACGAAGTTTCTCAGCGATAATTTCAAATCGAAAACTTATCCCATAGAGAATTTTACGCAGAATCCAGTGGCGCACGCATTTTTTTCGTGGTAAGGTAATAGATATACGACTCATATTTATATTTTTTTTTTCAATGGAACACCTTGTATTTTATTATCTCATTAAATTCCTCATTAAATAACTGAAACATTGAATTTTAATAGTGGGCTATGGTTTCTTCATACAAAAAAGTTCTAATTGACGGAATATTACTTATGAATTTTCCATGAACGAAACAAAACCAATACTAAATACTAATGGTAGTTCACTGATAAAACACAAAACTTATTAATTGAATTGTTCAATTCCATGTCCATTTTCCTTAAAACATAAATAATCTTTCTCAATACGTCTTAATGCATTTAAAAAATTAAAGGCCGTCTTTATAAATTCTAAAAAGCTTCCTCTGTTGTTGCTCATAAACTCATAATAATATATTAACATAGAGTTTTCGAAAATGCTGTAGGATTACTAATACACTGAATTTTAATAGTACCATGGATTTCAAAGTTTTACTACAGGGATTATTATTTGTGATTTTTTTATAGTAGGTCACGGAGGATATAAATATTGTTGTTGTCTTTTGAAGCATTGTTTTATCAAGTGATTGTGGAGAAATCAACAAATCATCATCAACAATCATGATAATCAATTTTGATGTGTTCTATTGGGTTTGCGCTTGGCGATTTTAGGAATTTACGAATTTTTATGATATCTATCACAAAAAATTTCAATCAGTGCCATGAAAACGTTGACAAGGCATTAGATATTTAATTCTTGTTAATATTGTTTTAATTTTTGTCATGGAATATTCACAAGTAATATTCCGTAAATTAGAACTTTTTTGTATAAAAATTCAATGTTTTAGTGATTTTGGAGGATTTTTTAAACTTTGTGTTTGTATATTATGTATCATTTTGAAGGAAAAAAATTAAGGAATTTAATGAGATAATAAAATACAGGGTGTTCCATTGGAAAAAAAAGTTTGAGTCGTACTTATTTCCATTACCATACCCCGAAAAAATTGATTGCCTGTGCCACTGGATTCTGCATAAAATTCTCTATGGAATAAGTTTTCAATTTGTCATTATCGCTGAGAAACTTCTTAGATCTGTGGGGAGTCCGAAAAATGTGAATTTTCAAAAACGCCATGTCTCTTATGAACAAAAGAAGATAGGCAAAATCGGCTGAGGCCATCTTGAGTTTTGCAAAAATGTGACACAAGACCGCGAAAACCGCAAGGTTCTATGTTCAACAACAACTGAGATACCGGGCTGTCTCAACCAAAATGGGATGCAGTGTACAGTCAAACCCCTACTGTTAAAACTATAGAAATTTCATACAAATATTGACATCCCATTTTATCCCCTTAGGGGTTAAATTTTGCAAAATCCCGTCTTAGTAAGCATCTATGTTCTAAAAGGAACCCCCATGCAAAATTAGAGACTTCTAGCATTTGTAGTATATTTATATACGTATCTAGATAATAGATATGTATGGACTTGATTATTTTATAGATGAACCAACTCGGTATTTTTCGTGGTTCCTGAAATTGTTTAAACTGTTTTATTAACTAATTTTAAAAATAATGCTGCTTCAAGTACCTACCATCGATCCTCATGTCTTGGACCATCTGGGGGTTTACCTGGAGCTAGATATTGATGATGTCTCATATTAAACAGGTTAAATATGAAATAAAAATTTGATCTGATAGGATAAATGAGTTCGCAAAAAGTATAGGCACTGTTGATTTTCAAACACTAAACCTAGTCAGTCTTAATTATTCCACCCAATTGATGATCAGTTTACTGCAAGATAAAGTTAATATACCTACATTTTCCATTGAAAAAATCTCTGACAGAAATTGTGACTTACATTGGTTCACACAACGACTCCGAGACATGAGGAATGATGTGCAGCTGGCTAAAAAATCTGTAAATGTCTACACGCACCAATGAGCATTGGTCGGATTATAATAAGCTAAGAAAAAACCATAGAAAGGCTATAAAAGAAGACAATTCTTTTTCACACCAGCCTTATACTAAAGTCAAACAATAAAACTAATACAGTTTGGGATATACCTAGTTAGTAGCGGAAGACTCCACAAAGACAAAGTGGGTAATATAAGCTCAAAACTGAAGTCCAACGACTTTAACAATTACTTTACAACAATATCAGATAATATCCTAAACAAAATACCAAAAACAGATATGGATCCCACCTCTTATTTAAATAAAAATCCTAAGCCATCCTCTTCACTTTTTATATTACATGTTTTTGAGCTTGATGTAAGGAAAGCTATCCTCTCCTTAAAAAACTCCAGTTCTCTGGATTACTATGGACTTAATAGTACTACTTATGATTAAATTATCTTTGAAATCTTTGCTTCCCGTTCTAACTACAATATACAACAAATGTATCGAGAAAGAAACGTTATCAGAAACATGTAAATTCTCTAAAGTTATAACATGTTACAAGAAAGGGGACAAAATAGACCAGGTAACTTTCGGCCAATAGCTATAGTTCCAATACTAAATAAAATCGTTGAAATCATTCTCAAAGAGAGGCGGATCAGTTATTGTTACAATAAATCAATATTTTCTTCATCGCAGCATCGATTTAGAAAAGATATTTCTACAGTAACTGCTCTGCTATCTCTGATTGAGATAGTAGTTTGATGCTTTGATGAGGGCACAGAGGTAGCTGTTGCACTCTGTGACCTTACCAAGGCCTTTGATTGTGTTGACATGGACATTCTGTTGACGAAATTAGAGTGTATATCTGTCTCTTAAAGTCCTATCTCTCAGTTAGAAATAGTATTCTGTAAACTTTGCTAAAAGTGATAAAAAAATTAAAAAAATAAAAACCGTAAAATGTACCTATCCGTTGGCTACGAGCCGTCGGAATTTTTCGTTCGTTTGCGTGTTTCGAATAGAGAACGGTACCTACTCTGAATTTGGTGTTTTTTTTTAATTTGAAATAGCTGACCACAATAGAGGTAAAGAAGGCAAGGGGAAAATTATTGGGTCTCTTAAAGTCCTATCTCTCAGTTAGGAAACAATATGTATGTCACAATGTGCTTAATTCGAGTGTTTTACCTACCAATAGAGGCGTACCGCAGGGGTCAGTCAGTACTATGCCCTCTGCTCTTCTTGTTTTTTATAAACGACTTACCTACAGCGATCAACGACCTCACTGGTATATTATTTGCAGATGATACTACACTGGTATCAAAATCTTCAAGTAATGTAAATCCATTGTACTTAAATGATCTAAGAGATTGGTTCTTCAGTAATAAACTCAAACTGAATGATGATAAAAATCTATTTATCTGTTTTAGTTCTGTAAAAAATCAAAGCCAGTCAAGCTTCTGGGAATGATACTCGACTCAGTCTTAAAATGGAATGCGCTTGTGTCATATATGTCGGAAAAAAAATCTGCTCAGATAGGTATTTGCTTTGAAGCAGTCAAAACTTATTTTACAGAATACCATTTTGAAAACTGTATACCTAATACTCTACAATTCATTGTAATTTAACGTTTGATATCCAACTATGGGGAAATTCCTATTTAACTAATAAAATATTTACTCTACAAAAGCGCGCACTTCGTATTATTGATGGAACTGCCTTTAACTCGCCATATCGTAATGTATTTCTAAAACACAACATATAACCTCTCCATTGCATTTACATTCTGGAAAGAGTTACTTATATGCACCGAAATATTCGTAAGTTTGCGAGACATTCCAATATTCATAGTTACAGCACAAGAAATGCTAATAATCTAATAAGAGATTTCTCCAGATTAGAGACACAAAGTGGAATAAGATAGATCTATAGTTATACAATCAATTAAGGAAACATTTCATAAATGTTAATACTGACTGTCCCTCATGTACTAATTTTAAGAAACTAGCTTAATCGTTATTACTAAGAAAGTGTTTCTATACTGTAGATGAATTCTCAAATTATTTTGATGATAATACTTTCATGTGAAATGTTAATTCTGACTGTAAACATGTATTTATCCTATAATACCTATGTAGTGGTCAATAAACTATCTATTCTCGCTTGTTATATTGGTTGCCTAACCACTGGTGTTGAACGATAGTAATATTGGTGAAACTCGAGATACCGCATTCTGAACGAACGTGATTATAATTACCGCGCGTACACGATAGATATTATATTATGGTGCTTACAATAATTTATTATGATATAATTGGTTTTGCAGACAAGAATGGTATAGGAAGATAAGTCAAGGCAATTTTAACACTCTTTCTTTTATTGTGTACCTACTGTGTTGATACAATTAAGCTATGTGCTAAGTTTGTACCTACATGTACTTATACCTACCTACCTACCTATTAATTTGAAAAATAAGAATTTGGATGTTAGAGAATAATTTATCAAATATGACCTCTATGTACATAGTTTTTTCTTTTTCCCATTTTACTACTTTCCCAAACGAATGGAATATTGTCAAATAGTTTTTTTTGAATTATTATCAAGATAAGGTAGATACCTACCACATATCATTTTCATTAATAAGGCTTGTTTAACAAACAGTTCGAATTCCAAGATAACCTATCCACTGAAATGCTAAACCAGTATCTACAGTTTTATTCAAACATAAGAAAAAAATAAAAATTATTTAGATAGATATACCTACCTACATAGTGCAAACTTTTAATAACTAATTCACAACACACGAGGAACTTGTTAAAGCCGGCCGCGTCTTCTGCCTGTTCATCAAAAACACAGCTACCTACCTATATATGCACCCTAACATTACTCGAAAAGATTAATAAAAAAATGTGCCCGCTGTCATGATAGAAAATATCTTCACATCATTTATTAAAGGCCGTCATGGGACCATGTAATATGACATCTGTTGCGTATCCAGTAGGTGTACAAGCCATTTTGATTCATTCCAACTAGCTTTATCGTAGGTACTAAGCCAAGAGTAATGATAATGAATGGTGAATATAATATAGATAAAAGAAATTAAATTGAATCAGATACTGTAGATATGCCGTGTGCTTTCTTCTTTCGTAATGTATTTATTTGTCCTTTAACGAAACGTAGGTTATAGGTGTGAAAGTAGGTAATTAAAATAAGTAATTTTCTCAAGACATTCGGAGACAAGATTTTCATATTTCATAAGAGAATAATTTTAATGTCGTGTAGTAGTGTATTCATATACCTAACTTCAAATTTTCTTCGTATACCTACCTACGTAAATAAATTCAATTTCCTTGAACTAGGTATGTTGAAACAGCTAAATTACCAATCAAATTCATTGTATGCACCCTGGATCCAGGTAGGTAGGTACTCCACTATATCTACATATAGGTGCAGTAAGTCTTTCATAGAGTCAGTTGTACATAAATTATCTTTCATAAGTACCTATCTATTATTTGTTTATAAATATATAAATGGTTTCTGTAAATTTTGTCTATAATTTTTTATTCGTTATGACCTGAAGAAATACATTTGATTCTCTTTGTTTTGATGCTGAATCATAACGCAATTGTAATCTATAAATATACATCGGTATATATCCTACTTAGAACGAAATTTGTAAACACGGTAGAAGTCGCATTTATTGAGATATAAATTTCAAATTTGCTACAAAAATTATTCGTTGATGGGTATAGGGATAGAACTGGTAGTTTCAAAATAGCGGTAGTCCACAGTTTTCAGAAAATTCTCAAAAATTGTCAATCTGAAAATATGATCTGTAACTTCGCACATTCGAATTTTGAACAGTATGTATGGTGTTTGTTATATGTCAATAACTTAATCAAACAAGTAGTTTCGAAATGGCATCCGACTAAACTTAAAAGAAAATCTCAAAAAGTATCCAACCATTGACTAAATGTCACTAAGAATATTTTGTGTTAAAGATATGATCTGTACCTACAAACTTTGTTTGAGGTATTTTTCCCTTAAATCAAAGTTTATAGAAATAGTATTCTGTAAACTTTGCTTAAAGTGATAGAAAAAAAAATGTAAAATTTACCTATCCGTTGGTTACGAGCCGTCGGAATTTTTCGTTCGTTTGCGTGTTTCCTACTCTGAATTTGGTGTTTTTTTTAATTTGAAATAGCTGACCACAATAGAGGTAAAGAAGGCATTTTTGTCGAAAATCGAAACCTTAGGCAGTAATATTGAAGAAAAATTAATCTATAGATACTGAGAAATAAAATCACAGTGTCTGTTCGTAATATCAAAATAACAGGTCTTAACTAATTGCATATGGAAATATATGTGTTACTAGTAACAAAACAACAATTTCTATAATTTTTGTCTGTCTGTCTTTTTGTTACAGCTAATCTCTGTAACGGCTTAACCGATTCCGATAGGATTTTCACAGGCAGGTAGTGCGGACGAAGCCGCTAGTAACAGCTAGTATACCTATAATTGAACGATCAACAATTTTCGTAACTAATGATTAACTCAAAAATGTCTAGTAATTTATATTGTTTTACTTAAACGAGGGTGGACATTATTAGCTGTTACACTGGACTACTGGACCATACAAAATAATACTACTGATGCTGGTACTTTAAAACATTATTTTGTATTTTTCAATGCACCACATAATTAACTTAGTCGTAGTTCTTGTAAAAAAATCTAATGAAAGCTTTGCAACTCCAAGAGGTCTTCAGGTACGTAGGTTGATAACTCTTCAGCTGGCTTATTTTGTCACCAATGGTGCAATGACATTCTCACCAATCTTATTCTGGTTTGATATTACCTAATTATAAATTGTCTTTAGTAAGTTTCTTTTATGCACATGAAGTAACAATTAGGTCATATGTTTGAGGATAATATCAAAAAGACTAGTGGAACATAATTAATTTTTGAAGTAGGTATCTAGCTACTTTAGAATATAATTTTGTGAGTCTCAATCGCTGATTTTTTATTTTTATTCAAAACGTCATACAAAATATTAAATTCATACTCAAGTTTCAAATTATTTACTATGTGTGAATAAATCTCATTTTGAGTCATTTTTGTAATATTTTTGCTATAGTATCAATTGGCTACATAGGTGTATTTATTTTTCAGGATGTTATAAGATTTAAGATCCATTCTTGATAGTTGGTGTGATTATTGAAACTAAACAGTATCATTTTATTGTTTTATTGAAACTTCATTGTGAAAATTTGGCAATGGTTTTATCTTCAGTTGAAACAGTATTGTTGTAATGCGATGTTTAATGATCGAAATTTTAATGTTGAATTAAGAAATTGCAAAGTCGGGGTGTTCTGATATGTCCCATAGCTATTCATATAGGTAATTGTCAATTTCCTTGAAAGGTATGTAAATTTTATTCATCAGAAACCTTCAAATTTATTATACATATTATACAATGCTCTCGAAAAGTAAGGAATAAATTCACTATTTCCGAAATTGAGAGTTTTTGGAAAAAATCCTCTGGCACGTCGATTATGTTTTAAATAAAGGCACTTTTTGACATAAGACCCATATTTGTAATGTAATCCTTATTCGAGATATGACGTCATTGACACTTTTTTAAATGGCCACACCCGAATACATCGTCAAAAATTATGGTTGTCTGATGGTAGCCTTAGCAACTGAGAATGTTTTTTATTACTGTCAGATAAAAACTTAATATCGTACTGTTTTGTTTTTTATATTTCTTATCGATTTCTTATTGTTTGTTAGACAAAAGCAGTGTGTTTGAACTTTTTATTGAGTAGTGACTTTGTCATTTTATAAAAAAGGTGAAATAATCACTATCATTGAATTTAGTACAATAAAAATTTTCAATTTCTTATTTAACCTTCATACGCTTATGTACCTAATCATATTTTTGATGAAGTGTACGTAGAATGACAGGCTATTTCAATTGGCATGTTCGAAATTGGGTGTGGCCATTTAAAAAAAATATCTATGACGTCATATCTCGAATAACGATTACGTCACAAATATGGGTCGTATGTCAAAGAGTGCCTTTATTTAAAACATAATGACATGCCAGAGAATATTTTCGAAAGACTCTTAATTTCATATATAATGAATTTATTCGTTACTTTTCTGTTAATCTGTTGAGATTTCGTACACTGGTCGTCATAAATTTCATTGACGAATTTTCAGTCCTAGTTTGTGGACACTTTGCCCAAAATGTCTACTTCCCCCAAACTAACTGAAAGTCCATAAAACCCAAAATGGTCACTTTGCACAAATTATTTATATATTTTGATCGAACTCTGTTCGGGACCTTAGTAATAAGTTGTTATTATAACTGTTTAAATTTTCAAATTCAAAGTAGAGGGATGTTAAGTTCATTATATTGATGTTTTTTTTTTAAATAATATATATAATATAATTTTATTCAAATAGGTATAAAGTGAACACTCTGCTTATTTTATATAATAATATATCTATCATTTATATTTATTGAATGAACTTCTATATTAATTTATCGGGGACTTTCTTTTAATTAATGTGAAGTTGAACTACAATACTATTTTATGCTGGTCTACTTTTCTAATAAAATTTAAACAGTTATAATGTTGACATATTACTAAGGTTCCAAATAGAGTTCCATCAAAATAAATAAATAATTTGTGCGAAGTTACCATTTTGAACTTTGTAGACTTTCAGTTAGTTTGGGCGAAGTGGACATTTTGGGCGAAGTGTCCACCAACGAGTTTTGGGCGAAGTGGACATTTTGGGCTTTGTGGACTTTTAATCACATTAATTACATAGCTCTGGAATATGTTTTCAGTACGAGATTTTTGGGCGAAGTGGTCGATATATCATTTTGGGTGGAGTGTCCATAGAGCGAAGTGTCCAAGTCCCTTTTAAAATAACCAATTTCACCCAAAATACGTTTTTACTTTCCTACGCTTCTATAGTAGCTGTATAAGGAAAGCATTGTAATCTTGTGAAATTTTCGGTATCGAGATTTTTACAAATGTTGACATTTCAGAGTTTTCTAAGTCTAATAAACATATTTTCAGCCATTGGTCTGTCTGTCAGACTGTTTGTCGGTATCTCTGGAACGGATCGGTGTATTTTGTTGCTTTCTTTTTTCTTTTGTTTGGTACCAATATCACTCGCCGGTGGCACTGAATGAGAATCCTGTAAGTATACACTGGGTGTTGAGCTATATCCAAAAAACGTGATTTGCTCAAGACTATAGCGCGAAAAGGGCTCTAATAGGATTTTGATTAAACTTGTCTAAAGTATTCTTCTGAGAGCCCTTTATCACCCACATATATCGCCATCTCTGAAAAAAGCACAAAAAAAAAATAGCTTGAATAAAATTCCGTATTTTCCATATGTTTCTTCAGATTCTGGTTAAACGTTTCATCTTGCCAAAAATTGTTACATAACCATTCTTGTTTGTCATGACATGCTGAAAAAAAATATGTGCTATCACGATTTGACCAGAGGATTTTTACTTTACTACCGCTATTATAATTATTATTCATCTTGCAAAAAAATGGAATATAGCCATTGTTGTTCGTTTTGATCGGACGATTTTTTATTCATTGGAATTTGCCTGCGATCGGTAGGAAAATCGTGTGAGTGGTCACACCAGATTTTTTCCAGTTGAGCCAAAGGTATGATTATAGCATTAATATATCGGCATTCTAATTTATTAGAAAACTCGTTACTCATTACTTTTCTGCTGGTGGCTCCCTCTAGATTTAGTATTACACAATCACTCAAATTCAAATCCATCAAATATTATTCAATTCACGATTTTGGTTTTAATCTGGGGTCATTACTTGATTGAATTTGGAAAACTCATTATCAGCACTAATAGGTAGATACTAATTCTATCAAGTCACTGTGGGTCAAATTTAAATATTCAGCTTTCAAAGAGTAAATTTTCTCTATAGTTATTCTCGGTACCATTTGCATTCCATTGTCATTCGATGATCAGTTATTCCTCAAGATAATTCACTTCAGCTTATTGGCATGTTATAAGTATCTAAGAAATTGTCTATATTATCAAATGCGTTTCTTTGGTATATACATGAATGAAACTTATATCATGACATTTATGAAAGTTATCATAGCCGTGCCTACTGAGGTACACTGATACAAACATTGATATCACAAAGTTTCACATTTCTAAATATACTAAAATGAAATGTTTATAGAGATAACTCAACTTAATTGGTTGTTCTCCACCACTTATAATATTGATGCAAGATATAGCTATGACGTTATGTTAATAAAGTCCAAATATAAACTTGCGTATAGGTAGGTATATTGTAGAATTGATCGAGGCTTTCTTCGTGAGAAACATCGGTTACAGTTGATTATCCTATAGCGGGACAGGGCAATCAAACGGGAGCCGCTGACCCCCTCGGGCACTGGCATTCATCTTCAGACAATGCTACATAATTATATCACACACTTCGCACCTTTCTACTCCTCGTCGCGCTTTTTGTTTTTTTCTCATGATGTTTCTGCCACCGACAGGATAACCGAACTCGGAGGTCTTTTTGACATGTTGATGACATCACAAAATGTACCTACTTGATACTTGGTAGAATATACTTAATACTTAAAAGATTGCTCCTCAAGTTGTGTTCCACTCTTTTTCTTTCTTTTGAATGTTAAGGAACATAGGTAGATACCTAACAATCGTTTTTCCATGCGATTACGTTATTTCCCACAGTTGTCATAGGCTATAGAGAATAGAGCATCACTGACCAATTGCTTGTTATTTTTTATCGACCGAATAATGCAATTTGACTACTTATATGTTTTTACTATACTAGTAGTATAAGGAAAGTATTGTGAAATTTTTGGTACCGAGATTTTTACAAATTTTGACGTTTCAGAGTTTTCTAAGTCTAATAAACATATTTTCAGCCATTGGTCTGTCTATCTGTCTGTCTGTGACAGTATTATCTCGGGAACTGATCGGTGTACATAATTTGTTGCTTTCCTTTTTATTTTGTTTGGTACCAATACCACTCGCCGGTGGCGAGAATGAGAATTCTGTAGACACTAGGTGCTGAGCTATAGCCAAAAAACGTGATTTGCTCAAGATTGTAGTGCAAAAACGGCTCTAAGTATTTTGATTAAACCTGCCTAAAGTACTCTTATTCTTGCGGAAAAATGTTACATGACCTCTCTTGTTCGTTATGATCGGACGATTTTTTATTCACTAGAATTTGCCTGCGAGCGGTAGGAAAGTCGTGTGAGTGGATACACCAAATTTTTTTGTATGTTCACGCGTTTTGCATAGTAAAGTTTCCCCAATTTTTATAATTCTTTTTTTTTCAGTGCAGTAGGTACTGAGAGATGGTCTCATATTGATCTTTTGCGAATCCAATAGACAGGAACCTCATCCTTCCTTACAAGAACTAGGTACCCCAAATTCATTGGAGTGGACAAATTTTCAAGAAAATTATATTTTTCATTTAGCAGTGCTTAAAAAAATATTCTGGCCATAAACAATTTAGATTTTATTGAGAATAATTTTCAAGTTAATGCTTTTGAAAATACCTACAAAATAATATTAATTCTAATTTTAATGCTAATTTTGAGTGCGGTTATAGGTAGCTAAAAGACTTTTGGCACCAAAAAATATTTATTTCACATGTTTGAGTTTTTCGTTTGTCATCTTATTTTTTGAACGCTCACATATATGCAGGGATTTCATTATGAAGAGGAATTAATCTTGTGCTTTCTTACTGCTGTGAATATATATTTTTTGGAAAATGTCCATTTTAAATGTTGCCGGATAGGGTCTCTTTTTTAACTGTACATCTCACATCTCGAGTTTCGTTGCCTCGTTCCTTCCATTCGAGGAAAGAAAGAAGAAAGAAAAGTTGAAGAGAATTAGAGCAGGTATAGGTACTTACTATGCATAAACCATTTGTCTAATGCATAAACACGTGAACAAACATTAAATAATATATTAGACCAAAAAAACTACAAATGAAGACATTCTCAATCATGTCACAAAAAAAATTAGGTAATCAAAATCGATTTATTTGTTTAAGACACTAGCTACAAATAGGTAGGTACCTACTCTGGATCAAGTCACCTTTCAAACAGAAAAACTACATCAGACAGCGTTGCCACAGACAACTAGACATCAATAAACTCAGCTAGCCAAAAAACATTTGATAAAGTCACCTTTCAAACAACAACTAAATCAATGTCGATCTATCTGTTTGGGAACTATGATGCCCGGGACATCCTCACAGATACACAACTGAAACTTACAACTTCTCTCTTTTGCGTCTAGGGTTGCAAAGCAGCCCTGTTTGGGAACTGAGATAAAAATAAATGTCTCCTAGTTAGAGCATTAGCAAATTTGTTACTTTATATTTTGAAAAGTAAGTAACTAGTTTAAACCTTTATCAACTACTTATGATATAATAAATATTTCTTACAACTGGCTGCTCTTCGTTAAATATTCCAAGCTTTCGGAAACCACTTGTTTCCTTTCTCAAGGCTTTAACATTATAAATAAAAATAGGTGAGTGAATGCTCTGGGTACTGAAGGTACTTGGAAGCTCGTAGTAAGCCACTATCAATTCAATATTTTCATTTAGTTCATTAAAATTTTAGATATCATGTGAATCGGAATTGATTACTTACTACGAGCTTCCGAGCTTAAGTACCCAGAGCATTCACTCACCTATTTTTATTTATAATGTCTTTTCGTTCTTGTTTGTAATTTTGAATTTATGTTTTTTACCCGTCTTAAAATAATCAACAAACTTAAACTATTAAGTGTTGAGGAATGTTCGAGTCTACGGTGATGCAATTGCTTACCTACCAGATAGTATTTATCCAATTTTCATTCAGATCTCACTGTTAAAGCCTGGAAAAAGGAAACAAGTTGTTTCCGAAAGCTTGGAATATTTAACGAAGAACAGCCAATTGTAACCATCATTTCGTAAGATTATTGACTAACATACCCACTAACACTCCATTTTAGAAGTCTGCCAAAAAATGAAATTACTCTAGAAAAACTAAGATCAACTTTATTAGATGTTGCAATAAAACGTATGAAATATGGAACAACACATAATATTATAGACATCATAATTATTTTTGATGTTAGTGCCAAGAGATGATTTATCATCATCAACTTCATTTTTTTATGATTCCTACGATGGCGGTTTATCTAGGAAGTCGGTCAAAAATAAGGTTGTTTTTGTGCTTTATTTACCGGAATAACTATACCAAGAAAAACTTATCAGGCGACTGAATCTAATTTTTGCCACTTTACTTTTCGGAAAAGCGAGTCTAGTAGTAGATTGAAAGGATTAAGAAAGTTCGCATTCTCTCAGAGTCGGTTAATAAATAACAAATGTTTATGCGAGCTACTTCAAAGCATTGTTTAGTAGGTAAATGTGATTTTTATTTATATTGATCCAGACAGCTAGCAAGAACCTAGATATAGAGTAATATTATTTTGATAATTAAATTATTTCTCCTCACTTCTGCTTCTTGAGGTGAAGAGGAAGCGGAATAATCAAATGCAGTGTGACCGATTTCGCTAGACAAAAAACTTCTCATTGATGGATGGGCGTTAATTGAGCTAGGCTGTTGGTTCATTCACGGGTAATAAAACAATTTGTCTTGGTTTATTCTGTTTTTGTGGCTCTGCTTGCATTGTATTGGAAGATGGAGATTTCATTAAAATGGATGTCTTGGCAGAATATCTCCAACGGATTTATGAGCGATGCAGTTATATTATATGATATTCTTCAACAAAATTTAATTAATTTCAATTTTCCGCTGGAAATTATATTTTAAAATGGATTGGTTGTAAGAAAATCATTAGCTATTTCGAAATTAATAATAGAAAGTTAACTTTAGAGTGTTGAAATTTTTATAGCGGTTGTTGATTTTTATCTATCATCACTAATTTTATTGAGTGACTTCCGAAAATAAGAATGTATAAAATTCGAATGAATGCTTTCTTTTTAGTCTGTGTTCAATATAGACGTGGTGTGATAATCCCACAATGAACTTTTTTATCACCAGAAAAAGGGGGGTATAGGCAATTGTTTCGAAAATTTAAGTCTGGCAGTTTTATAATAAAAAATATTGCCAGCAATATTTAACTGGTGTATTTTTAAAAACATTTGGGAGGTTTCCAAGTTAGTTTATTAGTCTATGTAAACATTCAACGGTTTCAATTGATTAGTAAAACACACAAAAATGTGAAACTATTATTTTCTATTTTCTATAGTTTCCGAAAATCAGATAATATCGTAGTGAGATAGATCTATATGCTATTCAGTAAAATTATAACTATTTGGTATTATCTCAAAATTACTTGTATTCCTGAAGCCGGAAGGTATTTTTAGATAACTAATAAGATATATTTCATTCAAAATAGATATTACGTTCATTATGGCTGGTCATTATATGTTTCAATAATCTTTTAGAATAAATCATGTTGAATGCACAACCAAATTAACTAATTAACTACTTTTAGCAATGATAACACAGACCGTGGCTGGCTGGTAAGCTGGTTAACAGACAACTCTCCGTCTGCGACGTCTATGTGCGTACGGAGGGACACCTCGAGCACAATCTATATCAAGTAAATTTATTAAGTCAAAACGATCACATTGGCTCAATATAATAATAATTTCAAGTGATAAAAGCAAAAAGTGGACTTCAGTCTTTAATTTCACATTTATAGGTTACAGCAAAGTATCTTCTTTAAGTACGCGACTCTCGAAAGAGCTTTGGCAACCTTTCGCTTATAATCACATAATTTCACAAATATACGGCACGTTCAGTTCATCGAGGGTTCTGAACCGCATTATTTCAGAGGCTTTACCAGGCAAAAAAATACCCAGTCAACTATTCAAAAAATATTATGATGATTTTGATATATCCATAGAATTGTCAAAGATGTTAGCTAAATAAAAATATAAAATTTTTGAAGTTGTGCCGTTGTAGTTAGCTGTAGGTACCAACTCCAAAAGTACCAGCACCAATAGAATTAATATAATTTTGTATTTTTCAGTGCACCAACTAATAAAAATGGTCCACATTTTTTTCACAGTTTTGGGCGTAACATTAGTCTTGAAAATCGTTGAACGTTCAATAATACAAAAGAAGATAGTACTTATCCATCCGATGTACATACAGTATTAGCTTGTACTTGTGATTATTCAGAGATCGCAAAACATCGCGGAGCAGATACACATATATTAGACTCTACTGCTGTAACACGAAGGGCGTGATTCTTCAGAAAAAACGTTCAATTTAAATGTTGCTACATATAATCTTTTCGTTAATTTGTCTGTCTCATATTTTCAATTTTCGAAAAAGAATGCTACCTCCACAAAGCGGAAATACCTACACTGTACGCTGTTACTCGAAAACCGTAACTCTTTTGAAAAATTGTTCGGATTAAACGTTTCCGGATAATGTCTCATCTTTAATTCTGCCATCTCAGATTTTCGATTTTAGAGAAAAATTGCACCTCCACCCCCTTTGGGAGCGGTTTTTGAAGGGATGGGATTTCGGATTTGAGTTTTTCTTAATATGGGACCATTTCTCAATTCTCCTCTTTCAAATGAATCAAAAATCACCATGAAGTTGGTCAAAAATGCAGATATATTCATCACAAGAATGCGTAGAAATTGTATTGCCAAAACTACTTCAGTAATTTCTAGATAACGCGTTTTTAGATAAGCGTATTTTATCCGAGGAGCTCCAGACAGAGAAACAATTCGTCGTTTGGAAAAAGCATTTTCACTAAATGATAGGTGAATACAGTAAATACTGGGGTCTTTTACTGACCATTCAAATGGAACTATTGAACTTATTTGCACTGAAGTTCCAGCAGAAACAAGACGTTCGGTACAGTTAGGATTTTTTTAACGAACTTTGCACTCGTTCTTCATTGATGATCTGACATGCTCTAATATTACCTAGTTTTCATAAAAATAATATTTCTTGAGTTAATTTCAAAGAAACCAAATATCAATTAATGGCATACCTTTTAAGAAATCTAAAGTCCCGTTGATATCATGCAGTGCAGGTACGAGTATTTAGATATTTATGACAATATTTTAAATGCATCTGTTTTATCTAACATTATTCCTGAAATTGGGCTTTGTGCGGGTTACGTGGGCAACGATATTCGAAGTTTGAACTATCATTACTCTCAATTCAAGCCTTATATGGATCGTACCCTCTCTCTCTGTGTCTCTCTCACCCTGTTAAAATTTGATTTTTAGACTTCTGTGGGGCACGCGACTCGAATTAAAATATCTACTAGCAAATCGACAAATTATACCAATAGAAACTAAAAAATTACACGTTTCAGTTGTCGAAAACAGCCGGGTGCTATACTTGCAGAAGGTAACATACATAACGGACCCTTAATACTCGATAATAAAAAACGATTTCAAAAGACGCGGGGCGTTCTAGATGGCTTTGTCCTGGACGGTTCCAGTATCAAATGACAGTCAGATGAATGCGCGATTTTTTAGCCGCTTTTTGTGCTAGCTTGGTGGGTGTGCCTAGCTCCTTCCGGACACCCTGTGCATGCAAGCACGTTGAGTACAGACTCCCGTTCTCTTCTTCTGCGGCTTTGTGAAGAGATTGTTGAGGTTGCTTCTCGGTCGGTACCCTCCGGAGATGGAGTTTTTGTTTTCCTCACATTTAGGATGAATACACATCGGTCAAGGGTTGAATTACTGGGATATGCTGGAGTATCCAGACCTACCTAGATGTAGATACGAAAGAACATTTGATTATTACCAACTATGTTTTGTAGAGATACGTTATAGTGGAAGTTTAGTATGTAAGTCAAAAATGAGGTATTACTATTAAATAATATATTTTTTTTGGTCTAATGCATTTTACAAGTATGTACTTGAAGGTTAAAACGGAATGAGAAGGTGGTGATAACGAGATAACTATTATAAAAGTAAAATATTTACAAAGCTCTTGAAATTTATTTGCAATTCACCCAAAATGACAGTACCTATATACCCCAGATACATTGTCTTGAATTTCACTTGCGCTCATTTTCCATACTTTGCCAATAAAGGGAAGTTTTCAAGATATGGTCGAAGTCATGTGACAATATTGAATAAATCGCCATCTGTATTATTCAGGATTGAGGACTATTCTCCTCCTCCTGAGGAGCTTGCATAATATGATTCCTAGCGTTTTACGCGGAGAAGTCGCAGACATAAGCCAATTGTACATTTAGTTCTTTATGTAAGTACAAATCGAGTGTTCTTATCATCAGAAGATACCTATTCCTATAGTTATATATATATATATATATATATATATATATATATATATATATATATATATATATATATATATATATATATATATATATATATATATATATATATATATATACTTAGGTTTGAGTCTTGAATTGTTCATCTATTAAAGTGTTCGCTGGACCGAAACGTTAATTTCATTGTTGCGTTAGGGAAGTCAAAACATATAGCGACAACCGAAGATATTCCCAGGCAATTTGGTCCTCAAGATGTGACGGTGTAGGTATATATAGTTATGTATGAAGGAGAAAAAATTACATGAGCTGCTGCCCACGTATGTTCATAAACGAATTTCGTGTTGAATAGTGGGACACTACATAACATACACGCATGTAATGCAATCAGCTGACTGCAGATTAACTCTGATTGCTCTTAATTCGAACTTCCGTTTCTAACTATGCCTCCAGCAAGTTCTATTCTATATCGGCAAGAATACTGTGACAGTTAGAAAGAATATAATATGCTCTGATGACAAGCTATGCGTTTCAGTTTTAAATTATCTAGCTTGGTATTTACTTATATATTGATTGATAAATTAAAAAATACTGAATTATGTAGGTATACATACTGTGTTAAGATATTGTACAAAATCGCTAGCAGTAAAATATCTGACAATTTGCATACAGTCTTTAATTTCTGTGGAGTTTTCAAAACATTCAACAATAATTGTCAATGATCTAATTGTCTACTAGTATGAACAAAACTTGATCTATTACCTGGTATCAAAATTGTTGGAATCTTCCAATTTACTCTTATTTAAAGAAATCACACCCTTTTTGAGATACCTACATAAGATGTGGCAAGTACGATTATAGATCTGATAGTACAGTGAAACATAATAAATACAAGGAATTTATTGAATGAATCATATGTTATTAACAAATAAATAAGAAGATATATTTTCATAAATATATTCATCATTACATATGCAGGGTGATTCTTAATAACATGTTTGTATTTAAGAAGGTTATTCGTGAGTCCATTTTGAGAAAAAACTTCATAACATATTATGTAGGTACAAGGTGATAGCGTTTTTTCTTTATTTTGATTCTGATTACATTGGTGAGGCATTGAAAATCGTATTTAGATTATTTTAATTTTATAACTTTGTCCTTTAAAAATTATTCTCTAATTTTTTTTATTGTCTTAAATGATTTTTTATTTAAAATTACATAAATTGATTTTTCTCTGAAGAGATGCAAACGAATGATTTTTATTTTTATGCAAAAAGTGTACGT
This sequence comes from Crioceris asparagi, assembly GCA_958507055.1. Lineage (NCBI taxonomy): Eukaryota > Metazoa > Arthropoda > Insecta > Coleoptera > Chrysomelidae > Crioceris > Crioceris asparagi. Next base: position 68,781,179 of record OY293826.1, read on the forward strand.
CACAAAAAATCATGGACCATATTTCTAGCCATATTTGCTCAGGAAAGGAGTAAGGTTTTCAAAAATTATTTTTATTTTAAGAATAAGCAGTGGTGTATTACTTTTCTCCTTAAAATAATTCAGTGCAAATTCCACATTGGAGCCACTGGAAGAAATAAAAAAATATGTTGTACATCTGAAAATACTTTTTGAGATAGGTACCTACTACGTTTCAGAAAATATCTAGAGTCGTAACAAAGTTAAAATAAAAAAAGATGTTTTTCTTAAAACTTTAGCACCCTATGTGTTAATATTCAATTTAAGTTTTTTTTCTCGAAATGGACCCAAGAATAATCTCCTTAAATATTAGCATGTTATTACGAAACACTCTTTATATCATTATATTATTATATGTATTTTCTTGTATTATGTTTTATAAAAAATATATTAAATATTGAAAAAATTAAAGTTTGGGTAGGTTTTAGATCTCTGATGCCAATTGCCTATCTTTTATACGGATGCATCGAAATGCTTTGAGTACATAACCAATCAATGAACAGGCATTGCATACATGAAGCTTCATGGTAACCACACAATGTTCACTTTGCTTCTCCTTTTACATTTCTTATAGAGATCATTCAATTTTCTTTGCCATCGAAAAAACAAATTATACTATCACAATTTTGAAGTTTTACTGGGACACCATAGGGTTCCATTGGTAGGTTTACAGGTAAGGAATAACTCATGAAGACAATTTCCATGATTAAGTAGCTAATATAAAATAAAACATACTGGTTTATATTTTCACTATATTGTCAACATGACACGTGTTTCACCAACACAGCGGCTTCTTCTCATCTGGAAATGCGCGTGGACATTACTGACTTTAATAGTATCTTGCACTGGTGCATCCCCTACCCTTTCAACCAATCAAATTAAATATTACAAGTATGTTTAGGTATGTTTGACCAGTCGGAGAAAAAAATCTAATTCAAATTTAACACTATAATATATCTATGAATACTTGGTTCGAATATTGATCATTTTCTGAGACCTGCAGTGTACATTATTTCCGTTCGCTCACCTACTTTCATATTCTCACAAGAGGTTCATTAAGATGAACATTTGTGTTGTTTCAACATAGCGCAGTGACAGTTACTGTTACTATACCTATCCGTTTTATTGTTTGTCCGCTTTGACTTGTCCTATTTGCACCATACAAATGTATTTATTTGCTTTACAAACACGTTGTGGCATCGTGCCACTTCAATGATGCTCGACTTTGGATAACACCTGCCGATGATCCAGATAAAATGTATCAAAAGGACTATACCCACGCATTTCAGTGGTAGTGAAGATTCAAAATAGCTACACTCGCACACCTGTTAAAATTAGTTAACTCTTTAATTTAAGACAAATAAAGTTATATGTAGTTCTAGTTAACCTATAGTTTATCCCTCAAAGCAATTTCTACGTCTACTTCATTGTTGTTTCTGTATATTTTCGAGTAATGCTGGCGTTATATCAACTTTATCAATACTGCAATGATGGTTCCTTTATATTTTAGGTAAATTTCAAATGTTTCTTTTGCGATCGGTCCCACTTACGCATTACGATAAAATTACATTTTCATTAAGCTAGGTATACTACCTAATCATAAATTCAAGATATCAAGAAAGAAACAAAAATTAAACGGAATTTAGTTGCTTTAATAACTGGATTTTACTAAAACATTGGGAAACAAAAGACATAAGTCAAGTGGTTAAACGCGTATCAAACATAATTATAGCAAATTAGATAATTGTTTTGAAAATAGAGATTATGGATTTGATTTTTTCTCTTTCTTTTCTTTACTCTTTCCAATGAAAAGAGAATCATCAAAATCGATGCACATTGCCTACACAAAAGGCGTGTGCATACATAAAAAGGCAAAAATACAGTTGAATTGTTATATCTCCTCAATTTTTCGAAGTCGGTCAAAAATGTTTTTGAAGGCAGAACCATGTCAAATGAAATCATACCGTTATTGCATTACTAAATTTGAAAGAACAGGCTAAGCAACTGATACACTAAATTTAGTAGTGATATGAAAGTAAGGAAGTGGAAGCATGGTATAAATCTATCGCGACTAATCTTTACCTACATATTATAAAATGAAGTCGCTTCCGCTGTCTGTTCGCTTAGATCTTGTAAACCACCCAACGGATTTTAATGCAGTTTTCAGCAATAGATAGAGTGATTCAAGGGGAAGGTTTACATTTATAATACATACATATTATGGAAAAGAAAAGCCGAGAATTTCAAAGTTTTCTGATGCCGTAAACAACATATTTGTGTGCGCTTACATTGCAAACGCTGGCTATACCTTATGAGATAGATCAAAATATTGTACCACGGAATTGTATATCTTAAAAAGAGCTATTAAAAAGACCCTGAAGTTATATGTCTACCTTCTAAGGTTGACTCACAATAAAGATTTTAGTGCTAACCTCTGCGAAGCAGGAGCGGGTCTCTAGCTGTACATCAAACTAGCTGTTACTCGAGGCTTCGTCCGCGCTACCTGCCATTGAAGATCCTGTCGGAATAATCGGTTTAGCTCTTAAGGAGATTCGCCGGAACAAACAGACACACAAAAATTATAAAAAATCCTTCTTTGTCATTAGTGACACATATACTTCCATCTTCAATTATTTAAAGCCTGTTATTTTGAAATTACAAACATACACTTCGATTCTATTTTTTTATAAAGATTTTTTCTAAAATAAAAACAGCTGTTTTTCCATATAACATTAGCTACGTGCCAATGAAGTGAAAATCACGTAGGAACTGGTTCAGCCGTTACGGAGATTAGCTGGAATAACCAGACTGACAGACAAAAAATATAAAAATTAAGGTTTGTTATTAGTGAAACATATACTTCCATATGCAATTAGTTAAAACCTGTTATTTTGATTTCACAAACAGACACTTCGATTTTATTTATTAGTAATAGGTGGTCAAGAATTCTTTCATAAACATGATTGATCAAGTAATTCTAGAATAGTTGCCACATAAGATTGCTCTGGTATCCATCTATCTATCATGGCATATTTTGACCGAAACTACTGAATAGAAAAGGCTTAAATTTGGTACTTATACCTACAGAATAAGGTGATATAATATACAGTAAATAAACAGAGAAATAATTCTGATACTGAGGGTACATTCCTGCTCTCAAGTGCTATTTGTAATTTAGCTGTAATTTTTTAAGGTCTTGCAATAAAAGTTTAAAAAGATATTGAAGGTTCAAAACTGAAAATCGCCCGTTCCCCCATATGTCCAAAAGAATTCACAAAAGAATCCGTAAAGTACCTATACAGGAAAACCTTTTTACCTAAATTATTGACCAATTTTTCACAATTTTTTCATATTTTGTCCAAAACTTCCCACGCATAATAAAAATTATAAACTATAATCTTATTGTATTTATTTCATGACATCTACCTTCCCACTTCTGTTTTATTATTATTCAGAAAGTTTATTCAATTCAAAGTCTAAGACGTTTCAGTTTCGAACTTTATTATTGAAGTAACCCATTCCTTGATCTAGAAGACATTCATATAGTGACTCGAGATTACCTACCTGTAAATTATCATCAAATTACCAGACCTCCCACTTAATTCACGTTGCACAATACAATGAAAAATCATTAATAATTACAATCTCACTGGCTACCGGTTCTTTGATTACAAAACGAATCTGGAAGAGAGTCGCCTGATGCGGTTCGTGTTCTTGTGTAGCTTCTATTGATGAGACCTCAATTTACGTACGCTCGGAAGATGAAAGATGACGGTTGGACAAGAAAATGTGCTAGTAATGATCAGGATTGAATTAATGGACTTATCAATGTTGGTTGGTTGTTTTGTTATAGATAAGATTTGAAATTAATAGGATTGAGATTAGAAGAAACTGAATGGTAGCTTTTAGATGCCTGCTATAATGTAGATTAATCCTGGTAATAGATACAATCTCATGGATCCGTTCGATAGTTGGTGGTGCAGAATCAGATAAAAAAAATCCGAACTGCCTGTAGCCAGCGAAAAGGACAATTTATCAAAATTTATTGAATTGAAATTTGAACATCAATATATTTTCTTCTTTATTATTATTTTTGGATTTTTTTTCTGTCCATTTTATGAAAAATTGCTTCGAACAAAAGTTGTATACCTAAACAAAAAATATTCTTGATGGTATTTACACTACGGCCCTTTTTGATATATTTTTTTAAATGTTTTAACGGTCGCCATTTTGAAACTACTATACTTACTACGATAATTTGATAGCAAATTTGAATAAAAATCAGTTTTAAGCACTTGTGGCAGGTAGTTATTAATTATTGAGAGTCTGTTTTGGATAAATAGGTTTTTACTCCACTTCTAAATATAAAATTTAAAGAAAAACTGAAAAATTGAAGAAGCCAAATCACTTTAATTTTTACATAAAATATTTTATTATTATTAAAAATTATTATTAAAAAACACGCAGTTCTTAAATAAACTCCTATATCATCAGCGATAATAATTTTGAAATTGGAAATTGGTCACATTTGTACAGCTGAAGAATGTATACCTACATTATATATTATTACATTATAGCTTGACGAAATTCAGTAGTCGGTAGAGGCAAAATAAAATATTTAAATATCCTTTATTTTTTCTATGTTGGCTGGTACAGCTAAGACTTTGTGGTTCAAATACAAAATGTAGGTAGGTACCGCCTGTTAAATTCATGTTCACCAAAATCCGCTGAACTTGCTTCATGAACCGGACGTAGCATGTTTACGAAAAGAATTTTTCATACCAAGAACGTGTAGGTATAGTTGAACCAGAAATATAAGAAGGTCGTAAATCTATATTAGCCGACGATCCTCATTATTACCTATTGTTCGAAATATAGATAAGCAATAAATGTGTGTGTCCCTTCCCTTGAAATATTCCCAGGTCCGGATTAAGATATCTCATGAAATAGTTTGGTATTTGAAATAATGGAATATCGTGATGTTTATAAATGTTTTTTTGTTATATAACATAATATATTGTATATACAAAAACAATTCTCAATTATATTCAAGCGATTTTTCTTAATAATTATTATCTTAACCATTATACCTACCTATTAAACAAAATTTAATCGCTAGGGCAGGTACAACTCTACGTAGAATGCCTGCTGATAACTAAAGTGTTGGTGATTTACAACCTTCTTAGATTTCTGGTCGCACTTCGCACTACCTACAAGCGTTCTTGTCTCAAATGAAATGAAAACTTGTGCTACATATCTAAATTGTGTCCTATCTATTCACTGTTCTCATTACACATTTATTTTTGTTATATCTCGTTATACCTTTAGTAGACTTTAAATTTATTTTATTTTCAAGAAAATTGAAATCACCATTATTTCCTTATTATTTACCAACATTGCTATTAATGGCGTTAATCACTATCCCTCTTAGAATGTGCTTTTCTATTTCTATCCACTTTTCTTGTCCACAGGGTGTACAAATAACACATAAAAAAGATTAGAATACATTATACATATCTGCACCGTTTCTATCCCCATTTTCCTGTTTCCCATAAACATGAAAGGTATACAATAAAAGAGCGCATGCTGTTTCCATTCTTAATCCTTGTTTGCATCCCGTATTCGAAAGGGCGTACCGCTACGTGAAATGACAGTACCTCAGTAGTATCAGTGGCGTGTTCAAAAATATGTAATTTGCAGATTCATATTGTTTGAGAGAACTGGTCTCGTTTGACCTAATAATTATATTGGACTATGACAGTCATCACAAGCGAAAAAACTACATAAAATACATTAAAATATAAATACATTTTTTCACTTTGATTGTTAAATATGAATCTTTTAGCCAGCGAAATTTTGAATATCAGTAGATATCATTGGAAACTATTTTTCTACTTTTCGAGAAATGTTTTAAACAAAAATTGTCGATTGTCCATTTATGGTTTAACATCCTCACAACTGCTCTATAGCTATGCTTCATGAATTCAAAAGGTTGGTAGATCCCAATTAGATAGGTACTAGTTAGGTCATGCCTTTTAGCAAACTTCGACGCATATGGAATACATGGTCATAACAAATAAAATAAAAGTTAAATTACTTCTCAATTGTATAACGGAAACTTCTGTACAGAGGGAACATTCTATTAAGTGAGAAAATTACAAAGTTAGTGTCTTCATTAGAAGTCATAAGTTGACATTTGTAATATACAGATAGATTATTATTTATGCTTTAGGATTAATTTTCTACATGTGAAACTATTAATATAATGAAATTTCAAGAGCACTCGAAGATACTCATTCATAAGTAAAGATAAAATTTGAATCCACCCATTTGAATTTTTTTAGCAGAGATTTTATTATCTACTTGGAACAAGTTTTCAAACTTGAATGTAAGACTGTTTTCCATTCCAAAATCAAGTGAATTTTATAGATCTTTTAAGAACATGGACAACGTATAAATAATACACAAGGTATATTTAAAATATGGAACAAATTGTTTATATCTAAAATTGAGGATAATTTAGAAAAATCCTTAGACACGTTGATTTTGTATTCCAACCTCGCCGAGTATCAAATATTATATTAGTTTGTGACGTCATTATGATTTCACATAAGACGTCATTGACTTATTTTCTAACTGGAGTACCCTATACATATTTTCCATTTTACACTGTACATTAAAGGGCAAATTGGAAAATAAAGCATGCTATATTATACAGGATTTGTCAAATTGAGTAGAACAGTTTACAGAGTTAAGTAAAACATATTGTCTGATGATGATTTGTGATGCATTTTTAATATCAATATTTCAAGGTTCTATCTATATAACTTGTGTTTCTAAATTTATACCAGTGCACTGAACAATACCATACTGTAAAGAATATAATGCATAAAATTATTCTTTGTAACATACGCAAAATATATATTTTTGGGCGAAGTTACGACCAGTCTTCCTCGAGTTTTCAAATAATTTACAAGTATTGCTTTCGTCAGTTTATTCTTATCTCAGATCAATGAATTTCTCAAATTCTCTCATAGACCAGCTTATAGGTACGTAAGCCCCTGGTCTACAGTGGGCGATATTCGAGAAGCATGCCAATATTTATATGACATCTTTGAGCGGATTGTGTAGACACAATGGACAGGGTTGTGGAGACAGAGACAAGCGGCTTTTCTACATCCGAAAAGGGTATCTCCTCACGCATATTAACCCCATTCTAAAAGACTTACATTTTCATCCTATTCACTGAATGTCATGATATTTGGGTATTTTGCTCTCGCTGTTTTACAATAACATCTGAAGTATTAGTTTGTTAGAATGGCCAAGAGATTTGATGTGTTTGGAGAATATAAAGGGAGGATGTGTGATAATTTTCAGAAATTAATAATAGGTACGTTACCAATCTAAAAAATTAACTTTTACTTCAATGTAGGTAATTAAATTCTCTTGTGGTCGTTACAATGGATCTAATTTCTCGGATCTAAGATTTTGAATTTGATGAATTACATCATTACAAACGGAATCCTTCGTTATTCAAATGGGTCTGTAGGTAAGAATGCTAGTACGTTCCTATGTATAAAGAATATTTCTTTCTCTAGATTATCTCGATCTCAGATCAATTTAATCCGAAATGTCATCTGATGAAGATGTGCTGAAAAAGTTTAAAGAAAATTTGAATAGGCGACTTCTTAGAAATAATAAAAAGCTTATCAAGTGTATTTTCTATCTATTTCGACAAAAAAGGCGGATTGACTGATATTGCAAACAATGATAAAGTATGGCTTTTGTCTCCAATATTTCGGTACGAATTGTGACTTTGAATCAAAAAAATATCTTGCAGGAAATCACATAGGTAATAATAAAAACATCCATAGTGCTCGGATACATACCTCATTTTTTAAAGTGTCCAATTTAACCATTGAAGGAAATTATATATATTTTTTAATCTGCTAGAAAAAAAATAATTTTAGAATTTTTTAACCCATCTACCCCCTCCGGGAGGAGAGGTTTTCATACAATATGAGATCATCACTCAATGATCAAATTTATCAAATGAAAAAATAACGATCAAAATTGGGACTCGTTTACAATGTAAACGGCACAGATACTTATTTAAATGCAGACAAACAATCAAATTGTGTACCTACCTGCTCATTTGAAAATGGATAAAAAAAAATATTCAAAATATGGTGTTAACTGGATTTTGCTTAAAAAAAAATCAGAACAAATAGTGATATCAATTCCGTATTAATTCAATTCAATCTATTAATGCACGTAATAAAATTGTACTGAGAAGAAATGGTCAAGAAAATAAATTTCCAAGCACGTGAGAGACCAGGACGTGGAACAAGAAACAAGACATCAACAGGAGGGGCAGAAGTTGGGAGTAGTGACCTTCTTGATACAATTTATAAAAAGCACCTTTACATTCAATAGTGTATATGGTATCATAAAAGATTTAAGCCTTATGTTTCTCAATTTCATATAACTTATTTCCCTTATATACGTCTTCTTCGTCTTTCTACTTCTTTAATAGCCTCGCGCCTGTTCCATCTTCGAGTGCCTCTTTATTGGACATCCATGTTATCACTCCATCGTTTCTCGGCCTTCCTACGCTCCTTTCTATTGCCGTCATTTACATAATAGCATAAAAACACCGCAAAATACTAATAAGTTTTGAGATTTAATTATATTTCTTAGTAAGGAATAAACTTATTTCTGAAATTAGTGAAAAACCTATGTAAAAAGCTTCTGATAATATTGATATAAGAGAGCGCATATTAAGCTATATTTAACTCCTGCATCCACTATCCTTTCGAGACGTCCACAAGTAAATAAAATCCTTTCTATGTATTTTCATTAGCTCAAAGCTTCCCTTGGAACATTTTCACTATTATGTCCACATTTATAATATCCAACAACTTTCTGAATGAAAATATTTATATTTTATCCTTTTTCGTTCTCGAATATAATTTTCTTCATTTCTCCGAAGATACATTGCTTATTATGGAGTTATAATTGAACAAAGAATTAGTTTTCGATAGATAAATAAATATATCACTCCTCCCCCAGAATTTGATGTATTCGATGAGATGGTAATGCCGAGAAACACCTGTAGCTATCCGGAATGCGGATCTCGGACCTTAATTACCTTATCTACCCGCGTTTTTCTTATTGCCTGACTATCCTCATTATATTCTCACACTTAAACATTTGATGTTATTACAGGATTCCCGTATCCACAGTTTGCAGTTGTCGCTACAGAATGCAATCGCCATCTGCTATAATTATTTATTGAAATGCACAAAGTCTTGGCGAATTTTATTTTCATCCCGCGGTTCTTCGTTCGGTATTCGCCGTTACTGGCATTGCTGTCGGCGATAGTGTGAAGATTGATGGATGAGATGTTTTATTATGTTCCGCGCTCCAATTCGAGATGACACTAAATGCAGAAATGAAACTGAATTGTGAAATAGTATAAGAGATAATTGTAGCATACGAGTAATGATGCTTTCTTATTATCAACAATGAGAAGTACAAGATTTTTGCTGTTCCATGAGTAATAATACAAAAAAATGATAAAGAAAAGATTTATTGTAATTTGGGTTCTAGTAAGGGAGGTTTTGTAAATTTGTTAATATTGTAAATAGTATTCTTTAAACATATACATTAGTTGAACAAAAATAATTACAAAAGTTCAAAAATACACAGACAATCATAGTTGTGACCGGAATAGTGACTACTGGATTTAATCAAATCGATGAAATTATAACGCCCATAACCTAACGAAGGAAACCATTCTAGAAGTGAAAAGAGACAACATTTTTGATGAAATCGTATATTAAAGAGTAGTAATAGTCCAATTACTTGTGGTGAAGTAATTATAGACAAGACTCATGTCCCACAGCAGTCCCATCCCAGAAAAGCGCTCTGTTCTTAATTCTGCTGGAAACCGTTCCAGAGAGAATAGCACACATCGTTCGACAAGTGCTGTAAAAACTTGACTGGTAGATAATTAAGTTCTCTCCCAACTAAGAGCCAAAATGTACCCTTTGTTCACGGGTGGACTATAGGTGAACTTTTTAATGTAAACCTTAATTCAGACAAATGTATCTATGTACCGAATTATGATAATAATAATGTACTGCGTTAAGATAATAACGAAAAACAACTAAAGTATAAGTATAGTCGCCTTCCACTTAACGAAGCGGAATATGAATTTATCTACGACAAACTAATCTGTGTTATGTTACTCAGTTCCTGGAAAAATTAATGTCATAAAGACAGCCGTGTTTTATAAGCGATAGGACATCCGTGTTTGATGAATAAAGGTACCAATTCACGTTTAGTCGGCCGGCCGGCCATGCACTGTTAGTCCCGGCCGGCAGTGTGATTATGTAACTTGCAAACGCAACGCGACTGCCGAAAATTTTGCGATCGTCGGTGTCAATCATCAATTTGGGTATTAAGTAACAGCAACCGCGAGGAAATAGCAACTGAAAACAGTGCGGCCTCTATCGAACGACTGGTAAGCTATAATTACATTGAATTCTGTATAGAACGTCAAGATATCGTATTACGTAACTTGCAACTGTAGCTGTGTAGCCAAACAATTTGCCACTATCGCTATATGACAGATTCAGATGACCCTAACCTAACCTTTTATAATCTGTGCAGATTTGAGATTTATTCTTTTACTTGTGTTATTTAGTTTTTGTGTTTATCTTCGTTCTTCGTTTGATGGATGTTGTTTTGGAGTGAAAGAAATGGCTCGCGCTGTTATATTGACAGATGCCCTAGATTTGCAATGCAATAGATGAAAGAATTCCTCATAGATCTATAAGAAATATTATTTATATCTATAAGTACATAGGCATATTTATATGTCTACCTATTTTGATTATGTTTTCATATTTAATTTTTATGTGTCTATATTTTGTAGAATCTTTAGCAAGGAGTAATAATAAAGAATATTTAGCTCAACAAAAATTTAAATGATAATGTTATTTCCGTCATAACAAATAGATTAATTACGTATGTATTTGTTTTTATTATTTAGTTTCACTGATTGCAACCAAGCTGCTAGTGGCGCTGTATTTGACAGCGACTGTTTGGCCAGCAACCGCTTTACATAATACGATTTTATTTTGCGATTAGCTAGCCGTTAACAACTGCAATGCCTCATCACCATGCAGATGGCCGTTATCGGTACTCAAACTACACTCTCAGTTTTTTCCCTATTGCATTCGACAGTTTTCTGCCGGTTTCGATAATGTCCTTAAGTTTTTATTTATTTCACTACATACGTGCAGTTTTTGATCGACCGGCACTTCAAAAATGTCCCAGCAATGCCGTAGGAATTTTTATAAAACATCAAGAGCAGAGAAAAATAAAATCAATTTGGTTTTTTTTATTTTATTTTTTACAGATTCAACAGCGGCCCTAGCCTAGCATCTACCATTTTTTAAATTTGAATTAATTCTTCATAGGCCTTGGCTCTCAAATCTCTGTTGATGTAAACGGAATCTTTTATTTTCTATAAACATTTATGTTTACGGTACAATTCAATAAGATCTTTAACAAAATTTGGCTGATTTTCCATTTTGTACCGATGTCGTCAAATAAAAACTTACAAAATTTTTGTCTGGAGTAAAATAAGGCATGCAGTTCGATGCCGGCCGGCGAACCACTACACTCGTAAAATTTTGGTTATCAACAGTTCGCCAGCATGTAGTGAGTCGTCGAATAACTTTGTGTGTAGCGCGAATTGGCCGGCCGGCAGCGGCCTTTCTGGCAAATATCGGCTGGCCGACTGAACGTGAGTGGGTACCTTAAAAAGAGGGAGACAAACAGAAATTCCAGAGGCTACAGAAATGTGTTGGTTGGCAAAAAATGAGTTTTTTAAATATCACTGTCATCTTGAAATAATTTCATACATATTTTGACAGCTCTGTCAGGTAATGTTGAAAATGTGGTTATTCGTTGCAAATCTGTCACTAGGTGCTTGTCAGTTTGAAGTGGGCTCTTTAACCTATTTTATTAAACCTTACAGAGAATCAGATGTTTCCAATGCGCCATTACATTCCTATATGCTACAGGTCACAACCAGCTAATGTTTCAGCAGGCATTGCCCAGGGCTCTACTCTAGGTCTCCTACTATATCTGCTATATGTTAATGACATCCACGAATACTGTATAATTTCCGCACATGATTTCTCACTACTTATTACAGGACCAAATATACATGTAACTTTAACCAAGGCAGAAGAAGATATTGGGAGGTATAAAGAGTTGTTTACTCATGCAAAATCCTGATTTCTAAGCATTATCTGATATATCGGCTTCGGAAAACTGTGGAACAGCCTATTTTGATAATGATTTACTTCGCGAACGTCCAGTCAGAAATGAGCTACGGATTACTAGTTTGGTGTATATATTATGATAAAGCTGACATTGTCTTTAAACTACAGAAGAGAGCTGTCCGAAATATAGTAGATGCAAGTAGGAGAACCAACTGCCAAGATATCTTTAAAAAAATGAACATCCTAACTTTTTAAACATTATAAATTATGCATGCACGACCTCGCTTGGTGCTTTGGGAAATAGCCATTACCAAACGAGAAATTCCCCAGTTCTCGAAATACCCCTCCATCGGTTACAAAGTGCTAAGTACTGTCCACAATATATGGTGGTGACTATTTATAATCATCTGCCGGATTGTTACAAAACGCTTCCAATGGGCAACTTAAAACAGAAATATAAATATTCTTCTAAGAAAGGCGTACTACCTTGAATGATTATTTTACGAATAAATTAATTTAATATATATTCTACTTTTCAATTTGATATATATCTTCTGTGCACTTCTAGACTATATTTTTTTATTCTTACTGATTTGTTCTTTATCATCTTTGTACGATCCAATGAGAACCAATAAAGATTATTATTATTATTATAGAACTCCTAAAAGTGTCTTGAGCAAAATACGTTTTTCAGTTATTGCCTAGCAACCAGAGCTTGTCGGATGCCCCATCTGTGTCAACGATAAGCCTTATCGATAACCTACAAAACAAAATAAAAAGCTACAAAATCGTTCTATCTGTTTACAAGATAATAATTTCACTGACCGAAAGACAGGCAGACCAGTGACTGAAAATATGTTTTCTAGATACAGGGCTTTATGAAGAGTAAATATCTGTTGAAAACCGGACACGATTATAATAATTTCTTTTCTAGGCTACCTAAGGTGTCAGTAGTAAAGTAAAAATCAAATATATGTCTCAAAACGTAAAATATTCAAACCAGCGAAATTATATTTGCCTAGATAGCTTCTCTAGAATATGTATGTCATAAGATAAGATATATTACCTATCGATGGTTCGGAATCCACGTTAAACTGTAACTGCGGCAACACTTTCAAAACATGGATGTCTCCTTCACTCGAAAACGAATACTACACTTGAAGGACAACAAGAAGGGTAAGAATACGTCAATCAATCATCAGCACCTTTTGAAAACTTCTAATGAAGAGATTGTGGCCAATTTATGCCTTAACATAATTGAACAATATCCTCAGTTCGTTATAATATAATATAATAATTGAATAACCACCGCAATAATATAAAAATGTGCCCTAGAATTGGATGAAGTTAAATATAACCATAAAATTAATGCGATAATGAAGATTACGACACTATATTGTCTTTTCAATAGGTACTCTGAAAGAAAAGTATAGAGAACAGCAAATAATTTTTGTCAATAGACGGGTACATAGGTGATTTATTTGGATATACTTTCATCCCGTGAGGAACTCTATTGGGACCATTCTTATTTTTAGCCACTCTATACAAATGAGCAAATTTTTATAATATAAAATGAAAAATTCTCAAGTTTTGTAGACGATTCTTATATTTTGAAGACTATTCATTATGAAAACATATCCTCAAAACAAGTCAGCCGGCATAAATTCAGCTGGCAGTAGTTTTAATTATTTACTTAAATGACACATTTTCTTCGAAATATACTTTTTGTCCCGGATACATAAAAGAAACACTAGATTGTGCTTTTAATGGGTGTATTCAGGAAAACCCATCCTGCTGCGTTCCATTCTGCAGCAACCCCTGGCAGAGCGGCGGTAAATGGGTGGCAAAAATCCCTCACATCATTTTTGAAATGTGGTTCTGGTTCTTCCCACCAATCAAATTTATGGAACGTAAGGCGCGAGGTGATCTTAACGTTTGTGTATAAATTGCGATTTTGAAAAAATCGGACAAACTATTTTTTATTTTATGGGATAGGTTAGCAGTTCCAAAGACAACGATCCACGAAATAATTTCTAAATAAAAATAAAAAAAAAATGTCGGTTAATCTCACTGATACTCATATCTAAGGGAATAGAATCTTGATATAGAAAATATACCTACCTATGGTATTTATCAAAATATTTATTTCCGGCAGTATTTAAATCGGCACCGTTGCCATTTAAGGATTTGTTTTCATGATGAATCGTGTAGAAAACTTAAGGATCTACGGCTATTCTAAACTAGGTATAATCCAACTTGGTTTCATATTAAAATTATGTAAGACATGCACAGCAGGTTTAATTTTCCATTAATACATCTAGGATTTATTCACAAAGATAAAATAGGTAAATTTGAAGGACAAAGGTCGCACGTCCCATGCTGCGAGTTTTCCATCATTATATTCTGGACACGCTGAAAGACCTTAAAAAGAGATTATTAAAATATTATGAAATTCAAGTTCAAATATCTCCAGAATAAAATTACAATTTCAAATATCGATTATCGATTTTATCAAAGAAACCAACAACATGTTGAATGGTTTTTTATCTAGTTATTTCAATGAGATTGCCCTTTGCTTAAAATTCGACCGTAATTCATTAAATTTGAATTAGAACACTATTGAGGTTCTTCTGTGAAACAGTATTCTTCTATAATTATTGCATATCATTTTTCGAATGTTGTTAATCAAAAAATAATTCGGTTGCCAAAAATCGAACTCGGACCAGCTTTAAGAACGGCAAGTGCCTACCTACGTTTCCACTTTACCACCGGCTCATTTATTTTCATGATCCCATACATCGATAAAGATAAACGCTGGTCAACGTGATTTTACTTTATTTAATCTGATGAATTTGTAACACATATTATCAATTAAATTTACCTTGGTGCACTCATTCGCTATATAAGCTTTAACTATGCTCGGTATATCCCATATTCGTCTATAACCGCATTATTCTTAAAATTGAGTCCTATGTATTATCTCCACTTATTATAATTAAGATATTAATGATGTGCAAAAAATTCAAGAAATAGTCTAAATTTGTGATTTTAAATATTTGTCCTTTCATTAATTCAGTCACTTTACCTATATTAAATGATAAGTAATAACTTGAAAAATAACTCAGTTAGGTACTATTCGCTATATTTCACCGGAACAGCTCGAGTAAAGCCTACGTCATTAAAAAACATTTCTACTCAACTAATTGCATTGATTGGCGTCCTAAAGACGGTCATTAGGCGGGAAACGATTTTTTCCACGAGCAGTGCTTCCGTTAATTGGGAGTTTTCGTAAATGGTCTAGTTATGGCTCAGAAAAAATATTCTCTGCACGATCCGGGACTTTCTGTGGACAGTGCGAAATTGATAAACTGTTATTTTTGCGAAATAAGGTTAAATGACGGTGTCGATACTTGCTAGATTTTAATTGGTCGCCAATTAGTGAACGTTGCAAAATTCCCTATTAACGAGGTTCATAAATTGACTATCAATATATCATTGAACGTTGGTTATTAAACGATATGGTCGAGTATTGTCAAGTTATTTAGAAAATACTAGCCAGGTTCAAACTGAAATACGAGGCATAAAAATAAAATCGTGTATAGGTAAAATTTATATTCTATTTTCTGAATTACCAGTCCTATAGTAAAATTAACAGTATATTATTATTTATTGATCTCAATTATGGCCAATCAAATATTTTAATTTTTAGTAGGTATTTTATATAAAATGATTTATTAATCACATTCAAGTTACCTACACTATTTTAACCAGTTATTTTTGGGATGAAAATTAGAGGAAAAACTTGTATACAACAATAGAACACTTGTGATTTGTTGTTTAGTTCATCGAAAAGCCTACTACGAATTATGTTATGTAAGCTTTATATATAAAGAACCTATTCGATAATATTAAAGGGCTCTGTGTTTGGGGAAAGTGAATATCTGCAGCGAGTAAAGTACCTACCTAATATTCAGATGAATATGCATCTCATATACGCACTTAACTTATCTCTTTCTCTTAGTGAAAATCATATTTATCCTTTGTCAGTAAATGAATAAGAAGATTAAATGCAAGCACGAAGGTACAAGACTGTGGTTTAGAACCAACCTGTTATTTTTAGCGAACTGATTCAACTACACTCTTTGGCGTCTTCAACTCTATTATGATTGACTGATTGAATACGTTTAATTTCGAAAACTTTTGATAAATAGGTCAATATTGTGAAGGTTGTTACCAAGGACAATTTACAACTTGAATTGAAAAATTACAATACAATCAACACGTTGATAAACTCTATTCATTTATTTGGTTCTTAAATAATAGTTATTTATAGTACTAGTGTGTTATGTTGAAAATAAGTCACGCGAGGAAATTTATACCATGAAGCCATCTGGCCGAATGGTATAAATTCTCAAGTGACTTATCGTTTTTTTATGAGATAATAATAATAAGCTTTGTGATCAAATCAAAGCTACTTGCGTCTCAGTACACTATAAATGTCAGAATGACTTGACTGTAACTTTTTTACATTTTGGTAGTAGGTTACTGGGTATGCGATCTCAGATTGCCTAGAGTCTGTTATTGATAGATCTGGCGCCATCCCCCAACTGCGTTATGATCTAGAGAAAAGCAAATGTATCTTTTACAGGAATCTGCATTTGAGCATGTCATGATCATTCACGGTTGTCAGTATCAGTATAATAAATTAAATGTTCTTATTTATTATTTTATTCTTAGTTTTTATGGTTTACAACAGTGACATTAAAACTCTTAGAAATGAGTGCTGTGTGCCTCCCCTCGTATTTTATCTAAGGTGCCTTCATGTGGAAGTGATAATCCTCGAAGGTTAGTTAAAGGTTTACTAAATAAGAAGAAATTATAGTTTTTAAGCAAAATTTATTTCTAACTCAATCTTACAAATGTCAGATTAAGAGTAAAAGATCTGTATAAAAATAAATTTATCTCATTTTCATCTCAATTCTTAGAAGTTATTTCAAAGGAATTATCTATTTAATACGAATATTTATAATCATATAGAAATTATATGATTTTTTCCAGATATCGATTATCCCATACACTGACAATTTGAAAATATGTACCTCAGAAACTATTATGTTTGTCAAATCTATTCTCATCCAGACTATATTGGTCCAGTAAAATTGAATAAGATCGCATTTCCGACATTACATTTGCCCTGTAAGTATTTTTCCTACTTTCAATATAGATTATAGGTGCTATGAATATTTCTCATTTTATACATATACATATATATATATATATATATATATATATATATATATATATATATATATATATTAATAGGAATGAAGTAAATTGCCGATTATTGTTAGATAAATAATATTTGGTTAATTGGGATTTCGGCATAAAGCACAAAGTAAACTCTTTTGACTTAGGTCCTAGCTTTCGAAAATATATTTTTTCATCATCAGGGCTACAATGAATATAAAGCTGTTAATTTATATAACTCCATAATTCACACTAATTCCTAAGAATAAACTACTTACATCAGTATATTATGGTTGGTGATATGGAGTGGCATACATAGTTATATAAGCTTATTAGCATCACAAAAAACAATATTTTAAGAATACAATACTAAGAACACATATTAAAAATTAATTAAAATATTATAGTTAAAATGTTTGTTTATAAAAATATAAATTTTGGTTGGGGCCATTATACTTGACATAAAACAAAAACCAATCTGATATATGTCTAAGGTAGAAATAAAAGAGAAGGAATTTTAAATATAACTCGGTCAACAAAAGTTTATACTAAATACAACTACACTAGCACCAGAGCTAGGGTGTTAAGTTTCCGGCAAACAATTTAATGGAAAGTTTGATCGTTGTATATTTTTAAATTTAAAATCATAAATTAAAAGAGCTATTCGCGGAGGACATATAATTATTATTGACTTCGCAAGAGAGAATGTATGAATATATGTTACTCAAGCACTTAATATCCGTCCTCTTGTTCATACTTTGGGCATTTTGGTATATCTGACACATTTCAAGAAAAACACGCTTCACCCCATTTCGTTCAACATTAAGAACTCTCCCAGAATTGTAGTCTGGAATATGATTATATTCTTTAACATGAGAAGCCAGTGCACATCGCTCAGGATGATGTCTGGCGTCACTTTTATGTGAAATAATCCTGTTTTTTAAAGATCTAGAAGTATGACCTATGTACTCGGAATTACAACTCCCACAAGGGATATTGTAGACGACGTTAGTCAATAAGGAGAGAGGAACCTTATCTTTTAATTTTGAAAAATTGGAATATGATGTTGAAATGGTTTTTGATGCTATTTTAAGGTTCAAGTCTCTAAATATCCTAGTAAGTTTCGGAGTAACTTCTTTGATATAAGGTTACTTCGCAAACTTGATCCGGCTAATCACACTTACATTATCTTCAGAATTATTTGGGTTATTATTTCTATTCGAATTGTTAATAGTTGGATTTTCACTATTATTTTGAGGGTTCATATTATTAATGTTGTTATTTATGCTTTCAATCTGAGGGATTGTTATTGTTGTAGAAGTTCTATATAGAATATTCTTTATAAGCATGCTTGGGTAACCATTGTCTTTGAAAATATTATACAAAATGTGAAGGTTCTTAATCCTGAACGAATCATCAGATATCTTTATAACCCTATTTTTCATCTGTTTTATAAGATTAATCTTTATATGCATGCTATGATATGAGTTATAATTTAGGTATCTGCCTGAGCTTGAAGGTTTCATGTACCAATCAATTATTATTTTATTATCACTGGTACGAACAAACCGTGTGTCTAAAAATGGAACTGAAAAGTTGTTATCTTCTTTCTCTATGGTAAATTGAATATAGGGATCGTAGCTATTAAAAACCTCTAATATTTCATTTAACCCTTCTACCGGTAAAGCGACTATAATATCATCAATATATTTCTTTATAAAAAACAAATTGAATGGTAATACTTCAAGCACCAAATCTAACAAATCATCCATAACATACTCAGCCAGTATAGGTGAAACCTTGGCACCCATGGGGGTACCAAATGTTTGTTTGTATACCTTCTCATTAAAAAGAAAATAATTATTCTTGAATAGAAAAGAGATAATGTTCAAAAAAGAATCCAGATTAATTTTGCAAAAATTACTTATATGATCCCAATGTTTAGTTACTGATCTTATACAGGCATCAAGATAGACATTGCTAAAAAGTGAAACAACATCTAAGCTAGCAATTACGTAATTTGGAAGGAGTTGTAGTTTGTTGAATTGTTCAGAAACGGCAAAAGAGTCTTTTATAGAATATTCATTAGGAACATGGGCTTTGGTTAGAATATCTTTAACAAAAGCTGCTAAAGGCTGTGTTGGAGCTCCAATACATGACACAATTGGTCTGACAGACAAAGTAGGTTTGTGTATCTTGGGCAAAGAATAAAATTTTGGAGC